>JAGFNQ010003936.1:101869-323971 GCA_024364735.1 Boesenbergia rotunda
GGTCCCTGGTGTTGATAACCAAGGTATGGGCGACGCTCGAGCAGGTGGCCCAAAACTACAATAAGAATTATTAGGAAAAAAGCAAGTTAAGCTAAGCACTAAAGCATCGGACTTACATTCGTAGCATCCTGCATAAATTGGTCGGCCAGGCGGACTGGGGGTTTGGAAGTCCCCTCCTTCATACCCTGCTCCCAGCATTCTGCCAATTCCCCATAAAGGGTAAGTCGCTGCTCGGCTCCCCGAGCGGCCGCGGGGTCTAGCGAGGGGAGATACACGCCAAAGCAAGGCGGCCGGGAAGATTGTCCCCCCGAGCGTGACGAACCCGGCGCGTCTGCAGGTCGGCTAGTGCTAGCAGGGTTGGCAGCGGCTTCTGCAGGCTGAGCACCAGAGCCAGACGCAGGATTCCTCGGGCGCTTTCGCAAGGGTTCCGGGTCTGGGGAATCGGAAGAGGATGTGTCCACCTCCGTCGGCTCCTCAATGCGGATAGAAGCGCTAGCCTTCCGCTTGGAAGGCTGGGACTTCTCCAAGGAAAATCGAACCTTCTTCTTGCCGGCGGATTTTGCGGGGGCAGGAGGTTTCGAAGAGCCGACCGGCTCCCTAGAACCAGTCGGCGCTGGTTCGGCAGAAGGAGCCTGAGGAGCTGGCTCCGCGCTCTCAGGAATCGTATGTTGGTCGGGCGGACCGGCCTGGCGCAGACGAAGCTGTTCGGCCGCCCGGGCGTTGATTTCTGCGTCCGCCAGACCCATGGCCTCATCAAGGGACGCTTCCCACATCATTTTGGCTGCAAAAGCAAGAGATTTTGAGTTAGGGAAAAAGGAGTACGTGAAAAAATAACTTACAGAAGGCGTAGGGCAGGGCGGCAGGCACTCGGCTTAGCCCAAATATGTACAGAACGGCGTCGGTGAGAAGTTTCATGCCGTCGAAGTGACGACCACCGATTAGAGAAGTGGCCCTTATGAACAAGGGGTCAGTTTTAAAGTTTCTTAAGGGAGCTATAGGGGGCATGTCTTCGACCCATCCGATCGGGAACCCAGGGCTGGTCGGAGGGCCTATGAAAAAGAAGTGGGTTTTCCAGCCCTTATTTGAGGAAGGAATATTCTCCACTATAGATAGTTTGGCCCGGGCTTGGAGGAAGAAATTCCCGGCCTCCTGTTTCTTCGGGTAATAAAAGAAATACAGAACCTCCGGTCGGAGGGGGACTCGGTAAAGGGTGAAAAGAACAATTAGGTTGCACAATATACGAATAGCGTTGGGAGAAAGCTGGAAGATAGGAATGTGGAAGAAGTTGCAGAAGTCTACAATAAAGGGATGAAGAGGATAGCGCAGACCAGACATGTGTTGATCCCGGAAAAACACAAAGAAGCCAGCCGGAGGCTGGTGCGGTCGGTCATCCTTTGTCGGAACGGCAATGCGGTAGTTCGCGGGGATGTCGTAGGCTAGTCGGAGGTCGGAGGTGGTCTCGTCGTGAAGGGAAGACTCGACAGAGGTATACCACGTAGGGGTAGCCATGGAACAGAAAGAAGGGAAGAAAAGGGAGAATCTGACCGTAGGGGTGGCGGAAAAGATTAACCGGCGGCGACGCGCGAAGACGGCGGCGAGAAGTGAGAAGCACCGAGTTAGAGAGAACGGTGAAGAGCAAATAAGGGTTTCGGCGAATGCGGAGACCTATTTATAGCTAGGCCGGAAGAAAGGCGACCGTCGGATGGCGATCCACGTGTACGGCGATCGCCTCACCCAATGCCGAAGAGTCGTCCCACGATCAGCCTCGAAAAGGCGTGCCGCATCCGCTGACGTCGCCTGATGCGGCGGCAGGGCGCGTCGCCGTGTCGGCCAGTCGGAAGCTGCCGCGTGGCAGAAAGAATTACGCGCATTAATGGCCATTAAAAATTCGTAATCATGGGATAAATCGCATCCCGGTCGGCCAACCGGCGAACGCCACGTGGCCCAGATCATTAAAGTTGAGGTGATGCCGTTATGGCGCCGGTCGCATCGGGCGTATCACATCGCCCCATGCAACTTAGAATGTCCCGTCTCCATTAATTGCAGGACTCGGGCTATCCCGAGAAAATCGTCTTGAGACGCGTGACACTCCACTTTTCTTGCAACTCAAGGCGAACATTTTCCCGCCCAAACGTATTCGACATACCTCTCAGCGTATAACAGCATTCGTCCGGTCGGACGCTCCGACAGTTCACGAGGACGTGGCGGCCCACGTTCCTCCGGTCAGAATCGCTAGCCGCCCGGACATCTTCATCCGGTTGATAACTAAGGGGGTACGCGTGGTGGCTCACGCTCCTCTATCATGTTTCGTCTAGCCAGGCGACCTTGTTAACAGAGCCGGGTGCGTGGCGGCCCACGCCCCTCTCAGTTTACAAGCTTATTCCGCGCAGACTAAGTCAACATACTCGGCACCAGCTGTTGAGCATCGTAAGCCGGCCGGATATTGAAAGGGCAGAAAACGCCCGGCCGCAAAGTTTTTGTACACGCTTGTAGTCCAGTCAGTCGGACTGATCGCCTCCTTCGACTAGACTCGAAGGGAAGGCTATTGATCCTGTCCTATATTTTGCACGATATGGGCAGCCAACGTGGCGAACGACCTGGCCTGCTTCAGGGTCCATGTCATTGTACGAGTAACCGACTCAACAAACATTCTGGCCGGGCCCGAAGCCTTCACCGGCTGGTCGGGCTTAAGGCAGCCAGGTAGAATAAATATAGTGGTCTATCCGGTCGGTCAAGCCCGGCCTGCCACATTAAGGCTTACCCGCCTCGTTCAGCCGAGTGCATCCTCCCGGCCGCATCAAGGCTTACCCGCCTCGTTCAGCCGAGTGCATCCGCCCGGCAGTCCTTGCTCGTGCCTGACACCCATCCGGGCGAGCCGTCCGGATGTCCACTCGGGCTCTCTCTCGGAGTCCTCCTGGGATAAAGACAATATACCTGCACCAGCCGCAGGTAACAGGATGTCACTCCTCGTACGGACTGACATTCTCTGACAGGCGCCGCCTTACCGAAACCTGCCTTTGTCCTCACATGAGACGAATAGTATACGACAAAGAAGGATGGTTACAGTCGACACAACCATGCCATATCTTCTGACCCTGTCAGAAGATCCTGACACAGGCCATACTCATATCGACAGCACCATACCACATCTTCTGACCCTGTCAGAAGATCCTGACACAGGCCATGCCTGTCCTTTTCCCCGGCTATATAAGCCACTCCACTCCTCATTCTCAGCTACGCAGACTCGCGCGCGAAGTCTTTTGTTTTTCCAGTGCTCCATTATTTCTACTGTTCATCGGAGTACTGACTTGACCGTCGGAGTGCCTTGCCGGGACGTCTCCCGGCTAGGTTGCTAACGGTCATCTTCCTCAGCAGGTTCTTCTCCAGTCGGCCGGCCCTGCACCAGGCGACATCCACTTCCATTTGGCCGGAGGACACCCCCCGCTACGCTGCCATTCTGTGCGAAGACGCCCCGTCAGCATCCACGTCGTTCATCCCTACACCGTCATTCCGGTTGCGGCTCCACTACGCTCGGCGACAGGATCAGATAACATATTTTAACTTCTTGTGATTTCAGAAATCCACGAAAACTGAAATTAATGCAATCGGAACTCTCTAGGTCAAAAATTTAAGTTCCCGTGAATTTCTAAGGTTACAAGTAATTCAAATATGTTATCAATTGTATATTTCGACTTCTCCGAAATATTAAAATATAATAAAGAATAATAGTGATTTTTTCTCTTAAATTTTTATCTTTATTAGCTTCTAATTAAAGTTAACATAAATTTTTATCTTTCTTCTCTCCAGTTACTATGTATTCATCTTCGACTTCGCACTATTAGAATATATCCTTGAATTTTTAATTAATAGTTTTTTAAAAAAATATTATTATGAATATTTTATGATGATATTTTTAAAATTATTTATTTTAAAAATAAAAATCATATTAGATTATTTAGCATAAAAATATTAATAAATATCATTATTATTTATAGATATTAATAACTTTTAAAAATATATTAACCTAATTAATTTTTTATCTTAACTTTTTATCATGATTAGCTTCAAACAGTTATTAAGTTAACTTAAATTTTTTATCTTTCTTCTTTCCAACAACTATCAAAACTAGAGTCTTTTTAACAACTATCGAGTCTATCTATAAGAGTAGTTGAAATATGTTCTTACAACCGATGAGTTTTAGAGTGTTTTGATGTGCTCATACTTACAATTAGATATTTCGAAATTGCTCTTATATTCATAGTGTATAGAAGCGGTTTAAAACTGTTCTTACACTTAAAAGATTTCAGAGCGATTTAAAACCACGATTATATATACAATGTATAAGATTGATTTCAAACTGTACTTCCAAAAAATAATAAAAGTTATTTTTTCAATTTTTTTTAACTGTTACGAAAATTACTTCTATAGGCTATAAGGATGACAACTAGAGGAGTAATTTTGTAACCGAGGGTAAAAATATAGTAGTGATTTCATATATATATTTGCCACACAGTCATTGCTAATGTTATATATTTTTCAATTAAAATTTTAAAATCCAAAATAATTTTGCATATTTAAAAAATTAATTATTTAGCCAACAACCACAATACCAAACGCCCATTAATTTTCATCAACTATTTCGAGATAAAATATAAAATATTATCTAAATATTTATCTCAATTCACCATTTATGGCATTTTCGTATCACATTTTTCTTCTTTTCCTATTTTTTGCTCGAATAAAAGGGACCAGTCAGTTAACTACCCATACACTACCTGCCTCTTGTTTGGTTTACCTAATCTCACCAAACATGTACACCGACTTTTGCTCGGCTTCCAAATCTCATTCTGCATAATTATATAATTAAGGACACTAATTTTGAGATTTAAGGTGCATTAATTTACGTACTTTAAATGGATAAGTAAATGTCGACGATGTATGCGTACACCACGTGAAATTTTACCAAATTATGAATGCTTCCGTTCGTTGCATGCGTCGATTTAATTCCGCATAATAGACGTATGGGACGTACCAGTCTTGACCAGTCAACACTTGCTCTACAAGAGGGCGAGTGAGTGTTCATGGCGAAAGCGATCAAGGGAGAGGTTGTTGAAGATGTCCATGGCGGAGATTGAACAACGCCCAAACAACACAGAGAGAGGGAGAGAGCGATAGAGAGTGCGGTTGAGGAGAAGTGGATACAAGTAGCTTCTGAGAAATGTCGGAGCAGCAACAGCAGCAGCAGCAGGCTTTTGAGCAAGAGGAGGTGATGAAGCGGGTGGCGTTGGTGGAGAAATGGAGCCAACCTGAGCTCCAGGCCTTCCACCTCCCGTCCCCGCCCTGTCCTCCTTCCCACCCAAAAGACGGCGACATGCTGGTCGCCGAAGTGGTGGAAAGAGTCGGTGGCGGTGGTTCCGTTGTCTCTGCCCATGAGATGGGGACCGCCAATGCCAAGCTGGAGGAACAATCTCCGCCGCACTTGACTGTGGCACCTCCATCGGCCGGGAATGATGGCCAGGAAGACAAGAAGCCAGAGTCGCCGGCGCAGACGGTGGGATTCGTTGAGCTATTCCGATTCGCCGACGGGCTCGACTGCGCGCTGATGGCTGTCGGTACCGTCGGAGCAATCGTCCATGGGTGCTCCCTTCCCATCTTCCTCCGCTTCTTCGCCGATCTGGTCAATTCGTTCGGATCCAAACTGGCGATCCCAGCACCATGGCCAGCGAGGTCGCCAAGGTGCGCTCTCTATGCCTAACCCTATTCTGTTACTTGTCGGACAGAGAGATTAGGCTTCCTTGATGATTGATCTGCAGTATGCATTCTACTTCCTCGTTGTCGGCGCGGCGATTTGGGTGTCTTCCTGGGCCGGTGAGCGATCGTCTTTGCTAATTTGTGTTTCAAATCGAAGATTGAAAAGGGGTAACCGTAAACAGAGATATCGTGTTGGATGTGGACGGGGGAACGGCAATCCACCAAGATGAGGATCGTGTACCTGGAAACAGCGCTGAACCAGGACGTCCGTTACTTCGACACCGGGGTGCGCACCTCTGACGTCGTCTTCGCCATCAACGCCGACACGGTCATCGTGCAGGACGCCATAAGCGAGAAGGTCCGCCATGGTTGTATTGACCCCGCTCGCCATCCAAGCTTGGTCGGTGGACTAATTGTGCCCTAATTTGCTTCCAGTTTGGGAACTTCATCCACTACATGGCGACCTTCGTGTCCGGCTTTGTGATAGGGTTCACAGCCGCGTGGCAGCTGGCGCTCGTCACGCTCGCCGTCGTTCCGCTCATCGCCGTCATCGGTGGGATGCACACTGCCGCGCTAGCCAAGCTGTCGTCCAAGAGCCAGGACGCCCTCTCCCAGGCCAACAACATCGCGGAGCAGGCGCTTGCCCAGGTAAGGACCGTGCAATCCTTCGTCGGCGAGTCGAGAGTCCTCCAAGCCTACTCTGCCGCGCTCGGAGTAGCTCAGAAGATTGGCTACCGGAGCGGATTCTCCAAAGGCCTTGGCTTGGGCGCGACCTACTTCACAGTCTTCTGCTGCTACGCCTTGCTTCTATGGTACGGAGGGTTTCTCGTGCGCCACCACCACACCAATGGCGGACTAGCCATCTCCACCATGTTCGCCGTCATGATCGGAGGAATGTACGACGAAGACCCCATTAAATCACACCGACCAAGATGTCTTTTTTATACTGAATTCTGATGTTTTGCAGAGCTCTTGGGCAATCAGCTCCGAGCGTTGTAGCATTTGCGAAAGCAAGGGTGGCAGCAGCAAAGATTTACCAAACGATTGAGCGAAGGCCAAGCATCGACCGGAAGAACGACTCCGGGATCGAGTTGGGCGCCATTACAGGGCTGATGGAGTTGAAGAACGTGGGCTTTTCTTACCCATCAAGGCCCGATGTCCCTGTACTCCAGGATTTCTCGCTCACTGTTGCTGCAGGGAAGTGCAGCGCATTAGTTGGAAGCAGCGGCTCTGGGAAGAGCACCGTGGTTTCGCTCATCGAAAGATTCTACGATCCCACTTCAGGTAAGAAGCACAACCTTCAGCTGTGGTGTAAACTAAGAACAATTAGTTTGATTCAATTGTAGAGGCTCTAACCATCCCTTTTGCTTGTTTATCTCCCAGGACAAATTCTACTTGATGGACAAGACATCAAATCTCTGAAGCTAAGGTGGCTCAGGCAACAAATTGGGCTTGTGAGCCAAGAGCCTGCTCTCTTTGCAACCACCATCAAGGAGAATCTTCTCCTTGGCAGGGAAGGTGCCACACAAGTAGAAGTAGAAGAAGCTGCCAGAGTTGCAAATGCTCACTCTTTCATTGTGAAGCTACCAGATGGCTATGATTCCCATGTACGTATCCTGTTCCACTGCAGAAACTTCCACCCCTTAACTTCAATCGATTTTTTTTCTTCATTTGACTGGTCTCGTTCTTCTCTGCTGGGAATAAGTTCGTGCACTTCCAGTATCCCTACCACATGCATTTGCGGTGTACAGCTTGGGCTGCCTGGGTCCCTGACATAGACTTTTGTATTGCAACTTGCAGCGCAATGCTCCTTCCCATGCCCTGAGAATGTGCCATTATTGAGATAAACATGACAAGATTCCCTTCTGAGTCCATTTTTCTGATCTTGGCTGATATAGGAACCTAAGAGTTTGTGTGAACTGTGAAGAGAAACTAGGTTTCACTTTCTGCCAACTAAAGCCCATGAATCTTTGGTTCCTAGTGAAGGGAAACTGTGATGAACTCTATATTAATTTTCTTGGAATTGTTAGGTAAATCACAGTCAGGAATTTAAGTGTATGCCAAGGTTAGCACTGGTAATAGGTCAAGTTTTGGGTATTCCATCATAATTCACTTAGATGAGAGAGCCAAGTCATTAATGATATCTTGAATATGCAGGTTGGAGAGAGAGGGCTGCAACTCTCTGGTGGCCAAAAGCAACGTGTTGCTATCGCCAGAGCAATGCTAAAGAACCCTGCAATTCTTCTACTAGATGAGGCAACTAGTGCTCTTGATTCCGAGTCTGAGAAACTCGTGCAAGAAGCTCTTGACCGATTCATGATCGGTCGTACCACGCTTGTAATTGCCCACCGTCTGTCAACCATCCGCAAGGTTGATGTTGTCGCCGTTCTTCATCAAGGGACCGTCGCAGAGATTGGCACACATGATGAACTCATGACGAAAGGTCAGAGTGGACTCTACGCAAAGCTAATTCGCATGCAGGAGCAGGCACATGAGGCAGCTCTCATCAATGCCAGGAAGAGCAGTGCAAGGTAGCCGATCTTTCCAATTCCACATGCTCATTTACATGAGTTATATATAGTTTGTAGCTTGACTTGCTTAAGCAATTCTTTGTAGGCTTTCGAGTGCTAGCAATTCAGTGAGCTCCCCCATTATCACCAGGAACTCATCGTATGGCCGATCACCCTATTCCCGTCGTTTCTCCGACTTCAATGTATCTGAATTCGGCATCTCAGTCGATACAAACCACCAAATGGAGCATCTTGCATTTCGAGACCAGGCTAGCTCCTTCTTGCGTCTTGCGAAGATGAACTCACCGGAATGGTCTCACGCCTTGATAGCTTCAGTCGGTTCCGTGGTGTGCGGTTCTATGAGTGCTTTCTTTGCATATGTCCTTAGCACGGTCCTCAGTGCTTACTATGCTCAGGATTACAAGTACATGCGTCAGGAGATTAGGAAATATTGCTACCTGATGGTTGGCGTTTCATCTGCAGCTTTGCTCTTCAACACTGTGCAGCATCTCTTCTGGGACGTGGTGGGGGAAAATTTAACCAAACGTGTCCGGGAGAAGATGCTCGCATCCGTTCTCCGAAACGAGATCGCATGGTTCGACAGTGAGGAGAACGCCAGTGCTAGGATTGCACGTAGGCTGACAACCGATGCTCACCATGTGCGATCTGCAATCGGAGATCGCATATCAGTCATCGTGCAGAATGTTTCCCTGTTGCTTGTGGCCTTCACTGCTGGATTCATCCTTGAATGGCGGCTAGCCATGGTTCTTGTCGCTGTTTTTCCGATCGTGGTCGCTGCGACGGTTCTTCAGGTACTAGATTTTACTTATCTGAGGTGGTTTATTAATGAATTGAAGTTGAAATCGAGAGGTTTATGGTGCGTGCGTGCAGAAAATGTTCATAACGGGCTTCTCAGGGGACCTTGAAGCAGCTCACACCAAGGCCACGCAGATCGCCGGCGAGGCCGTGGCCAACATCCGGACAGTTGCAGCTTTCAATTCAGAGGCAAAGATCACCCAGCTATTCGCGACCAACTTGCAGGCTCCGCTCGTTCGGTGTTTTTGGAAGGGTCAAGTAGCCGGGAGTGGATTCGGCGTCGCTCAGTTCTTCTTGTACGCTTCGTATGCCCTCGGTTTATGGTACGCTTCATGGCTCGTGAAGCACGGGATATCAGATTTCTCCAAGACGATTCGCGTGTTCATGATCCTCATGGTGTCGGCTAACGGCGTCGCCGAGGCCCTCGCTCTCGCACCCGACTTCATCAAGGGCGGCCGCGCCCTGCGATCCGTGTTCGAGCTGATTGACCGCCAAACCGAAATCGAGCCTGATGATCCCAACGCCACTCCTTTACCTGGCTGCATCCGGGGCGAGGTCGAGCTCAAGCACGTAGACTTTGCTTATCCATCCTGCCCGAACTTGCCTGTGCTCTGCGATCTCACACTGCGCGCCCCCGCCGGAAAGATGCTCGCTCTCGTCGGCCCGAGCGGCTGCGGGAAGAGCTCCGTCATTTCGTTGGTCCAAAGGTTCTACGAGCCGACATCCGGCCGCGTGCTCATCGACGGGAAGGACATAACAAAGTACAACTTGAAGGCGCTGCGTCAGGTGATCGCGGCGGTGCCGCAGGAGCCGTGCTTGTTTGCTTCGACCATCTTCGAGAACATCGCGTACGGGAGGGAGGCGGCGACGGAGGCAGAAGTGGTGGAGGCCGCGACGCTGGCCAACGCGCACAAGTTCATATCGGCACTGCCCGATGGGTACCGGACGTGGCTCGGGGAGCGAGGGGTGCAGCTGTCGGGGGGACAGAGGCAGAGAGTAGCCGTCGCACGGGCGCTAGTGAAGAAGGCGCCGATACTGCTGCTGGACGAGGCGACCAGCGCCCTGGACGCCGAGTCCGAGAGGTGCGTGCAGGATGCGCTCGAGCGGTCGGGGACGGAACGAACCACCATCGCGGTGGCGCACCGCCTCGCCTCGGTAAGGAACGCTCACCTGATCGCGGTGATCGACGACGGGAAGGTGGTGGAGCAAGGAACGCACTCGCACCTGCTCAAACACCACCCGGACGGGAGCTACGCGCGAATGCTGCAGCTGCAGCGCTTCGCCAATGGAGCTGCGACTGCAAATGGCGCGTCGTCGACGAGTGCCAGAGATGCTACAAGATAGAGATCAAAGATCGAAACTTTGATGGATTATTATTATTATTATTATTATTTTGCTGTACGTGAGCTATAAACACGATTGGCCGTGTAATTATGTGTTTTCAGTAGTCGTTTTTGAGAATGCAGGAGATCGATTATGGTTTTATGACTCAACTGAACTGATTAGATTCACTGATTTTCCAGAAGCCGACAATAAAAGTTAGCGTTGGCGTATATGCTTTGTCTCTGTATCCATAAACATTGTAAGGTTCAATGGATCTGAGATTAAAGTATTTACAAGCATAATTGATATCTGATATCTAATTAAGTATCTATCGTTTGATAGATTGATAGATAGATATGATGACGTTATGCGAGCTCTGATAGTCTCAGGAGCTCCTCCAAGTACTCTGCTCCCAAGTCCTCCAACTCTACCAGAGTTTGGCAGGTGGGGGCGGACTCCTCCGTCTTGCACTTCTTCCCCTCCGGGCGCCGCCGCTCCCTGATGCGATGCCTCTTCTTGAGGGCCAGCACCGGCGAGCCCGTCGGCTCGATCCCCATCCCCTGCAGCGACTCCCGGACGCTCTCCGCCGGGAAGTTGAGCACCGCCGCGGCGCCCCGCAGCGCCAATGCGGCCTGGTCGTAGGCTAGCGCGGCGGCCTCCGCGCTGTCGAAGGTCCCCAGCCACACCCGCACCCCTTCCGCGTCGAGTCCCGGATCTCCGCCGCGAACTTCCCCCACGGGCGTTTCCGCACCCCCCGGTAGCTCTTCTCCCGCGCCGGGACCGCCTCCGGTCCAGCGCTCTGAGACTCCATCTCTTGGCTCCCTCCTCCGCTCGTCGTTGTCTCCGACGAGGAAGACATGCTCGGGGCCTCCATGAGCATGTCGAACAGGAGCATCTCTTCCGCGTCGTTCACGTCGAAGGGAAGAGGGGGACCTCGAAAAGGATTCTTGGAGCTGGTCGCCGATTCCAAAGAGGATTGAGAGACTAGAAAATTGAGAGAACTCATTGAGATCGGAATATAAGAGATCGAAGCAGCTCTCTTACTCTGTTTTTGCTCTGTTCTGTGTTCGGTATTTGAACGTTGAACTCCGGCCTTTTATACCCGACGAAGTAGAAGAGACAAGCAAGTGACGTGGGTGGATGTTTCCCATTGGCCAAACTAGCACGGGACCCGAGCATTAATACAGCACGTGCACTAATGACGTCTGGCGGCTGGGTCAAACTCCGTGAACATGGTCGCCCCTTCGACACGTGTCGTTACTGAGTGGTAATAAATACGGCGTTTGCTGACGCGGCCACTATATCCGCTTCCGTTTTGAGTTAACGAACAGGATTTATTGGCTAGATTTACAGAATCTAGCGGTAACCAAAAAGGGGAAAAAACATGAACGAGTGCATTGATCCTGCCTTACTGATTAATCTTTACCTATATATTTTTTATTTCATCTTATTTATCAGAATTTTTGATTGTCAGGTGAAGAATTTGCATGGTGGGACAGCGTGGACATGGATTCATTGAACTTAACCACGATGGACAATAATTCTAGAAAGTTTGACATGAGATCAGATACAGAGAACTTAACCTATTCCTAACTATCTATTTGGCTGGCTCCAAAATTATTATTATTATTATTTTAATCACCTTAAAGAATATTGCTTTATCGATAAAGTTGAATAACTATAATTTAAGCTCCAATGGAATTACCATTATTTCATTAATTAAGCTAAAATCACAGTGAAATCCATATCATAAATAATTTGACAACAGATATAGATAATCACTATCAACAGAAGAATTAAATCATGAACTAGTTAATATGTGAAAAGAAAAATATATTGACTTTATAAATTTTAATTTAAATTTTAAAATAATAATATTCATGTATTCATTTTAAGTCCCTCGTGTAATAACCTAATCGCTATTCAACCGTACACGTGTGGTGCGACCATTATAAAGTAATCAGAAGGAAATAGTAAAGTTATTCAACTCTTCTGAGGAGTCAAAGGTTGACCTTGACCATGCAACTTAGTATTGAAGTCACGGCAAACAAGCCGGTCAAAGTTTCAAAAGTTAATTGGATCAAGAGATAAAGTTAAGTTGGTGAATTCCATCCTCTAGAACTTTCCTCTAGAACATTAACTTTAGACGAGAACCAGTGGAAGTCCCACTAAGCTTGCATTTTATAGGAATTATTTTATTTTGAAAAAATATTTTTCTTCTTCTAAATTTCACTCAATTAATTCAAGCATAGGTATCGATTTTTTTATCCATAATTTAATTTTAAAATTTAAAATAAATTTTTTTATTAAATTTAGATATTCTTTTTTACTTCATAATAAAATAAGTTCCTTATAATTTATTATATCATTATTTTGTTATTATTTTTTCTATCATCTGTATTTTTTATTATTATTTATATATATAAAAATTGATAGTGAAAATTAGAGGAAATAATATTTTAATATTTAATGAATTAATTTCATTCTTAAATTTAAAAAATATTATTTATAAAATCTCAATTTAAAAAATTGAATAGTCAGTAGATATAGGGTTATTTTTTTAGGAAATCAGATATTAATGCTCCGAGAAAGTAGGGATGTCAAAAAATAAATCTGACTCGATGATCCGATCCGAATCGACTAAAAAAAATCAGATTCGAGTTGAAAATTTTTGAATTTGGTTCGGGTTTGGGTTAAAGGGTTTCGGATTGAAAATTTTCAGGTCGGGTTTGAGTTGATCCGAATTTAAGATTTAGTGGATTTTTTAGGATTAACTCAAATTTTATTTTGAAAATTAAGATGTTTTTATATATATTAATATAAATATTAGTATGATAATAATAGAGTAGTGAGATAAAAGTGAAGAATTATAAGGAAAATAATTTTAAAAAATTATTTTGAATCATTTTTTCTGATTATTCGGGTCGGATTTGGGTTAGTCGGGTTCAGGTTCGGATTTAGAAGTTTCGGATTGAATTCAGATTCGAATCGGGTGCGGTTAGAAGTTTTAAAAAATTCCAATCCAAGCTGAATCCGACTGATCCAACCCATCCGAATTGTCGTGACATCTAGAGAAAGTAATCATAACTATCCAAGAATTATTTAAATATTTTATAAATTTAATGTCATGATAAATTTATATTTATAAATTTTTAAAAGAAAAATTTAGATGTTATTTAAAATTAAAATTTTAGAAAATAATTTAACAAATTAAAAATTATTTTAAATGTTAATTTAAAATTTCAAATCTTAATCGCTAATGCGCATTATAAATCTTTAAAAATTTATCATGTCTTTTTTTTTAAGAAAAAAAGAAAAGAATTTATTTTTAAAATGTATTTAATAAATTTATTAAAGTAGTAAAGAGAAGGACGAGGAGAGAGGGCACGGCGACGCCATGTCTTCGTCGCCTTTGCCCTCGCGGCTGCGGTGGGAGGAGGCAGGGAAGAGCCGCTGGGGAGAAAGCGTCTCCGAAGCCGTTCTCGCGCTGTACCGATCTCTCCCGAAGAAGGGGAAGCCTCAGGGCAAGGAGACCACCGTCCTCGCCGCTTTCCTCCTTTCCTCGCCTTCCGACGGTACGACGGTACTCCTGCCTCAGCGCTTCTCTTCGCCTCGATGTTTGAATCATTGGCGCCCATTCTTGTTTCAGTTCTCGAGGTCGTGGCCCTCGGCACTGGCACCAAATGCATTGGCCGCTCCTTCTTGTGCCCTGGAGGAGATGTCGTCAATGACTCCCACGCTGAGGTCATCGCGCGCCGGTCCCTGGTGAGGTAACTGCTTATCCTAAATATGTTCTTGCGAGCGGTAGCCGCAACAGTTTGATTACTATTACTGCAAAAATTTGAACTTGGAAAGAGAACAGGTACTTCTATACGGAAATTGAACGCCTTGATCGCGTCCAGAAAGATGGCAGAGACCGTTTAGGTTTAGGTGATGCATCCAGTTTGTGTTTTGATCTGGATGGTAGTTGCCTTGGCCAGACCAAGTACAAGATGAAAACTGGTTGGGGATTGCATATGTATATCACCCAATTCCCTTGTGCGTTCTTCCTCATTTTTTTTCTTCTTCTTCCTCTTCTACTGATATTTCTTATTGAATAGAAAGATTTAGTATTTGTTTTGGTGTGAATATGTAGCGACTAATACATTGTTTTTCTCCATCAGGTGGAGTTTTCTCTTATCCTTCAATTCAAGCAGATATATCTACAAAAACTCGAGGTTAAACTGCAATATATTGTATTACATTCTCGACCTGTTCAAATTATAGATGTTTTGAATTAGGAAGTTTGATGGGTTAGGAGTTTAGCTAGGCAAATTTAATTATTGTTTAGGGAAACAAGTTATTGTAGAGTTATTTCTTAAACTAAAACTAATTCAAGTTGGACCTTTATATGAAACCTGAGGCCCAAACGAAATATGAATTTCCCTAAAATTCTAATCCTTCTGTTTAGGTCATTTTACTTTGGTAATCATAATTGACGTCTCTTAGCCTTCCTCTATTTCAGGAGGTGAATTATCAATTGGATGCCCAAATGGAAATTATCAAACAAATCATACAAATGGGATAAACCATTTCTTAGGTGAACATCCTCAGATGTCAACAGTTGTCCAAAAGAAGCCAGGACGTGGTGATGCAACTCTCTCAATGAGCTGTTTTGATAAGATAACCCGTTGGAGTGTTGTTGGAGTCCAAGGTTCTTTCTTACATTTCATCTGTTAGGAATTCGTTCTTAGTTGCTGTCTATTTGCCACTCCATTAAAATTATTTCCATCTATTATTGTCTTTTCTACAAGTAACCTGGAGCATGTTTTAGCTTAGAATGAACTAAGTCTTTGAATCATGATTATATCTGATTGCTGCAAATGGCTTAAGTTATGTTATCAGCAAGGTGTCTAATAGAACTTATGAATGACTTTTTTTTGTTAAGGAAATAATCCGATACTTGTAGACTTATCCAAAACTCTTTTTCAAAAAATTTTCTTTTGTCTGTTTTGGTTTGTTTTCATAATAGTTTTTCTCTAGATTAGCAAAATTAAAAGGCCTGTGCCAATTACCAACACACTTCTTTAGGACTCTTTTAGAATATTTAAGGGTCGTAAAATGAAGGTATCTTGCATGTAGCATTTTGAATTTCTATTTAGGTCGACAAAGTTATTGCTGTTCGCTTTCTTAGGTTCAAGGTTATATAACATGGATAATGTGCTTTGAATTTTGGCAACTGGCATCATGTGCAATCATAGTGCATCCCTTAGATTTGAAGAAATCCTTATGGCTATCACACAGCAAACCATACTTTGGGGGATAGACTATTGGGTACAATAAGTTCATGTAATAGAAATGAGAATGACAAGATGAATCTATGAGGTTACTAAAGTTTAAAATCAGAAATTTACTCCACAATTAGTTACATATACAAACATCATCTGGAAAAATAATATAGATGATCATTGATCAAGACTATATTTGACTACTTGGATTTATTAGAGATTAAGGTATTTGGATATTGAGATTAAGGAAATTTCTAGTTCATGCACAAAAGTTTGCCTTTAATTTGTGCCTGACTCCATTCCATGACATTTGCACATTAGATGCTACTGCAAAACAGTCGAGAGGATGGATTGACTGTGGAAGGCATTTATTTAGCAATGGATCCTGTAAATTCAATGCAATTGTGTTATAACCTTGAATCCTAGTGAGGATCACAAAAAGAGTCAAGACTGGGCTCCCTAATAGAACATTTAACATGTCCATTTCAGATCAATTGAATTTGTATGAGAGTTTTGACAATGCAAAACCATGGAAAATGCAACTTATTCCAATAGTCTAATTTTCTTAGTATTTAGACAAAGACCAGAAACATGAAAAGAATTCATATAATGGGAAATCACAATGAAATTATATTATTAATTCATTGATGCCCCTCACATACCTAAAGAGGGAATGCTGGGGAGCTAGTAGGGCCGAGGAGCCACAATGAACAGGAGGACAGATGTTACAGAAGAATATTACCATGATTTAGATTATTTAGATATTACTAGCAGTATAAGTCTATTTCATAGATTTCAATGGCAGGACAAGACCCATCTAGCCATCCCCAAACAGCTAAGAGTCAGTCTCACAACTTGTATAATGTGCTTTGATTTTTTTTTTTTTTGTTGCTCTGAATAATGCCCTTTGACTTTATGAAGATGTTTTCATTGCCGATGTATAATGCATTTTAGACCAAAATGTTATATCTTGTTATTATGGCATATTGAACTCTATAATATATATGCCTTTTCCTTCTAATTGCAGGGGCTCTGCTTTCTCATATTTTGCGACCAGTGTATTTGTCTACCATAACTGTAGCATGTTTCCTTTCGATCCTATGCAGGCAAATTCTCTTGAAAGTGCTATCTTCAATCGCACAGCTCACATGCATTCCAATCTATCAGCCTCTTTTTATGTTAACAGGGTATGTTTCCTCCAATCTATGGTGGACCGTTGATATGAGGATGACTAACCCAGTATTAAAAGTATTGACTTGTTGTACAGCCTGTTGTATTTGAGGTTCCTCCTGCAATGAAGTTCCTCGAGTTTCATACTTTTGATGCTAATTTAACTTGCGGGTAATATACAGTTTGTTTTTCCTTGTTCAACAAACATCTTTGATTAGCTTCTAACCTTTCTTGCTTTTAGTTCAACAACAAAAAATAACAATAATGCATCAATATGCCTCGTTTTTTAGGTATTCTATCTGTTGGAACAAGTCTGGTTTGCATGAAGTTGTCTTGGGAACAACTGGTAGGAAACAAGGCACCTCTTCAAAAGGAGCACTCTCGCGTTCCACCGAGTCATCTCTATGCAAGTAAGTCCATTCTTTAATGTTCGAGCTGCTTTTATTTAGCTGTTGATCAGTAATATATATAGAGACAAAAACATTAGTCTCCGTAGTACTTTATTTTTGTTGTTGTTAAACTTGCCATCTTCTACAAATTTTTGAAGTTACGTAATTTTTGACATCAGAAGGAGGTTACTGGAAGTTTTTGTGTCTTTGAGATGTTCATCCTCTTTACTGATGCAATCTGCAGAAATTTCGTATTCTGAGCTAAAGGTATGTTTTGCTTGAATAATCAAATTAACAGCACTAATTGTCTTCTTTCCAAACAAGACATAGGCAGATCCAGAAAAGTGTTTCAGATCTCAAAGTAACATACTTTGCTTTATGGTAAATCATCAAATTAGAGAAGAATCCTCCCTGTTTTTTTGGTGGTATGGTCGGTTTATGATTGATTCCCATAATATCATAGGGAGATTATTTTGCGCTCGTGTTATTCATTTGTTTGTTTTACAGCTTTCGATCGATGTGTACTTGAACAAACTAACTTGCAGGCTATGGCCCATGAATACCAATCCTGTCTGAGAATGCTTAGAGAAAGCCCTGCATTTAACTCTTGGCGTCGGAAACCTGCCGACCTCGAGATGTTCTCCATCACACAGTGATCCGTGAGTTCAGAGTGAACATCATTTGTTCTTGTTTTACCCTGATTTTCTTGCTTTTTATAGCGAAAGAGGGTGATGTAGGTTCATTGGATATTCGTGTAGCCGGTAGAAAAAATTCATGTAAGTTGTTATACAAATAGTTGACATACATGCCTGCCTTGGTGTTGTATCAAGTATTTAATTTATCTGGAGGATTCATCTTTGTTTTGGCTTCCTCTAGTTTCTTGAAGTATCAATTCCATATCATCAACACAACTACCATCAAAGTTAAAGTGATACCGGGTCTTGATTTGAAGCGAGCTCGAGTTTAACAATATTTGATTCGTGAAGGATGAATATGATCATTTACAGGTTTGTGAATGCGTTTGTTAAGAGATTCTAAATCATGTTAATTAAGAAATTTATTTATTTTATATATGTATCACATGAATTCGTTAATAGGTTCGGAAATATATATATAGATAGATTTGATACGATGCGCTACTTGAAAAAATGCTACTATGTGCGACGTAAGTCCACGTAGATTTAAGTTTTTATTTTATTTTTTAAAATTCAACTTTTCTCCAAATAAATCATTTTATTTTTTAAAAATAATTTTATAAAATCAATTTATTCTCTCTGCCTCCCCTTCTCTCTCTCGTCCATTTTCGAACAAACGACCAGTCATTCGTTGCCGCGCCCATAGATGGCGGTCGAAGGTTGCCGCCCCCGAACAAAAATGCAACCAGAGAGGGATAGGTGAACCCGTCGCCAATTCGGCGAGCGAGGATAGGAGAGCGCCACATGATAGCTCCTTCCTCTCCCGCGACGTTATTCCTTCCTCTCGCGACGTCAACAACGCTCTCCTATCCTCGCTCGTCAGACTGTTCCTATCCTCTCCTGCGAAGCCGACAGCAATCGTTGTTCCTTCCTCTCGCGCGCGACGTCAACAACGCTCTCCTATCCTTGCTCGTCAGACTGTTCCTTGACGTTTCTCACTCGCCGATTCTCTCCTGCGAAGCCGACGGCTACGACGGACGGCGACGGATTCACCTATCCCTCTTTGGTTGTATTTTTGTTCAGGGCAGGCTGCCGCAGGCGGCTTGGTTCGAAGTGGAAGAGAGAAGGGGAGGCGAAGAGAATTATTTTTAAAAACATAAAGTGATTTATTTGAGGAAAAATTGAATTTCAAAAAATAAAATAAAAACCTACGTGGACTCCTGTAGCGCACAGGAAAAATTAAACAATCTCTCGATATATATATATCATACAGAAATTTTATGTTATATTTGATTTTTTTTTCTTTTATTTTTTTTTATTTTTTATTTGTAATTATCCCTAGGATTTATTTTCTCATTTAGGTTATAGTATTAAATATAAAAAAATTTTAAATCAAAGAAATAATTAAGGTTGGTAGAAAATTTGTACGGTAAAATCTTTAACAAAGTAAAATATATATATATATATATATATATATATATATATATATATATATATATATATATATATATATATATATTTGTTTAACTATCTAACAATGACATTAATAAAGTGAATTCTAACTTGAACTCATTTAATTTTTAAACGATTTAAATCACGAAGGGTCCACGGAGACGTCCAAGTAGCAATATTCTTAAATTCACTCCACGCAGACGTCCAAGTAACAATATTCTTAAATTCACTCTCACGAAAAGAAAAATATTTTACAATACATCGTAATTAAAATTTAAATATTAAAATTTTTAATTATTTATTAAAGAATCTAACCATCCTATCATTTATCTAGGAAGCTTAAATGAGCTATTTTAACAGTAAAAAATGATTCACACTCATTTCTAATACTCCCGTTAATCTATCCCAAAACTAACACAAGCGAAAAATTACGAAGGCTACTAATCTGAATAGTGACTGACATAATTTGACCAAAACTTCTTGATGACAATACTTCATACACTAGCTACCCCATCCCATGGACACGTAAATGAGCTATTTTAGGTGACAAAGGCGATTTGTTCGTCCTCAGTGCCCCTACCAATCCATCAGAGAGCCAACACGGAGGAGATAAATCATAAGAGCTACTAACCCGGATGCTGTGGCTAATGCGTGGGGAGGGGTCAGATTGATTTTGCCAAGTTTTAACCCCCAAATCTCAAGATGGTAACACCCAAACATTAACCATCAATTCATCCCGTGGAGACATAAACGAGATATTTTATGGTGACAAAAGACGATTCGCTCGCCCTTAACACCCCTGCCAACACGGAAGAGGTAAATCACAGGGGTTACTAGCCCAGATGGTGTGGCTAGCACGTGGGGAGGACGGACACACTAGTTGTGTCAGGTTTTGACTTCCAAACCTCATGATGGTAACACTTACGCACTGATCATCAATCCATCCTGTGAGAATCTATAAATAAGCTATTTTAAAAATGATTAACAAGATTGGGTAACGTCGAATCTAGACGACCGACCTGACCCCACAGAATTTCCCACCGACCGCCAGGGTAGATCACCGACCTGACCCCACAGAAGTTTCCCACCGACCGCCAGGGTAGATCGGGAAGTACTCGCGGCAGACAATCTAAAAGCCCATCATCTTAGATTCACGTCCCATTTGGGGAAAAAATTCCTACAAATACGCCATAACTGGAGATCGACCCGTAAATACCTGGATGACGATCAGTCCCCTCTCCACTACACCATAGCCCAAGCTAGTTGTTTTTCTTTTTTTTTCCTTTAACGAAGTTTTTTTCAACCTCGAGCGACTTGTACGACCTCACGAAAGTTTTTCATCGGTCGTTAGGGTAAATCGAAAAATGCTCGTGGCAGTCGGTCCAGAAGCCCAGCATCCCAAGGTTCGTATCCCTATTTTAAAAAAAATTCCTACAAAATACGTCATAACTGGGGATGGAACCGTGAATGTATGAAATGATAACTAGTTATCATTCCACTGTACCATAGCCCAAGCTATTTTAAATTATTAACGAAGTTTTTCCAACCTCAGACAACCGACCCGATCTCACGAAAATTTTCCATCAATCACCGTGATAAATCGGGAAATGCTTACGACGAACGGTGCAAAAGCCCAACATTCCAAAATTCACGCCCCATTTAAAAGAAAAATTCTTACAAAATACACCATAACTAAGGAACAAATTACAGACCTAAGATGACAACTAATCATCTTTCACCACACCATAACCCCGGGTAGCACCTTAAATAAGTTGTTCACGAATTATTGAATTTCATTACAAACCGAATGAGAGAAAATCCAATCGAACTGAAGCTCTAACCATTCAGGGCAGTTCGATTACAACGAAACAGACCTTTGGAGGTTAAGCTATATAATAGCACAAAACAAACAAACAAAACAAAGATAAATATTTACAAGCACTTGAATCAGCAAAACTCACAATAATAATTCGGATAACAAGAAATACGAAAAAGTCACAACCACCACTAACCTTCTCTCGGATCCTATTGATTAACGTAAAAATTTTAAAACATAATCATACTAAATACATAGATTCAGATTTCATACTCGAGTGTTAATAACATAGCAAATTTTGATTTCATAGTCGTACCAGCAAAAGAGTATAGCAGCTTAAGTTGAAGCTAAACTTGCATAGTGCTTGGGTCAACTCGCCGGGATCCGCTCATGTAATCAGAATTCTATTTTCAAATGGATGGTTATTAGTCGAGTTCCATTGCTTGGGCTGCTTTAGCCTTGGCCAATTTTGACAATTTGGTTTTCACCTTCCCAACTCTAAATTTTCCATTGTTCCTCCTTTTCACGGCTGATCCATCAACCTATATCAGTTGGATGAAGGCAAACAACAGATGAATCAATTATCGCATGCCCTCGGTAAAATTAGAGAAGAAATTTCTTATAAGAACATTCCATACTAAAAATAGCCAAAAGAATACAAGTTCCAGGGTTGAGAACATGAAAGCCAACATGATAGCTGATAACACACACATGGCCAAAGCAGCTATTGAATTTTTTTTTTAAATTACGAGTGGTTCAAAATTAATGTAGTCAGCGTAAATTGTAACTGCTGTTAGAGGTTGTATGGTGCAAACTTAGTTCCACATTGAGAAACACATGGGAAGATCATTGGTTTATAAGGAATATGGTATCTCCATTGACACGAGGCCTTTTGGGAGATCCCAAGAGCAAAACCATGAGGGCTTAGGCCCAAAATGGGCAATATCATGCCATTGTGGAGATATCCTAATTCCTTTTGGTCCTAACAAATGATATCAGAGCCAGGTTGCTCATCCAGATCTAACCATATGCGTTAAGCCTTAAATAAAGAATATGTGGGCTCCCGTGTCATGATCAAAAGAGGATCAGTTCTAGTTGCGGCTAGGTGGTGAAGTCCTAGTAGGTCAGGTGGACAAAGGGACAGAAAATCCTCCTTCCCCTTTGAACCATGATATAGTTCCCTGAATCAGAAAAAGGCTTGCACTGGGTAATAGCATAATTAATATCAACATAATTTCTTCCTACACATCGCTTGATGAAGAAATAGACACCAGATATGCTAGCTTATGCAATACCTTAAGCTATTTCCTCTGATATACTTATGGGTATAGCAAGAGAGCTTCTTAAGAATGCTCCATCAGACAGAATTAATAATCTATAACTTCTGACCTTGTATAAAATAAGGAATCCAAACAGAAGAAATTGACGGATTCAAGTTAACTTAATAATCTTGAAGAAATAAAGTCCCATGCTCCCCATTCATTCTCTACTTTAATAATACTACCACACTGAACATAAAATTGTTTGGCCATAACATTGCATCAATTTCCAAATGACTTCACATTGCAGTTAGTATCTGTTCACTTTTGAGTGGGCTAGTCCGCACCAAAATGTAATAACAGCTAAAATTATACAAAAGCCATTCTAAATGATACCAAGCAAACTGAAATAGAACCAGTAAGCCTGATTTAGATCTAGTGTTGGAGTTGGGAGGCAACAAAACAATCTTCAAAGAAAGGTTTTGCAGTAAACTTCTGTCGGCTCTCGAACTATTTTTATTATGAGTATTTCAGTTCAGTTAATTCTTGTTTCAATTCAAATCTGACGTCGACACCAAAATATCAAAATGGTATGAGCTTTAGGTTATCGTCCAAAAGAAAAGGCATTTCATGATTAAAAAGAATACACTCGAAGACAATGCTAAAAAAAAGATAGAAACAGAGGGAGGATGAAAATTTTGAGGGGACTATTAATGAGCAAACCTTCATCTTGTTCTTTTTAGCGTGCAGTTTCTTCTCTTTCTTCTCCCTTTCTTCCTTTTCTCCTGATCGTAAGCACAGAAAGCACAGAACATAAGGCAATGAAAATATAACGAACATGGAAAAAGACGAAGAGATAAAAGGAATGAGAGAGATTCGAGAGCAATAAGCAAAGCAGAAAAAAAAATCTCACTTTTGAGATCGAATTCGTGCTGTTTCTTCCGCTTCGACAAGTTGTTCTTCTTCGACATCTCTGCCGCCTCTCTCGCTCTCCGTAAGTTAAAAACCCTAGCAAACGAGAAGAAAGCAAGGAAAGGGGCGCGATTTAAATAGGGTGCAAGTTGTCGGCTCTTAATTCGTGACTCAAGTCGGTCCTGACTATAAATACTGAGCCAGTGGCCGGAAAACCCCAAACCCTTCTCGTCGTCTCATCTCCGTGCACGCCGCAACCTCTTCGACGCCACTGCCGCCGCCGCAGCCACCAACCTGACCTCGCCTGATCCCCCCACCATCCGTCAACTTCGCCTCCGCCACCACCCCTGCCGACGTACCGCATCCTTCCTCCGCCTCGTTCCCTACCGGCTACTGCCCCTCCTTTCTCCACCTCCACTGCCGCCTCACCCTCGCCCTCGCTGTCGACAAGATCCACCCCAAAATCCGCTCAGAATTCCACCACCTCTCCAGGTCCGGCACCCACTCCGCCATATCCTTCCTCCACATGCTGTCCGTTCCCGCACCACACTAACTTAGCATCATGTGCCATGATCACAGAGCTGCCAAATTGGGAAGTTTTCATTGAGCAGACATGAGCTCGGCCATTAACTATGCAATACATAAACATGCAAATTCTTCTTAGTTTCAATATACCAAAGGAGTTTTCCATGCGAGTCAATGAACAAAATGAATGCCTATCGCATTGAGTCTGAGGTGAACTATCATTCCGAAGGGAGTAACCGACTGTTTAAAATTAGAGGTAGATGTGAGAAGAGATCAACTCACAGTGATAGAGATCAGTATGGAGCATAGGTATTCTACTTGAAAAATCTGAAAGGTATCTTCCTTTATTTGATGATGTATTTATTACATTTTGCCAAACAATCTTCTTTCTATACAGGGATTGCTTGATGAAGCTTATCGTGGCTGCTTCTGTAGATTTGCACTTATCATGGCTGATCATGACTCTGCATTAGCTCCCTCTTCGCCTTTCGAGCAGAGCCCATACGATGCAATACCGGGCAAGTGACCCTTGAACAGAAATGGTCCTCCATGGTTTTCAAGGCAACCCAACTCCACCCTTCCATTATTGAATCAAAGAGGACCATACTAGAATCCGGCTCGGTCCTGCCTATGGGTCATAGTCCCTCCACTGCTTGTCCTTTTACAAACATGACATTTCTCTTTGCCCATTGCCTCACAACCATGTTCCATTCAGGTATACTTTCGATATCAACTCATGCAATGCAGATAATTTCAGCTCAGGAGTCACAACAAGAGACTTTCTTCAATCTATTAATGATCTTGACCATTAGTTCATCTAAAAATCTAATTCCTTGCATTGGCAATCTTTTTATGTATATTGAATGCTTCATTATTAGCTTCTTCTTGAAATATATAAAACATGAAATGGAAAAAGTTTGCAGATGGGCTTCAATTTATTCGGTATGAGGCGAACCAACATACTTGAGGAATTTCTTTCAACTTACTTGATAAGAGTTAAAAGGCAATAGAAGCAACATGTGATTGGTCTTGCCCTGTTATATACATATGGGACCTGCAATTTGGTTGCACCTCTTGCTCTCTTTGGATTGGTTGTCGTTTCCTTGTCTTTTTTTTAGGAACAATATCTATGTTGAACCTTTTTTATTTCAAAATGTTCTATCATATTTTTTTACTATTTAGTTTTCTGTGTCGTTCCAATTTATTTTCTTTTATTGTGTTCCATTCAATTGTCTTGAAATGACCAGAGAACCTTGTCCCTCATTCACTCCAGAAAAGGAGACAAGAACTTTAAATGAGGGAATTGGTTTCTTGTTTATTTTGTTCAATTTGCTGCAAAACTTTTTTCTGAGATGTTGTTTCTGAATTAGGTTTAGATTGTGTGCACATTCATAATCACCTTATCATAATTATAACCTTTGAAGATGATAGCTAGAGAAAAGGAAAATTCAGAAGCATCTTGTTCCTTTGATTCTTCTCTGACATCAATGTATGGTTAGAGAACTCTAAGAGAAGATTTAGATAGCTTTCAGGATCTCAATATCAACATAGATTTTTTTTTCCTTTAAGAAAATGCAGCATCAGATAAGAGCTTAGAAGTTATACCTGGATGGAGCAAAGGCAATGGAAAGTTTAGCAACAGATGGAAAATTCCAAGGGAATCGCATGATCTCGCTAAACAACAACAACAACAACAACAACAACTCATTGGTGCTAGCTAGAGAGATCAATGCGATCCCTTTGGAATTCTCCTTCAGCTGCTCATGCTCGACTCCTCCGCAGAGAGACTCTTTGTTCTTCTCCCCTTCTCTTATACTGCTTAGAGGAGCAACATGATGCCATAAGTAATTAAACTTGTGGTAATGATTAAGATAGAAAAAGGTTATTCCTTAATTATTAATAAAAATAAAATCTTTTATTATTATTAGTTGCAAAAGGTGGAACCGCCACCTTAGCGACCCTCTGGTCCCGACCCCAAAGTGTCCAGAGGGGGTAAATCACGGTTTTACTGGTGGGGTAAGGCGCCTGGGGCCGAGAGGATTTAAGCGAGCAGACCAGGTTTTTATCCTGTGTGCGACTGGCGACTCTCGAAGCTGAGACCTCCGATGCAAGCAGCCAGATGTCTTACCAACCGAGCCAGCCCGTAGGGGCAATTTTATTATTATTAGTAGTAGTATGGGTTGATGGACAGTGTGTTTAATTAATTGTCATTAATTAATTTTAATTATAGTTGTTGATGGGAAAAGGAGAGGAAGAGAAATGGTCATTAATTATAAATTGGCAAGTGAAGAACAAGACGTGAATCTGATGCCGGTAAATGCCGGCGGCAGTAGTGGCCACCCACCAACTACTTTGATAGTGAGACGGTTAGACGGTTAATTAAATATTTAAGATTTGAATTTTAACTGTGATGTACAGTGCAGTATTCGCTTTCCATTTACTTGTAAATTGATAAAAAAATTTATGAGATTGAATTCATCATCTTTAAAATTAATCGATAGGAAGAAAATGACTCGCTACCTACTACCTAAATAAATATTGATTTGTTATTTTCTTTATATATAAATTTAAAAAAATAGTGACAAGGTAGCAGACGAATCTGGAGTGATCGACTCGGTCCCACGAAAGTTTTCCATTGATCACCAGAGTAAATCAGGAAGCGCTCGCAGTGGGCGGTTTAGAAGCCCAGCGTTCTAGGGTTCGCACCCTATTTGGAGAAAAAAATCCTATAAATACGTCGTAGCTGGGATCGAACCGTGATTATATATATATATATATATATGTGTGTGTGTTGTTTTAATTAATAAATCAAAAATAATAATTAACTTCCCATGAGTTCCTTGTGAAACTACAGGTGCTTAAATTATAGATTTTTTAAGATTCTTTTAATAATTTGGGTATAATGAAAATATTATTGATTACACTTATGTCTGATGTTATAAATTGACAATACTAGAAGTTAGGTTAATCATGCATATCAAGTTGAAACTGACAATCTAATTAGATGACTAAATCAGAATTTTTTTTCCTTCTCATAATGGCATCATAAATTTATATTATTCTATGTCTTACCATTAACAATCAAAATTAAAAACTTAAATAACACCTCCCTCCACATGGCACTATATAAATTCCATAATACTAAATTGTTTGACATTGAAAATGGGCTATAATAATATTTTCACTTGAATTAAATATATAATAAAATAAATAGAGAGTATTTATATCTAAAAAACTATTATGTGTTGGAATAATCTAGATACCTTCGATTTTGATGTTCGGACAAAGATTTAAGTTCGGTTTATTATTGTATTTGATATGCATTGTATGCATGATACAGGTACAAGGAGGAAAGTCCAAGTGAGATCTTGCCAAATGTGAAGGGTCAAGGATTGAGGTTGAAGAAAGCTCCAAAATGCAAGCCGTGAAGGATTGGAAGGCATCCAAGGGACGTGAGGCTGATGGAGGAGGCTAGAAGACTAAGTCTTGGCAAAGGAAGACCCGACAACAAGGATCAAGGTCGAAAAAAGCTCCAGAAGGCAAGTCGTGAAAGATAGAGAAGCATCCGAGAGACGCAAGGCTGATGGAGGAGGCTAGAAAGTTAGGTCTAGGTTGATCAGGCGAGAACAAATACGAGTAAATTGTACTCGAGATGGGAAACCCTAGGATTAGGGTTTGACCAGTCGACTAGTCTAGGATCAGTCGACTGGTAGTAGTCACAAAAAGATCAGTCAACTAATCTTCTGTACAGCCGACTGATATCGGTTGGAATTTGAACATTGAGCTATAACGTTCGGATTCAACAGCTAGCAGTCGACTGGTGGTGGTACCAGTTGACTGGTAATGACTATTTCAATTGCGAGCTCTATTTAAGAGAGCTCGGTTTGGTTGGGCAAAGGTTGACGAAATAAGCTTGGTAAAGCTTATTAGTAGTCTATCAAGCTCAAGTATGTGTACAAGTGTTGTGGTGAGGTTTCTTCCCCCACAAGGAGCTACATAAGCTAGTCGGAAGTCTTCCGGAGACTAATCCACCGACGGATAGGGATCGTCCACCTTACGGACAGCAGTGGAGTAGGAGCTTTATTTCCGAACCACGTAAACGATTTGTGTTTCTTAGTTGTTAGTTTTAGTTTGTTTTGTATTCCGCTTGCGCAACTAACAACGTGTAAGGAAGAAACTGACGAAACGTAGATGACCGTCTATTTACCCCCTCTAGCCGACACACCAATCATCAACACTATGTATACTTGTTAGGTTATCTATCTATCTATATGTATATATATATATGGTACATATGACTAAATTAGTTTATCATCTAATTATCATGTTAACAATTAAATTTGAAGAAGGGTCTTGGTGATACCTCATTTTTTTTTTAAAAATACTCATTTAAATAAAAATTACCATCTCAAACTATTTTACAATTTACCTTGTGCGGATTTTTTAATTAATTTTTCAAAGTGTAAACTAATTTATGAATTAATCTACACCTTCAAATGAAGTTTTGAAGGATTTTAACCATTAAGTCTATAAATATACCAAGTGAAATTACTTTCTTATATTTATATCTCTCTCTATATATATATAGATATATATTGATGAAAATTTTTACTGTAAATTATTTTATGAAATAGTTATAATTGAGAATTTACCAAAACACACCGACAAAATATGAAAGATTTTGATCATTATAGGTCTTAAAATAACCAAACCAAAGGAGTTTAAAATTTGTAAATTGTTTTGTAAAACAATTCTACACTTTTCATAAAAAAATAATTATTAAAAAAGAGCTTTCTGATAAATTTAAATTTTAAAGGGTGTGTTTTATTAAATTATTCAATTATTAACTAAGATATTTGAGAGAGAATATAGTTAGGTGGATGGGTCCATTTTCATTTAGAAAATAGTGAAAGTGTTCCTATTTAGGTGAACAAAATTGTCTTATATATTAATGTAATTGTGTTTTGTGTTTTTTAAATTAAAGTATAATGTAAATATTGTTGGTGTCATTTAAGTTTACACCTTATGAAATCTATAAAATATATATTATTTCCAAAGAATCAACCTAGGCATAATGATCAAGGATTAATCACGAGAATTGATGAAATGATACTTCATCATGCATCCACCGCCTACATACCTATATTTATCTCCATTCATATATGTGAGGCCGACTCTAGAGAAACCGTTGAAATAGCTAATCTGCCTTTTTATAAAATATATACTATTTTCAAAGATACTAGAAATTTTTTATTTGGTTTAGTTTCATATCAAAATTATATATATATATATATATATATATATATATATAATTTATAAAAGAAAATAAATTTATTTTAAATGTTAGTTTTTATAAATAAAAAAAGTAGGTGGTAATAGATATTCTTGATAGACGAAACACAATACAAGAAGGTTAAAAAGATGAATTATTCAATCAAACTCTCATCTTATTTTTTGAATTATTAAGAATAATTAACTAAAGGAGAAAATGAAGAGAGCATGAAACTTGAATTATAAAATTGTTTACATCATTAAGACTCAGAAGGTGTTTTATGTTGTTAAATTTAGACTTAATTGGCCACCTTGTACTCAATTATTTCTTCTCATGAGATTAAAAGGGTATTTATGACAATTAATACATGTAAATACACAATCAAAACCTTGTTAAAAAAACTGAGAATGCAATCTTTACAAGGCAGCAACTTGAACATTTGAAAGGAAGAAAGCAAACAATTATTTGTATAAACGATCAATAACTTAAACAGTTTTCAAAAATAAGATCACAAATCTATCGAATGCGATTTGGAGACCATAATTACTTTTGTTCGTGTATTCTCCTCTCCAAATCCTGTTCTGCTTCATCAATAATCTTAAGTTCTTCCAGATAAGCATTCAGTTTCTTCATTTGTTCTTCTTGGATGCTCAGAGGAGCTTTTTCCTTGTAACCTGAACTATTCATCTCCTGTGCCAAAAGATCATGCTTCCTGCCAGTGGCATTGTGAATTGGAGAAGCAAAAAGTAGCAAGTTAATTAACTGAAAGCTAGAAAAGAATATGAACAGTAGGAGAATAAATGCAAGTGGTAAAAATTACTTCTGTGTATCTTCCCTCCTTTTTGTCAACTTCTCGCGTTCAGCTTCTGCATCAAGTGTTCCATGGAGTTGGAGATATACAGAGAGATTTTCATTAACAACATCAATTGCACATCCAGCTGGAGTCATGTCATTCTCACTCAAAACCTGCACAAATAGACAACCATCTATTTAGTATTCAAGTAAGAAAATTTGGAGTTGAACGAAATGAAGTTAACACAGAGATAGAAAGTTCAAAGAAGGATTTAAAGGCTTGCTATCTTATTTCTTGTTAGATAGTATAAAACGGGAAACAATATTTGACCAAAGAAGATCATTGCATTAAAATCACATAACAAATAGTATAGACAATAGATATGAAAGGTAGCATAGCATTAGCCACGTAATTAACATCATTAAGTTTGAAATTCAAATGGATGAGTTATTAACATGGAGATATTCTATTTTGCGAGAATAGTACAAAGATGTGCCATTGGATTTCCAATAAGTTGTATACAGAGCATATAACCTTCAACGATGAGATAGCAGCAAGTGTTACAATCTCAAACTCATAGGATCTCATGATGTCGGCGATATCATGCCCACGACAAAGTGCAAAAGCTGGATATCTGCAAATGAGGGTATAAACAGAAATCAATTAAGTTTCTGACCATTGATAAATGAACTACTATTATCATGGATATACAGGAAGATACTTGTCAGCTAGCATGATGTTGCATTGAAGCTCAATAGGCAAACTCAACCAGTATTTTATGAATATATTTCAAATAAATGTAACTAAAGGTGATAAGCGATATATTGTTCATAATATAGTTGTTGCCTAAAGTTAACAAACATACAAGATGCATGCGGCCAATCCCAAGCAGTCAAGACTAGTATGGTTTGGCAATGATACATACCCACTAAAATAGCATTTCCACATGGATAGTGCAATATAATGGCATGCATCATGCAGATATAGAACTGTGTCATTAAAAAACAAGACTCTAATCGATGATGAGTAAAAACTTGTTTTCATAGAAAGTCTAATTAAAAAACCTTTCATTTTTGTCACTTTGTGGTCGCAAGGATCGAAGCTTCCTCACAGCACCATTGACTATATCCAAATCATTCTCAATTTTGGCATTTGACCAGGCCTACAGAAAGATGTCAGAAATAGTGTTTTAAACTTGGCAAAAAAATTCAAAGCTTGCTTACTTCCACCACTGAAGGATATTCTGATATCATAATTGATTCTTTCCTGGAGCTTCCTTCTGCTTGAGGAAGACGCTGCCATAATTCCTCGGTAACAAATGGCATGAAGGGGTGTAGCAAACGCAAACCAGTGTCTAGACAAATCCATAAAGTATGCCTTGAGGCTGTTTTTGAAGACTCAAACTTCAAATCAGTAAAGTAAGGTTTGATAGCTTCAATGAATACATCACAGAGCTGGAATTGCCACCATGAGTATACTGCTGTAGTTGCATCTGAGAACTTGTACGATTCAAAGGAAGATATAGTTTTGGCAACAGCATAGTTTAGGACAGAAAGTATCCACTGACAAACAGGTGGCATGGATTTTACATCAATCTGTTGGGGAGGAACATAATCATCTCCAAGTTTCAACATGGCAAATCGTATAGCATTCCACAACTTATTACACCATTGCCGATAGCCAATAACTCTCAAGACATCCAGATTGATCTTGTCCGACTATACAGGAAACACATGTTAGTTTAACAAGGCAAGCTATGAATTGCAAATTAGATATGTGCAGGGGAGAACCTGGGCTGTATAGGAAACAAGAGCAAAGCGGAGGGCATCAGCACCACACTCAGGAATACCCATTGGAAAATCTTTAATCTGATCCATCTTAGCCTTTTCAAGTTCACTTGGGTCTAAATTACTAGCTTCCAAACGTTTGTGCAAGCCTTCTAGTGAGATTCCATTTATTATTTCTAGTGGATCAATAACATTACCCTTTGACTTTGACATTTTCTGGCCATGTGCATCTCGTATCATAGGGTGCAAATATACCTGTAGATAATTAAGAAATGCCTACTCAAGTAACTTGTTCATCTCAGAGTTTATGAACATCACTAGAACTTAATAAACAACGCAACATCCAGTAGTGGCAAAAGTGACAATTGAAAACAAACTAAGTTGTCTTTGTCAAGAAGTTTTATACTGGCATCTTTGTGTAGCAGCTAGAGGATAGAGTATTTATATATGACTGGACAGTGTATATAATGTCTATTGGCCAAGTATGGTGCTTCAGAGTTAATGAATAAGAAGAATGGCATAAGATGATTAGAAGCACACGTGCATTATCTTGGCAAACCACAACAAAGAAGTGTAGGTTGTTACCAACACCAACAGGTTATAACAAATACTTCTCTAATTAAGCATGTTAAAGTGATAAAACCACTCCAAATTCAAAATTAGATGTTGAACCATCACATGCATGTTATCATATTGATTCCAATTCCAGCTCACCTGCCTTAAAAGATTAAAGAAAACATTCAATTTTAAAACCTCTCCTTTATTGCACAGTACAATGCATGCAATTTGCAGAATTGGCCAATTGGGCTTTCCTCAGCTAAGGTTCAATACTCAATCTGGAAGCGGAGCATACAAGTACCAGCACCAAATTTTGAGTGAGTGCAAAAGGAATACCAGGCGAAAAGGATACTGCAGCAAGGCACAGTCACATTAATATTTTACCTTAGTCTTTCTTATTCTTTTAATTTTAAGTCTCTACAAATGCTTGTCACTATTTGTTTCTCTTTTTCTTCTCTCTTTTCAACATTGGCCCAAGTAAATAGATAACAAAACCCATTAAAACCAATTTGATTTTCACCAAGAACTAGGTAGTGTTCAATTTGGAAAAATTAATCATAATGACATGTCTCACACAATTTTCAATTTTGAATAATCACTGTCCTGGCTGATTATAGAACCACCAATACTCAGACATTGTAAGTCAATTTGATTACCACTAAAACGTAGGCAGTGTATTTGGGTCAGTCAAAATATCATAACACAAGTGTGCCCAGATGAACCTTGCAAACCAATTTGATTTTTTATTATATGCTAATTCGAACAACTATATGTTGTTCAAACCCCAAGTTTTATGGGTAAAATAGTTCTCAAATGTTTTTTAGAAGTTACCTTGGCATAAGTGTCATTTGTTAAGTCCTCAAATTTAAACCATATGAAGTGTTTCCATCATTTTAAGTTGCTAGATAATCCCTCATTATAAAAACTGCCAGATCTATTACCTTTCTGAAGGGAACATCACCTCCAAGTTGCATACCCAGCATAACCATCCGTGCAACCCAGAAAAAAAGGATATCATGTCCCGTTTCAAGCAATGAAGTCGGATAAAATGCCTTAAAATCTGGAGTAACATCTGGCCAGCCAAGAACAGATAGTGGGAAAAGACCAGATGAGAACCATGTATCTAGCACATCTGGATCCTGAGTAATTTCAAATTTCTTCCCAGAGAACAGCTTGTTTGCCTCCATGAGTGCCTCCTGCTCATTTCTTCCGACCACCCAATGGTCATTGTAAGAACCCACATCTTTAAGCTGATCATCTTCTAGTATCACGTACCAGGCAGGAACTTGATGGCCCCACCAAAGCTGCCTTGAAATGCACCAGTCCCGTATATTCTCTAACCATCTGCACTTAAAAATATACATGATAAATAAAAACAAAAAATTTTAGGTATCCAGAATCATAGTACAGAACTAAAAAAATATACAAAATCTTAGTATCAGCTAGCCAAAAGTTTGAATTACCTTTTCCATTCTTGCTCATACTGATGTGGTATAATCTCAATCTTCTTATCATTATCACTCATAACTGCATCGAGAGCTAGTTTTGCCATGCTTTTGCAATCAACAAACCACTGAGGCTTTATCATGGGTTCTACCACATCATTACTTCTTGAACAAATGCCAAGTTTCATTTCATTTTTCTGAGCACCTCTGTATAGTCCCTTTACAAAGAAAAATTATATTTATTAGTATTTATAAACAATAAAATTTAAGAAAAAACTCAAATTATAATGGATGGATACAACAGAAAATTCACTTAACACCTTTGCCTTTAATGCCTCTATAACAGCTACACGAGCTGCAAACCGCGGCATCCCATCAAAATCAACACCACCATTGCTATTAATCTTCCCTTCATCGGTAAAAATGTTGATAAAGGCAAGATTATGGCGCTTTCCAACTTCAAAGTCATTAGGATCATGAGCTGGTGTGATCTGCAACATAATATCAAGAAGAAGAGTATTTAACACAATGAAAGGCAGATATATTGATCTTCATAGAATTGTTACAGTAGTGCAATAAGATTACTTTGACAGCCCCTGTTCCAAATTCAGGATCAACTAGGATATCATCACATATTATCGGTAGCTTCCTCCCATTGAAAGGATGGACTGCACTTTTTCCATGCAGATGAGAATAGCGTTTATCCTTAGAATGAACAGCAATTGCAGCGTCACCAAGCATTGTCTCCACCCTCGTTGTGGCTACTACAATCTCACCCAAGCTTCCCTCAAGTGGATAAGCAAAGGAAGTCAAAACACCAAACTGAACTTCACGCTCATACCCAGGGACCTTTCTGAAAGTCTCTTCTTTGATTTCCTCATGATCAACCTAAAAGTAGTAGATAAATAAAATTAAAACAGTCCGTGGGTTCAAACATAATAGAACATTGAAAATTATTTTTAATATCTGATTCACCAATACCTCAATGTCAGATATTGCTGTCCGCAATGCGCAATCCCAATTGACAAGTCGATGATCCCTGAAAAAAGAACCAGGTACAATGTGACAATGTTACCAAAATCGCTCAGGATGGATAAGATTGAATGATAATATTACTAGAAAATTTCATTATTTCACCATCAGGGACGAGGGGATTTCTAGAATATCTGCAAATTTTGTAATTAAAAGAATAAGATTAATCAAGTCAGCTAACCTATAAATTAAACGTTGTTTATAAAGTCTGACAAATGCTTCAGTGACTGCCATTGATCTCGCATCATCCATGGTAAAACACTGTTCTAAGAAAGATGTGTAAGAGATAGGAAGCTTATTTTCTAAAGCAATGGACTCACCCCCTCCCCTTTTAGTGTCTCCTAAAACTGACCTCACGAGACCAGTCAAGTGAAGCTCCTAACCGACGTTCTTGGTTTAGTATGGTACCTCCATAGTCACTTTTCCATTCCCAAACCTACCAAACACAAACAGAAAACATTGAACATTAATTGACTTACTGCTATGTGAATATCAATATGGAGCGATGAGAATTCCCATCAACACCACAAAATGTCACATGCTGAAGAGAAATCAGTTTTTCTTTTTTCAAGGTGCAAAATGTTGAGACTAAAATAAAATAATGTTAACTAAGAGCTCACAGCAGACACAAATCTTTCACGTCCAATATCATGCCTGGTTAAATTCCTTTCACGCATCAGCTTCTTCTCTACAACCACCTGATAAAAAGTAGCATCAGTATCCTTCAGAATTTAGTGATATACATGTGAATACTTGTTCAATCCTAGATTAGCAACCATTCCTCACCACACTGCCAGATCTGTCAAACAGCATAGCAACTCCTTGCACATGGTACCAAGGAGATAGTAAATGATTAATAACTAAGTCTAACATTCAAAAACCAGTTGAACAAATAGAAATAGCTATACTGAATAAATATAGCTCAACACTAAACATAAGTGGTTGTTTTGCACAAACTCAGAATGATTGATTGACAAACTCTGCACCTTGCAAGCTATTTAAGATTTAAGTAACAAAATCATTCTCTTTTCAATTCCGTGCAACAAATTCCTCCATGGTCATTCTTGAAGTTGCATAGATAGGAAGTAAAAAAAAAAACCAGCTTAGAGAAGATGAAGAAAAAAACAAGCTTAGAAACATTTTAATGAACTGTATGGAAAGAACTACCACCTGGGTTGCTATACCAGCATGATCCATTCCCGGCACCCACAGAACATTATAGCCTGACATTCTCCTCCAACGGATAATTGTATCCTTAGATGGTGCAAGAAGCCATAAAAATGTCAAACATTGTGAAGATAAAGCGACAGGGAACGACAAACAAGATAGGAGGAACATGAGACCACAAAAGGAAGGATTAAGATGTACTCACCTGTATTGCAGCAGTAAGACCATGACCTATATGAAGAGCACCTGTCACATTTGGGGGTGGGAGTACCTGTCAAAAAGTACAAATGTAAGATTATAAAAGTGGCTTAGTAACAGTTAAAATTCATGGACTGGATGCAAAGGATTCTGTGAACATCAAAGATAGGTGTGCCATATTGTCGCCAACGAAATACACATTAGCAAGGCCTTTGTTTGGTTTGTGAAATTTTTTTCTTCAGTTTTTTATTTTTCAGAAAATAAAATTTGAAAATTGAAAATATAATATATATATTTATCATTCACTTTTTCAGACCTTTGAGTTAATTAGAGATTGTATCAAAAAGTTAAATAGTAAGTATTTAATTTTCATATTTTATTTTCTGAAAATAAAATAATGAAAAAGTTATATAAAGCAACTGGGACTACTTTCTGCAGACAAAAATTAATTTCCTTTCCTCCTTACAAATTCCAAAAGAAATAAAAAATTTATGGAAAAGGAAGAAATAGACAATGTTTTCCGTGGTTTAGAAAATCATTCAGAGCCAGGTATTGATCCCCTGCCAGAACTATAAGTCTTGGTCTCATTCTGGAATTCCAAGACTAATGTTGATGGCCCTGAGTAAGAGAAACGAACCAAGAAGAAGGTGACCATGAGTGGAAGGAAGAAATCATGAAGTGGAGGAAGTAGTATAAAGGGAGGAGACAGCAGCGAGTTACCTGGATAAGTTGGAGGAAACCCTCGGCGCACAAAAGGAAAAGCAGTGGCTCAAGAAGGAGAAGCAGCTGCTGTTTTTCTGTGTTTCGAGATGCAGAAGTGACAGTAGCATTCCAAGATGAAAAAGAAGTAGCTCGAGAGAAGGGGTATCAGTGTCTTTTCACATATAAATTCTTTGGAGGAATGGTTTGTGTCGCCCATATCAGGCAAGCAGAAAATGGTGGTTTAATCCTTTTCTTTTTTTTGTCAATCTAGATTGAAATAGATGCATTTCAGCCACACTATTTTCCAATAATATGTTTTCCTTAACCTCTTTTCAAATCACATATTCCAGGTGTTTTATCCTTTGCATTTATCAGATTTTTACAGGAAATATGGGTGTTTTCCATCATCAAGACAAACGACTATCATTTTGCTTAAGTTCTTAAAAATGATTACAGAATTATAATTAACAGATTTATACTCTCCAAAATGATCATCTTCAGCCAGTTTTATGCATTCACTTTTTCTACAGACTTGAAATTATTCAATTGGTGCATTCATAGTTTGTCAAACATTCATACGTACACTATTCGTGATAAGTGCAAAGAAAAACAGAAAGATTATTGCAGGAAATTTCTTAAGCATTGAGAATCAAGGAGAAGACTTTAGTTTTATGCAGGACATACAATCACAAAAGGAGGCTTTGAGCTACTTGCATCTGCCACAAAGAAGCCTGATGCTTCCCACCATGAATACCATCTAAGTACAAAGAAAAGAGAAAATATGGTCATGATCTCTGAAAAATTTTATGCTTATTTGAAATCTAAAGGACAATTGCATTTACGAATTCTCGACGGCATTAGGATTATATTGCTTGGCCATTTGATGAGAAAGTTTCTTTTTCTCTCCATCTGGGGTTGCAGGATCAATAAAATCCTCTGGATTCTCTTCTTCAGCATCTTTTTTCCTCTGTTTTCTCTCACTTTTCTTAGGACCATCAGATGACCTCTGTGCCTATCCAGTAACACATTATGAGGAAAAGTCTAAAAATTCAAGCAATGGCATACTCTTTGTTATGATGGCATTTCTGAAATATTGAATTCAGACCATCTTTACATAACAGGTATACCATTACCTGGAATTTTGCAGCTTCTGCCTTTTGTGCAGCCTTGAGTTTTTTTTCTTCTTTCAGCTTAGCCTGTTAATGTGAAATAAGCAAGTGTTACATTGAATAAATAAATGCTAATTACAAAAAGAGAGGTATAACAAAAGGCATTCAGACACTCAGATTATTAAGCTTTGATCAGCAGCATGTGTTAAATACAGAAAAATTTGAGGGCTTAATCGCTTAAAAATCAAATTTTAGGGGCGAGTTGCAATAACCATAAGCAGGAGGGCTAAATTGCAAATTTGCATTAACTTATAACCCTAGCCCTTCTCCATGCGATTTCTCTTTTCCTCCTCAGATCTGCTGATGTGTCCTTCACGCGACCTTCTTCTTCTTCTTCTTCCCAGAGACTCCACCTCGATCCTCTTATTATAGTCTTCTTCCTTTCCTTCGTATTTCTCCATGTCCGAGCGCCGCCAGTTTTGGCCAAGGGATGTTTCATGCGGGCGTTTGAGGTAAAGTTCTAGAGTTGTTCTTATAGCAAATCTATTTAGAATTTTGGTTCTGTTTGTTCTTGGGGAGGCTGTGCCGTGGGTATAGGATTAAAGGTGGGAATTGTGTTAGCATGTAAATGTGTAGTTGGATGTTCCACTTCTTTATAGCAAGTTTTGGTGGATGGTGTGTTTGGGTCAGTAGAGATAAGCTGGAATCTTTCTTCATCGGATTTATACTTTGGGTTGAAATTGGATTCATGAATGGGTTCTGTTATAGGGTTTAGATGAACTATTGGATTTGATCTTTGATTTGGATTGGGTTGTTTCTTGTGTTCTACATGAGTTGATGTCATGATTTTGATCTCTAATATTACCGTGAGCTTCCTTTGTAGCAGGGATCTGTTTGGGTAGGAATTCTATTTTAGATTTGGTTTCTTTTTCATGTGGTGGTTCAATTGGTTTTGGCTTTGGAAGATTGTTGTAGTGTGAGGTGTACTATGGTTGTTTGGATGCTATTTTTGTGGATTCTTGATGTAGTTGAGAGTGTGTTTTGATTTGTGGCTTTGATATGGAGAATCTGTGATCCTACCATGAGTTTCATGTGGTGGTTAGGCAAGGGTTAGTTTGGATGTAGCTTGGATGCAAAGTGCATTTTGAAACATGGAGTAGTAGGGTTAAGAGTTAATCAAGTAGATGTGTGATTAGAGTTTATCTTAATTTGGTTTAGTTGTAGCTTAACTAATTATTTAATTAATTTTATAAATAGCTAAACTTAATTTTTGATACAGGACTTTGACTTTAGACTCACACGGTTGATCGTGGGAGGTTCGCTTCGATACGTAGACTTCAATTATGAGGCGGGTACTTCTCCTTTGTATCATGTAGATTATTGAACTTAAATGCATAGTTGTTGTGTTTCTGAGTAGAACTGTTTTACCTTATTCTTTGTCTTTGATATGATCAGTTGATACTTTCTTTGTTTAATCTTTAAACTAATCAAATTTATGTTCATACAATCTCACCTATTGATTTTCTAATCTGTTAAGTGTTTGCGTTGCATGCGAGTACTTAGGAATAATCATTAAACACAACTACGGTTTGGTTGACATTAGATATACCCTACCTAGTAGATTAGTAGCAAGTTTATTGATTTTGATATTTATTTTATATACCGTTGCATAATTGTGACCTGGTTGTTTGTGCATATTAGTATCATGCACTATACTTGCATAGTTGCATACTGACGAACATCGGCTTCCTTATGGTTAAACTTGTCGTCAGTCATTTAGCTGCTCTGCCCACTCAACCACTCATAGGTAGTGGTAGTTGTTATAGTACGAGCAGCTGTCCTGTTATACCACACTCGACCACTCATGGGTAGTGGATATTAGAGTTGTAGACAAGCAGTTGACACCCTCACCGTTGTTTTCAAAGGATAATAGAGTTGTTGGTGGCTCCCCCTTTTTCCTGGGGTTTTGGAATAGTTAACTCTCCAGCATCCTGTCCACTCAACCACTTATAGTAGTGGTAATAGTTGGAGTGCGTACAGTTATCACAGCCCTACCCACTCGGCCTCACAGATGTGATGTGATAGCGGCTTGACTGACATCAGAAGTGGCACATGTCATTGCATCATGTACGTTTATTGCATCTTGCATTTTCTTGTGTTGCTGCATTTATATGAGCTATGATCACTGTTGTAAAAGTCAGCCTAGGCGGCACCCCACCGTGGTGCCGCCTAACGCCGCCTAGGCGCCGACTAGGCGCTAGGCGGTAGTCCTCCGCCCGACTACCGCCTAGCGATTTTTACAACCTTGGCTATAATTGTTGCATTTGGTTGACATATATGTATTATTTATGGTTGCACTTCCATTCCGTTTTACATATTCTCATATGTGTTATTCTGTTCCGGAGACTGTATACTTTTGTTTCTATTTGCTTGTTGGACCTTTTATTATGTCATGCATTTATCTACTCTTATATCCGCAGAGTCTGCCCGAACTCACCACCGCTACCATCTTATTCTGTTTCAGGTAGCCGATAGATGCACTATTTTGAGTCAGGAGAGGATCCAGTTGTCAGTCTCATGGTGTCGAGCGTATTAGAGTTCTTCCGCATTGTCTTTATTCCGCACTTTCTTTATTTTCGTATTTACTTTATTAATCTGGTATATTAGTCTTTGGATTTAATTTGAGTTTTTATTTGGATATGCAACTTTCTTTTATTTCTATCTTTTTTATCGATAATAAATGCGTGGTTATGAAACTTTTATTTACTATTGTGATGTTAGCCGTGTGAGACTGTGCTATATATATTGTTGTGAGTCATTGTATAGATATTCCAGATTGTTCGCCGTAAAAGGGAGATGCTGCTCAATTTTCGAGGGAGCATGGGCCTCTGGGGGCATGACGGCATGTGTTAGAAAAGAAAGGAATTAGTAAGGGACATGAACAAAAAGGGTGTTCAATTTTTAAATTCCTTTTTGATTCAATAATTTTCTCCTTTTTCTTGCCATTGCTGACCAAAACACAGGGTCGTCTTTAGGCATAGGTCATTAACACCTATGCCTAGGGCCTCAATTTTTATTGGGGCCCATTATTTTTGATATATTAAACATATTTTTATTATATATTTTAAGGGAATGGAAAAAAATAGGACCTTGATAAAAAATTTACGTATCTATTTTATAAAAATCTTATTATAGTTCCATGGATAGAGTCATAAGGGGCTCTCCTTTTAATATTTTAAATTTAATTTTTATTATGTATGTTATTTTATAAGATCTAATGCATTCCTCTTCAATATCTTTCAACCTTAACTTTCTCTCATTATATTTATTTTTTGTTAATGACGCTTTCTCTTCTAATTGGTAAGAACATAAATTAGAATTTTTTTTATCCATGCAATGCAAAATAAAATATTAGTCTTTTTTTTAGTTCTCCCTCTTCCCTTGACTAGCTCCCCTTTTTTTGTACTTCTCTCGCTTGTTGATATTGGAAAAGAGAAATTACACCTAATGTTGTCACGCTGATCCGGTTGGTGCTACTATGCTCCTTGCTTGATTAAGTTCAAATGTTGAGGGATTTATCCATATTGTGTTCGGTCGAAATAGAGGATTTTATTATTTTTGAGCAATAATAAGTTAGATATCTTTGTCATTTCACTTCCTTGATAGACATTAAGTTTAGCTTTTATTTATATGTATTTATAAAATAAATTTTTTGATTTCCCTTTTGTTTCTATTTTATCATTTACAACTATTTTGATTTAGGTGATGAAAAATATGATTTTTTTTCTGTGTCTAAAATGACTTATTTAATTCTTAATAAATGATAATAGTTGGTTTGATCTCGTTATGATCTTCATTTTCTAAGGATTATATTGAGTTTTATCATTTTGTATATGTATTTTTTATTTATTTATTTTTTGTAATTTGCGATGATGAATTGAGAAGGGAAACATGATTTTTTCTATTATTGTCCCATTTCATTTATTCTTTTTTTAAGAGTTATTATCTTCGGTTTCATTTGAGTAATTAGACATATTTTTTTATCTTTCTTAGTTTTTAAACAATTCTGAATACATTTATTTTCGACCAAGTCGGTTGTCAGTTATAAGTCCGAATGAAAAAGGACGAGTAAAATTTTTTTAAAATAATATTAAAGAACTAATTTTTTTTCGCCTATGACCTTAAATAAGTTTGAGCCGGCCCTACAAAACAACTACCATATTTGCCAAACGAACTCAGAACGTTAAGTCAGAAGACTTGGAACAACTTGCAAGTAGCTTGTGTAAATTGTTCTTAATAGAATGAAGCATTGCACCATCAGTATGGTGATAGTAAATTGGTTATTTTTTAACTATTAAAGAAGAAACCTATGGAAAAAATCAAAGGCGAATAAAAATGACCACAAATAGACAGTCATAGAGCATTAAATTTAAAGAAAAGTCCAAAAGCAAATTAGTATATATAGGTTTTACCATATTTATTTTGCTTCTGAAACATGTAAAGTGGCACGATCATTAACTTAAGGAAAAGAATATGATATGGATTCCCTGTTTCTAAGAAATACAAACCTTTTGCTCCTTCTTCATTTTTCGTTCCAAATCTTGATCATTAGTCTGCATATGCCAATGGAAAGGCTAAGTAAAAAATGTTTTAACAAAAATTTCTTAACATAAAATGTCTATAAATTTCATTTTCATGGGAATGTTGTTTCTTGCAAGGGAGAAAAAAATTATTTTTTAAGAGTACACTGGCAAAAAGAAAGAATAGTGGGTTCTAATCAAATGATGATTTATCATAATCTCACTATCTTCCCTAGGTGAATAACGAGGTTGGGTAACATCAAACCTCAAACGACCGGCCCGGTCTCACAAAAGTTTCCTACCGGCCGCTAGGGTAAATCGGGAAGCACACGCGGCGGGCAGTCTAGCAGCCCAACATCCCAAGGTTCGCACCCCATTTGGAGGAAAAATTCCTACAAAATACATCATAGCTGGGGTCGCAAATGTCTGGGTTGACAACTAGTCACCCTTCCGCTGCACCATAGCCCCGGATGATGCTTTATCATAATCTCATTATCTTCCCTAGGTGGAAAGGAGACATGGACAGGAGGAAATTAGAAAGGTGATATTCTTCCATAAAAAGCAATGGCAATGCAAAAACAATAACCTATACAGTGATATAAGATGCAGGTTCAAGCATGGATCATCAGGCAGATTTAATCGCATAAAACAAAGTGATAAGACCTCAGGAAACCTTCATTTGGCTAATAAAGAAAAGAAAATATTCAAGGATCTGAAGATAGATAAATGGAATACAAAAGAAAATAGGTTTTCAAATAACAAATAGTTAGATGCACTTCCATAATTTGCCAGGCAGAAAGTTGTAATTACAAAATACAAGTTAATTATAACTATAGAACTGAATTAACGATTGTATATGTTCCAAAGACAAAGCAAATTGATATTCACCATGCACGTCATATAACAATGAAATAATCTAGTATCATCACAAAACCAAGAAAAACTGATCGGATCAGCAAACCTTATCTTCATCAGTTGGTTTTTCCATCTTATCGTCCTCTGGCTGCATCAAATTGATATACAATGATAAATACCAAGCACCAAAATAAATTGCATTTTCATGTTACAATTTTATTGAAAATAACAGCAATTATACATAGCCAACTTGGAAAACATAGGAAAATTAGCAATGAAGCTTCAAAAAGCAGGTATACGAGAGGCAATATAGCCCATTTCAGACCCTCATGAGTTAGCTCTTATGGTTAAAAGAAACTCAATCATCAGTACCCATAAATGGAAACTAATTTGTGTGAAGGTCTAGTCATTAAACCAGTAAGAATTCAGATATGGCTACACTGTGGACCAAAATAGTTATTGAAAGGTTTTGACTTACCAGAGCCATTGAGATCAGATTCGCAATCAACTTACAAATTTGAACACCTACCAAAATTTCAATACATTAGACAAACACTAATGACTGATCAAGAATCAGACTTCATGAGTTCAAACTAGCAAAATCAAACTAAAACGGAGTCGGGCAAGAAAGTCCCAAATAGATCCCTGTAGAGTAACTGAAAATTTCCAAAAGATTCATTATTTTTATTTTCCATCAAATCTTCGTGCTTAACTTGAAGTGACGGTGCATCATCAATATAGGTAAGAGAACAACGAAGTTCAAAATTTATTTTTATTTTTTTTTTACATCTAACCCAACCTTTTCAGGATATAAATTTCAAATGTCGAAATGCACACAGAAAAAAAAAACTGCCGTGCATTAAAGATGAACTTCCAATAATCGTTGGTGATTTTCCAAAAGAGAAATCGTCGAATTCATCCTATACAACATAACAAAATATTATGCATATGCCCGCCTATACTCTCCTTTTAAGTCTTACCTCCTCATCATTGGCGCACGATGTCAAATTTGAGATCCTGGGACGACGAGGGCCAAGGGTCGACGCAAACAATCCTCGACGGAGAAGACGGCGTCCGAAAGAGAGAAAGGGCACCGTCCGCCAGTGGATACAGAGCAAGAAACAGAAGCGACAGTCTAGGAGAGGATGAGAGCGTGTGGAAGGAAGAAACAAATTACCCGCTGTTCCGTTCGGCTCGTTCCGCCACGCTCGACGGGAGACAGGACGAACCCGGCGGCGGTGCGATGCAGGAAGGTTTTCGAGGCGAGCTGAGGATTCGACGCCAATGAGCTTCGAGCACACGATCAGGGCTTTGTGGGCTGGGACAGTAAGGGTTTTGAATTGGACTGACTGGTCCAACTGAACTCCATCGAAATCTTTGTTTACTTGGAGAGAAAATTCGTCTTGTATAAGAGTCGAATGCCTCAAACCCTCGGGTAATACTGCAGGGTTATTTTAAGTTTTTTTATATATATAATTGATCCTGTCGACGAGTGGAGAGTGCTCTCATTCATATAACTCGGTTAGATAGACGAATTACAGTAGTATTCAAGTAAGGATCAAAGGTTAGCAGGAAGAACAAGACTGAGCCGGAATTGGATCCAGAATGGAGACACAAGAAATAGGGGATGGAGAGAGATGGGTTCAGCCGAATCCTCTTATTGAAGCACCAAGGGGCCTTTATATAAGGAAGGGGGATGACTCCTGTCTTGTCTGGACTGTCTTGTCTCATAAAAGTTAATCTTCTCACATGATCCTCTAGCAGCCTTAGTTTCCCCGAGGACCTGACAGAGCCGCCAAAGGGTCTGTCCATGCTGCCCCTTCTACAGTCTAATGCCTGGGAAGATATGATTATGGCAGGTGTCTTTTCCTCATGATGAGATGATAAGGAAGATCTTGTTATATCTTGAAAGTCTGCTCATAATTAAACTTCTGAGACAGTGACTTGTTTTACTATGTGTCGTGGCGGTGACTCCATATGGACCCAGCTGACCGACCAGGAGTAGTCACCCGGAGAGGCTCAGTCACTTAGTCGTTAACGACTCTTGGGTGGGCGAGTCGCCTGAGTGGGTTCAGCCGATCTCAGTGCCAGCCAGTCCGACCGGCTGGTCGGGTATGCCCGACCAGACAGTCGGATACAGGCCATGAGTCATTCGGAGCGGGGTGAGTGATTTGATGGGCAGGATGATCGATCCGTCTGGTCGGGCATTCCCGACCGGGACCATCCGCCCGGAACTCAACTACACCGCTCCTTTTCAAAAGGGGGTCGTGTTTTCCGCCCTCTGACTGAACCTTCTCGGTCGGGTTCTGCCGACCGGGCCCATCCGACCGGCTATCGCCTGCAGACCAGATCCGCGTAACCCCAAGTGCATTCATCAGCTAGGTTAACATCCTATGCGCCCGACTGTCCTTACCCGACCGAGCCCCCCACCCGACCGGGCTTCCTACCAAGTCAAATTACCTTCAACCGGATCAATAAGAATAATGTTACGCTCAATGAAAAATATTCAAAAAAAAATTTAAGAATAATGTGACATTGCAATTATAGCGATATCCGATTGGTTTATTATACCTTTTAGGATATAGTTTAATTCGGGACACTTACTAAGGTCGCCTATGGTATCCGGACGATAATCAAACATGTACATATTGACTACCATATTCCGAGATGTTCCTAAATTTTTTCCTTGAGCATATTATTACTCTTTTATAATTTTTTTAAAATGGGCAGCTAATTTAAGAATATTAGATTGATAAATCATCTATTGTAAATGCTTTTTAATTTATCCGGATAACTAATGAAAAATTAGATAAGATCAAGTCAATCGCCCCTAGAATTAATCTGTGTTCGCTAAATAAATGAAATAATAATAACTTCAGTTTGTATCAAACATATCACCAGGAAATCAATGAGAAACTATCTCCACGAGATATCCAATTGGTTAGTGAATAATAAATTTATTACAATAAGACAGAAATCAATTAATAGATACTACCCTCGAGAAAAAAACTCTCCACTTTAACAATCGATATAAACTAACATCATGTTTTATTTTTTTTCACATAATTTAAAATTAACTTATAAAGAACATCTAAGATGAACATAATTATCTAATACAAAAGGAAATTAGAACCTCCTGTTTTTCGATACCTTTAAGTATATTATTTCAAAAAACCACCAAACACTATAGTCTTTGTTTCAAAGAAAAAAATATATTGAAAAAACAATCTTTATGTACTCTCTCTAAACGCCAGAGATTACAATATATGCAAGAAATACGATCAAGAGAAGATTCTTCATCCGGCCAGCTTGTTCAAATGGCTGATGCTTCCTTATTCCAAGCATGGTCCACCTCTGGAAGCCGATAATTGTCTGGTTTAAGAGCCACTGCGAAATCCGGTAACGTCGGCGCTCTCTCGAGGATCCTGATCAAATGGACGATATGTCAATTCGTGTGGAACACAATCTCTATCGAGAGAATGTTGCACCAAAAACTATAGACATTTTCTGAGATCTAAATCAGTTAAATACAAACCATAGAATGAATGAATTGCACTAGATTTGGTTGAGACGTGTAGGCACACCTGTCTTGACTGTAGAGATCCTGATTTATGCGAACCTTGTTCGCGGCATCTTTCGGAATTTTCTCATATAGATATTTCATAGAACCCCAGGAAGGAGGATTCCTGCAACAAAAGAAACAAAATACTGCAGACTAGAAGTAAAAGCTACTTGCAGAAGTAAATTTATAGATATGCACATAGTTCAGTGTGCATTTACACACCACCATTTCAGATCAAGTTGTTTTCTCTTAGTAGATCATGCAGTTGTTGTCAGAAGTAAAGATCGAAAAGCTTGCTTTTATCCAGGAAAAGGAATCTAAATAGTTGCAAATAAATATTAGGAAAATCACCTTGATGTAGGAGGCATTGCATTGAATGCATCAGAAGCCTTTTTGCTTTGTTCAAGAAACTCTTCAGCAGCTTGGAGAGCAGCCACTGCCATCCTATGGGATTTCTCGGTGTTGCCCTCATCAAGAATAAGACCGTGATAATAATAAGCAGCAGCCTGTTGATGCAAGAAAAGACATCTAAATGTACAAAGCTCATGATATTAAGCCAGAGAAGAGAGAGATGCTCGGCAAATGATTTCTATTTCTTGAAGTCGATGGTTTCTGTGAATTGTTGACTTCTGCTTAGAGATGAACATGACAAATTTAAAGCCTCACCAGTTTCCTTGCCTAATAAGGAAGTCTTTAAGCGATGTCCTAAGAATGCATAAATGAATACCCCTGATTAGGTAACCATAAAACGATCAAATCCTACCGCACGACTTAATGCATTAGTGTGCTTATTGTCCACATTGGGTCGATGTTTTAGACAAAGGTACATTCTTGAAGTTCATTTAGTCCAGCCAGGTAGGCCTAACAATTCTCTCTTATCTTTTTACCTGATCAGACACTGACAATCTTAGTTATATGTATGTATATTAAGAATTTTATTTTCGTAGTGTGTGTTTATGTCAACAAACATCATAGAAAATTTAGAACTTGAGCATGATCACAAAGACTAACCTTTGCTTCAATATGCTTCCACTTGATAAATAATTGATGTTTTCCTCTCCAACCTTCAGCTAAGGGATACTTTGTGATGCTGTCCTCCGCCTGAAAGGAGACTAAAAAATTATTAACTTGACTATGTACATGAGTTTCAACTTGTTATTTAAAATATAATAAAGAAATAGAGAGTTTGAAATGCAAAGCAATAGGTAGAAGTTCAATTCACCTAACAAGTGTAAGACAATTAGAATGTTACAATACCTGATGCCAACACTTAACCATCTCACATGCAAGCCTCCTCTTGACCGCCAGTGTAGCCTTGGGACTATCCATCGCCATTCCTAGTTGAATATCCACGCTCTATACCGACAATGGAATGGAGACCTGATTAGTGAGTGAAAAACTAAATATCCAACTCAATAGAACAGTAGTGATGTTAAAGTGAAGTCCTATGCTAATCCATATTAGAGAGCTAAAAAAGGTACTATTTGAAATTAATAGTTTGAGTTGAATTTGTATAATATCTAATACAAAATTATTACAGACATTAAATCAGATGCTTTTAATTGTGAAGCACCTGATCAAACTAGGTTTGGCTCTAATTTTAGTGCCACAAGAATGGAACTAAGCCATACACAGAAGTTTGAAAATGAAAAATTTTGCAATCAAAAGTTTAGAGTGTGATTTTTATGAACTTGATCCTAATAAAAATAGGGAAACAAATAAGCAAATTGGGAAATAATATTATCCTCATTAATTGATATTGAAATTGAAAGATGAAAAACAAAATAGACTAATTACCAAATGTCTCATATTATTACCAAATAGAATCCAGGCATTTCATTCCATATATCAAAATGATATTTCCTGTGTTCTATGTATGTTCTATAAGTAATAAATCTGGTCGAACCCTAATTCATATAACAGAAATAGTTTGATTCTATGCACCTTTGAAGTTTAAACTTGGCCTGCCAATACATCTCTCTCTGTAAAATTCTATTGTACTTGATTGCATGGAAGAGGACTAATAGAAAAAAATGTAGTATTGCAACAAAACAATCAGTCCTGAGATAATGTTACACAAAGGGAGATCAAGAAAAGGATCTCTCATGAAAGAAGCATAGTCAAGCTTAAAGCAAAGGTCATTAAGGGGGGAAAAAATTCAATAGTAGAGTGAACTTTCGATACCTGACCCAATGCTTGCATAAGAAGAGAGTGGAGCACTCCGTCAGCGAGATCTACAGGAAGATCCATCCTGCCAATAGTAAAAATGGAAAGGTCAAAGCATGTAAATTTCAATATTGTCTGAAGTTAACATGGCAAGTAATGCATGTCAATATCTAAGCTTTATGGACAAAAAATATATGGAATGCTGACCTTAGATCAGGAGGAAGTTGAGGAAGAACATGTTGAATAGCACAATCCAAATAACCAGCTGCTTTTAAGAATAGATCAATTGCAGTCCTCCTACTCTCTGTAAAGGAGTAGCAAAAAGAAGTGACAATTTGGTTACAAAATTTAGATTTACATCGACTGAAATAGTAAATTTGACATGAAAAAGGTAAATATAGTTAGGCTGGGAGAAATTCTTTTGGAGAGGAAAACTCAAAGTGAAATAAGAGTTTGATTATACAAGTAGTATTAATAGTTAACAAAAAAAACAATTGAAAGCTACACCAAAAATGTATTGAAACTTCCACTTTTTGAATCATGCTCAATGTTATGACACCACTAAGTTTGCAATAAAGGAAATGAACATCTAACAGAAAATATCTAAAGAACCATCTTGATCAAGGATAATTTTGACTGTATAGAAGATATTCTCTATCAGTTCCATAAATCCAATCTAGATATGTACCTTCGGAAATTTTTAAATTGGCATCACTAGATGTTTTAGGAAGAAGCAAGGAGTTGACTTCAGAAAAGCACAGCATGGCCATCAAGTGCAAAATTGAGAGCACCTCGTACCAAGCATTTGCAATTTTTGTTTCCTGCAATAGAATCAGACCATCAATCCTACTTCTTCTAACCCTATGGTACTAATAAAAGGTGTAATTGACATATAGAACCACCTCAGCATCATCCTCCTGGTTAGTCCATACAAAGTGAACGCTGTCTATTAGCTGACTTCCTGTAAATTTCACACTACTGTCAAAAGTTGGAAACAAATTGAACAAATATGACATAAACATCGAAAATAGAGAAGATAACGGAGCATAACTGAAGCATATTACCATCTTTTACCAAACCAAGAACGACCGGTAAGTAGTCTTCAAGAGCTTGTCGGAGATCAGCCAAACTAGAACCTCCTGCATGCACAAAAGGATTGGTACTTTGTCTACTCAATTTACACAAACAAAATAAAGTCTAGGCAAACCATGCTGAGTTGCTGTTTTCCTCCTGGGCTTCGCCATAGTAGGGACCTCTTGAGCAGCCATAACTACAATTCTGGTCCTCAAGGCCGACAGACGTTCGATCAAACTCCTCGGCAGGCTATCACCAAGTGACTGAAACAAGTCCACGCTTTTTGGGACTCGCAGCCCAGGAACAAAGACTGCCACCTCCCCCACATTCCCATGCCTTTTTCTGTTTCCGACATCTGAATCCTTTTCTTTAGAAAGCAGACATCCCATATTCGAGTCTTAGTTCTAACAAATACAAAATGGGCCAACTATCAGCTCCCAGAAGTCCCTAAATGAACTGATCCTTTTTTTTTTGGAAGATAACCAAGTCAACAACAAGGAAGCTGACCGAGCAGGAAACTTTTCCCTCAATCGTCGAGGACAACCCGACAAATCACTGAAATAATTTGTCAGCGACTTCCCGGAACATATCAGATGAATAAATTCTCATGCATGAAGACGGAAGGTTCCACAAGGAAGCGCTGAAACGTGGCACCGAAATCTTACTGTCAACGAAACTCGGAAAATATTAATAAATGCCAACCAAAATGAGACAGTCACTCACGGGTATTGAATCATTATTCTGACACTTCATACTCGGTCCAATCTCACAGGTCACCTACAACCAAGCAATCAAATAAGTCGGTTCTTCTATCGACCTTTCGTTGCCAACCAGAAATTAGTCGGCCCGTTTCTTGATCTCTGCGTGACAAATCGCACGTCAGTCCGCAAAGACATGAAAGAAAGGGAAGAGTACAGGCAAGCTAAACCAGCAATAAAAGGATATTCCTTTCAGCTTGTCCCGCTACGAGAGCCTCACGTTTCCGCTTGAAGAAAGCCATGAACCAAACGTCAAAGCAAAGAAGAGCTTTTGCCGGGGAGAAAATAAATTCATACAGATGGCTTCGCCGAAAGAGTTATAGCTCGAGTAAAGCCTTTCCGAACTATAAATTCAAGCACGCAAATGAACAGTGAACTCAAAAACCTCGTGGAAATTATCCAATAAAGAAGGAAAAACTCCAACTTGGAGACAATTCGAGCTATAACAAATACTTTCCGAAGCAAACAACTGAAACACCACGAGAAGAGGAAGCAAATGACTTAAAAATGTTACCTTGCAGTCACGGGTTTCAAAGCTCGTCGGTGTGCTGCGCCTCGGCGGAAGAGGGAAAGAAGGTCGAGGTGTGGACCAGCGCTACGAGATCAACGAGTGCGCGACCATGGATTTGTGGGAATAGGAGATCCCCCTCGAGAATAGCACACTCTTTTCTCACTCCTTTCAGCCTAACCGAAGGGGAAGAAACCTAGAATTCAGGGGGAATTCTGGCAGGAATCTGGACAGGGAAAACGAACGCTTACGCTTACGAGGAACTCAAATAGGCATGGGAGGGCGATCGATGAGAGGGATTCTACGCGCCGCGTTTAAGAGCGGCCTCGGTTTGGATCCGGAGGAAACGCTTCTCTGTATACAAGCCGAGAAGGGAGATAGATCGAAGTCTAACGGAACTCACAACCCAAGACACGAATAAAGATTACGGAAAACAATGATGAATAGTTCACGGAGTTCGTGGAACCAGTCGTGAGTAAAATTGTAGTCATGATTTTTATTTTTATTTTTTTAAATTTCATGACTCATTTGGATGACTGGGCGGAAAATTTTATTATTTTTTTCATATTCAATCATATTTTTCTTGACCTTGTCATTGAGTCGGTCCACCTGTGCTTCAAAATAGTTGGTCCCTATAATATGGATGAATAGTTAACACACGTAATATTATTATTTTAAAATTTAAAAGTTAAAATTTAACCAAGTTAATGATCCGGTTGGATATTAGACGACCTTCGTTGACTGGTTCTTTTTTGTGCGGTTGACTAAGTTTCGAGGGATCAAATGAAGGATCACAAAGATCGTGGGGTAATTTATCAAAAGGCGTACTCAAGAATAGATATTTACCAAACAGCGTATCATGATTTCATTTTCATCAAAAGGCGCACTTAATAATAGTGAACTTCCTCTTATACCCCTTCTGTCATCTACTGTCTTTCTCCTTCTCTCTCAGTAACAAATTTCGAGACGACTGCAGATACTTTTCAGGCTTTATTTAAAATAATAATATGAAATCGACGCTGAAAACGTTGTAAGATAAACATCAAAAAAATATTTCAGTTAACAAATATCTCATCCAACGTGATTTAAAAATATAAATAAGGTGGCCGGTTGGTCATGTGGCCAACGAGGCCATGCGAGTCTATCGGAATGGGAGTAGATCAGTCATTTAGCGGGACGAACTGAGAGGGCCCCGAGTCATGTGACCTTTCGGCCGGCTGCACCTTCGCACGGGTGAATCTGAATAAGCCTAACAAGATGCTTTAGCAGATTTTGATCTACTATCCTCGTCTATATAAGAGTCCTCATTTCTTCACGGTATATTCTACAATTCTTCTACTGTTTCTACTCTTGTTTTTCTTCGCTGGAGTTCTGACTTGATCGTCAGAGTGCCTGCGCGGGGACCCCCGCCAGCCTCTAATAGTCCTTTTTCTTGTAGTTCACGGGCGTTCGCCACTCTTCCCCAGCGTCCAATCGCCTCCCCCGAGCGCCTGTCCGGTGAGTCAGCGGTCAGTTTTCAATCAACTTCTCAGCCGCGTCATCGGTCGATCGCCCTCCTCACTTGCTGACAGGATCAATCAGTGTGTCCGTCCTCCCCATGCGCTAGTATAGTATCCGAGTTAGTAGCTTCAATGATTTATCTCCTCTATATTAACTTTGAGACGAATTGATGGGGCCTGGTAGCAAACGAAATGTTCTTTTTTTAATATAACATTGTCTTTTTACCCAACCCTATACAAGAATAAGTTTAATAACTAAATAAGGTTTAAACCCAATCCGGACTGGGAGTTTGGCCTTTAACCTCCTGGAGTTTGGCTTTAACTTGTTAAATGTTTACAGTGTTTGGTTAGTTGATATTTTGAATATTTTTTATGTTATATTTTTATTTTAATAATTCATGTGTTTAAGTTTAGTCCGACTAATTTTGAAAATAGCTAGCCTTCTCTAATTTGTCTATCGAATTAATCGAAGCATCAAAATATTTATCTACATCCGAGGACTAAACTTTTCATCTTTGATACTACTGGTCTGATTACTCCTAGATTGTGATTAGCATGTTGAGATCTCTCACGTAATGATTCTTATTCTGTTTCTAAAGTCATAAATGAATCGAACATTTATGAACAAAATTGATGTTTAATTCGATAGGAATTTATTCGTTACACTAAATGAACAAGTTTGAACATATATATGTTCAATTCATTAATGTTTATGAACAATGTTAATGAACAACGTTCATGAACAATATTCACAAATCACGTTCATTAATAAAACTTTTTGTCAATATACTAAATAAACAAAGAAATTTTAATTACGTTCATTAATAAAACTTTTTGTCAATATACTAAATAAACAAAAAAACTATTAAAATGAACATATAAATTTGAATTATCAGACTCAATAATCAATTAAACAAATAAAAATTTTAAACAATCAAATAAACTTGAATTGAGAGTTCTATATTATATAAATTAACTAAACTCAAGCTAAGTTTGAACCAAACTCAAGTTCATAAAAATAAATCAATCAAACTTAACCAATCATTTCAATGGCTTAACTTATTTTAGACTTGATTATCTTATTAGAAAATTTCAATATCTTAAAATTTAACTCGGTTGGACTTATTTTCAGCCCTATCTCCATGGAATAGGCTATGACTCTCTGATTGTCAATTAGTACCGTAATAGTCTTTTACATAACAAAAAATGAAAAATTCTTGATACACAAATTATATAATTAATTACCTTTGAAAAATACAACCTGTGAAACAAAATCATAAAGTGATAATCTTTTCTCCCTTCGGCTGCTAATCAAAGAACAAATAGTTTAGATCAAAATGAGTTGTCTGTCAGTCAGAATCTACAAGGGGCAAGGAAATCACTTTCTTGGAGAGGTCTGGCCTCCGAATCAAGCAAGCTCATCTTATTTCAATCACTGAGAAACTTGCACTTGAATTTCTGAAATACTGACCATCAGGCAAGTTTCTTGTGACAATTATCTGATTCTTCGAATGCGAAAATGATGAACCAAAGAAAAGATGGTCACCATTTACATATTTTTAGCTTTCATGAAGAGTCATGTAGCAACTGCTGAATGATATAACACTATAGACGGCAAAACCCCAATAAAAACTGTGCTGGCACCAGAATTTTGAGAGATATTTTCTCAGTTTGCATATGAATCTCTGATTTGTGTTCAAGGAAGAGACCAGGGATCAGTTGGCTTGAGCTGGCTCGACTTGGCTCTTTCCCGGGAATTTTGCAGCCTTGCGCTGTTTCAGCAATTTCCTCACCATGGACATGTCGTCCCATCTCCTTGCAGCACCATACAAGTTTGCCAACAAGACATATCTCCCACCGTGGCGCGGCTCCAAATCAATCAACTGCTTCCCTACTTTCTCGCCCAATTCCACATTACCATGAATCCTACATGCACCAGCAAGGGCTCCCCACAGTCCTGGATGGGGTTCCACCGGCATAGTCTCCACAAACTCAAGAGCTTCTTTGAATAGCCCTGCCCTACCAAGCAAATCAACCATGCAACCATAGTGCTCTTCGAGGGGCCTAATCCTGTAAACTCGAGTCATCGTATCGAAGAATTGCTGGCCTTCGGAGATCAACCCCGCGTGGCTACAGGCACTCAACAGTCCAATGAAGGTTATTGCATTTGGCTCCAAACCAGTCAATTGCATCTTCCAGAAGAGAGCCAGTGCTGGCCTTTCAGAGCCGTTCATGGCCAGGCCGGCGATCAATGAGTTCCATGTATACACGTTCTTCTCGGGCATCCTATTGAAGACCGCAATGGCCTTTGTTACGCTCCCGCATTTGCCATACATGTCCACCAAAGCTGTACCTAGGATGATACTCATCTCGGCCATATGATCCATGATATACTTATGTAGCAACTCCCCTTGATTCAAATCCCTTAACTGTGCACAAGCAGACACTGCGCTGACCAATGCTGATTCATTCGGGGTGACATTCCTTACGAGCATTTCTCTGAACACTGTCAATGCCTCCTTGCAACGTCCTGATTGTGCAAAACCTGAAATAATCGAGCTCCATGAAGCCTGATTTCTGTCAGGCATTTTGTCAAAAAGCTGCAGTGCTTCCATGGTATTCCCTTCCTTTGCATACCCTGCAACCATGGCATTCCACGAAATGGGATTTCTTTCAGGCATTTGATCGAACAACCACCGCGCATGATCCAGCTGCCGGCAATTCGAGTACCCAGTAACCAGTGCGGTCCACGAGACAACATCCGCTACGTCGACATGCTCGTCGAACAGCTTCCGGGCGGAGACCATGTCGCTCCAATCCGAGTACATGTTGATGGCATTGTTGACGACGAACACGTCGGAGTCGAGCCCGTGCTTCACCGCGTGGCAGTGGACTCCCTGACCAAGGCCCCTAGACCCAAGCACCGAGCACGAACGGATCAGGAAGGGGAAGGTGAGCCGGTCCGGCCAGATGCCAGAGCGAAGCATGCGGGAGTAGAGGTGGATGGACTCAACCGGGCAAGGGCTGCGCGAGAGAGCGCGGATCATGGTGTTGTACATGAAGGGAGTGGGGCGTTCGATACTGGCAAAGAGGGCGCGGGCATGGCGGAGGTCGCCGGAGGAAGGAACAGCGCAGCTGGCGAGAAGCCGAGCGACGGTGAAGGCGTCGGAGGAGAGACCGGAGGTGACTACGAGCGCATGGACGCGCCTGAGCTCGGAAGCGACAGGGAAGGCGGCGAGGCATCGGGAGAGATCGGGGTGGTGGAGGAGCTCCAGTTTTCGCGAGACGAATCCTACGGCGGCCATTCCGTTCCGTCCATTTTGATTTTCCCCCCACCATTTTTTGTAAATAAAATGACGTAAATACGGGTAGATTATAATGGACAAATTAAATTTTCTTTTTAAAAAAATAATAATTTTTTTCTGCAAAAGATTATTATTTATTTTAAATAATAATAATCATCTTAAACACTAATTAAATAGTAATATTTAGTAGATTTTAACTAATCACTCTCTTATAAATTATAAGAGCAATTAAATCGTATCCCACTGTCCCTAATTATATCAATATTTATAATTAAATAATATAAAATTATTAAATCAAGCAAAGATCGATTCCGATAAAATCAAGAAAAATATCCTCTCATATAATGGGCTATTCAATTTTGTAATTTAGTCTTTATAAGATGAATTGATAAGTAGTACGTGAGTATTGTCACCTTGAGTTTGTAAATCAAAACTTGATAAAATAAGTATGTCTACCCTCTCCACGCGCTTACCATAATATCTGAGATAGTAGCCTCGTAATTTATCTCCTCCGTATTGACGCTAAAACAGGTTAACAAATAAATCACCTTTTATCGCCTATTCAATTTTCTAATTTACTTTCTATAGACAATTATAACAATGTAAAACATCCAAAATCACAATAAGACCTTTTACCAAACAAATTAATCATCATTTATATTATATTTTTTTATTATTAATAAATCTTTTTTATCTTTCTTTTATTATCATACTTTTCTTTTTTTTTTTGTCACCTTTTTTTTCCAAAGTCGTATATTTATCATAATTTTACATACCTAACTAGTATAATACCCGTGCGATGCACGAGAATCTTACACAATTCAAATAACATATTTAGTGATATTTCATCATGGATTCATGTCATTATAAGATATAGTATTATTTTTTATAATATAATATATTAATGGTGATCATAAGTTTTATAAGGGTGGTAGATGTGGATGCAATTTAAAGTTTAATTTGCTTTGATAGGGGGTGTCAGGCCTGCGAAACATGAAAACCCTAGTAGCAAGCTACTGTGATGGGTCATCCCCCATATAAAAATTAATTTAATATTAAAGTGGACTAATGACCAGCATATCATATATTAAACTGATAAGAACAGATACTATACTTGATCTTAGCCAAAAGGCCGAGAAAGGTATGAGTTACTTTATCGTTCTTTGTCTATTTTTATAATTACTCTGTGTGTAATTCGCCTTAGTAACTTTAGATGTGGGACTATCATTTTTATACACTTTAATTTGAAATTATCTTTTTTGAATTTGATAAAATATTTTTTAAAATTTTAATTTTAGATCAAGAGCTGAATTTTTCTTTTTAGGATTTGTAATTATATATTTTCTTTTGAATTTATATTTTTAATTATAAATTTTTTATTTAGAAAATTTATATTCGGTTTAGGCGGGAATCCTAAGCTCCCTGTGAATGTCACGTCTGCATGCAAAATTATGTTTTATAGATATTAATAGATAGATTTATCTTTGTAAATTAATAACATTTGAATTTAAAATGCTTAATTTAAAGCTCCTTTTTTTCATCAACACACGAGTATGTTAACTTACCATGCCATGTTACGACTGAAACTAAAATCTAACTACACCGTAAACAAAAAACCGTAACAACTTGTCCATTGTACTGTTTTAAGCTATTACAGTTGTAATCGTAACAGACAGCCCTCACACAAACTACCACACCAATTACCCATCCACTTTTTTTTTTTTCTCTTCCCACCTTCAACGGCCACTGCAAGCAGTGAGACACATTCACCTTCACAAAACAACAGAGAGGTTGAAACAGATAACCGTGTAACGTAAAGTCTGAGTTAAGTCTAGCCTCTCTGATTAATCGTCAAAGTGAAATATATGAGAACCATTGTCCCTAGGCTTGACCTGTTCATTGTTGCAAGAGAAAACATCATTTGGATAAGGAAAAAGAAGCCAACATAATCACTTGCTTGTTCTTTTGATTAAAAGATGGCGTTTTGTCACACCATCAAAGAGCAAACTTTTGATCGATGCAAGAAAAAGAAGAAATGAATTTAGCAAGAGTGTTAATTTGCTAATTCAACAATCTTCATTGCTTTAATCGAGTTATACCATCTTCATTGCAGGTAGATGTAAAGTGTTAGGTTGCTAGCTATTTACTGGGTAGGTTAGATTTAGAACATAGGACTAGTGTTGAACTTGTAAGTGACTTCTTTGTTTTATCATGGAATACCAGATGGAAGTTAGTCTACAATAATTAAGATACTTAGATTTCAATATGTAGCTTCCTGAATTAAAAGGTAGTTCAAGCAACATAGATTGAACAGTCGGGGAAAAAAATAAGGGGACATTTGGTATACAATCGGCAAAGGAAATGGTAATGAATTTTAATTGAGGGGTTAATGGCAATGGAAATTATTATTTGATTGATGGTACTTGGTATAAACACGGAATGAATATTATTCCCATTAAATGTTGTTTGATTTGGAATAGGAATCAACCAAAATTATCATTTAATCCTTATAAATAAATATAAAAATAAACCCAACACAGGCGAAGAGAACACAAGTCATGCACTTAGAAAAAATCATGATTCCAAAAGCATTCATAACATCCGATATCACATAAACGTTGAGGAAAAATAAACAGATCAACTCACAACAGAAAAAAAAAATAAACAGATCAATTCACAACCTTTCAATACAAGTATTGCAATTTATCTCAAAATCAAAAGTCCCCTCCTTTTAATGACAGCTTCAGTTTTGACAAATCTGGGATGAGACAGGGAGGATAAGAAAGGAGGAGAAGAAAATAAGAGAAAAGAGCATAAAGGAAGAAAAAGAGGAGGAGGAAGAGAAGGGGAAGGAGGTGGAGGAGCTCGGATGACCGAGCAGGAAGGAGGAGGAGAAATAAGTGCCGATAAGAAAGGGGGAGAAGAAAGCGGGGTGGCCGAGTGGGGGGGGGGGGGGGGGGGGGGGGGGGGGGGGGCGTTAAAGGGAGGAGAAAAGAAAAAGGAGGAGAAGGAGAAGAATGAGGAGGAAGAGGCGCGAGATGGTGGGGAACGAGAGAGGATGAGAAGAAAAGGAAGGAGGCAGGGTCTGAGCTGTCAAAAAAAAAAATGGAAGGAATGGAGAGAAATGAGTTTAGTGATAACCTAGGTGGGGTTGGGTTATGAAATTAGGAATATCAAACCCATATTTTGATTTCGATTCCTGTCTACCAATCAACAGGAATGGGAATGAAATAGATTTCACTCTCATTCTAGTCTCCTAAACCCGCCTACCGAGCACCCCTAATTCCTGCATTCACTTGAATTCATGAGAATTTACTACTCTGGTGACTTTCATATTGAAGACTGTATCAGAAGAAGTTTTCAGAGTACTTACAAGGTTGCGAAGAATAGAAAAATCTTCAGAGGATGGATGAAGTTTATGCGATTTAATCTCTTGTTCTTTCGTTCCACAGAATCTGGAAAAACAGGGCTATTAGGTAAAGATTGCACCGTATGCCTCAATTGCTCCACCTGAGAAGGTACCACTGGAAGAAAAAGAAACAAAGGCAAATAGAATCATTGCAGGAGAAATGAAATCAAGTTATGAGAGAATTAACAATCTATAACAGCAGAAATATATGCTTGACAGAAGGTCATGTCAGCGTTTCAAAACAATTTTAGCAATCTATAAGATTTTTTTCTCGCATTAATAAATGAATTGATAGTCAATAGGAAAAAATATACTTCATACCTTTCACAAGAAACCTTTTTAATGATTCATCTGCTTCTAGCTCCTTACCATTATATATCTCCGGCCGCATTGAACTATTGCGAGAAAGAGCCTTCTGTGGGCACATATTTAACTCAAATATTTACCTCGACTATAAATGAAAGTAAGTAATTTGAATAGTATGTTATTCGTGCCAAAACCTAAACAATGACATCAAATATTTCTTCACTCACTGGTATCTTTGGACTTTCGGAGCAGCATAAATCAGGTGGTTGTCCAAGACTTTCTATATCCACAACTATGTCGGACACTTTATCCATATGGTATGTTCTACTTCAGCTGGATAATGTATTAGAAGGATTCACCAAGAAGCCAATACAAAGATAGTCACAAATAAGAGAATGACTGGTTGACTAGGAACAATTTTGAAGAATTACACCAGGCAGTGAAATTTTTGTAGTTCCTAACATTTCAAGCGCATCAACTTTGTAATGGCAATCATGGCACTTCTTGACACACACAACATAAAAACTTGACTGATACTTATGAAGTTTGACCCTTTTTTTTCTTAAACCATCCCAGCCAAGTATCTATAAGAATGATATAGATTCAACAGAGATAGAATTAGCTTCTACCTAACGAAGAACCCAATAAAACTGAAATATAAGAGACTTCATTTTTCTTGATTTCCAATTTTTTTTTTGTCAATGATTTTAGGCTAACTACTTACCTTTGAAACATTCAGCCCCCAGTTCGATCGTAAATGAGTAGGAATCCTTCTATATCCCTTATCTGTTCTCTTTTCAAATTTCAGGGAATAAAAAAAAGTACTGAATCGAGAAACCATTTTCTCATGTCGGGGCAACAACGAGAGGCGAGAATCTCTGGTTATCTAAACGACAGATGAAGGAGACACATTCAAGCAAATGAGGAGAATTCCTTTTCCCATCACAAACCAAGAAAGAAGTTCCCTTTCGAACGCACTGAAGATTCTTATTCTTTATTTTCTAGTAAAAGAAGAAGAAGAAGTGGAAGATTGAAGGTATAAAGAAAAAAACCGTTAAAATATTTCGACCATTCCCAAATCCATTCAAGAAACAAACGGAGGTCACTGGCACTTCGACTTCTCTTCTGCGCTCAATCGCAAAGAACGGGTGACGCACAAGACGCACCTTCTTTGTGCAGAGACGTGGAGAGATCGGCGTAAAGCAGAAGCTTCCTCCTTGGCGATCTTTGAACGTCCCGTCGCTCCAAACTCCCGAGTTGCAGCTGTCTCCGTTGCGCGAATAAAAAAACAAAGAACTCGCCAACACCAAATTTCATTAACTTTTTTTTTTGAAAAAAACCCTTCCAAGAATTTAAAATGTCAAACAGAAATAAGGAAAACATTGTAAACACGTGTACTCCACGTGTCTAACGGAAATATGGTAATGTGTTAGGCAACTTACTTGACGGATAATCAGTAGGCCGGGAGGGCAGATCTTCTGGTCCTAATTTTTCCCCCCTATCCGGTCCGTCCCATTTCTCGGTGACGGTTGATGAATCATCCAATCGCCGATCAATCGGCCGTCGCTCCGAACAAAATTATACTCTGGGAGTACGGTGAATCCGTCGGGATTGCCGTAATTGTGATCCTATTAGATTCACCGTCGAATCCGACGAGATTGCAATTGCAGCGATTCGGACTGATTCACCGTTCTTCCAAGATATTATTTGATTCGGGACGATGATTAAAAATCATCGATGATGTCTTATTGACGATCGGACGACTCGTCAGCCGTTGCCGCAGAGTGGGACAAGCAGGATAGGGACAAAAGTGGGACAGAGGATCCTGTTCGGGAGGTCGGATCCTACATAGGATCGTTGTCCCTTTGTTCTACTCATCGACGATGATCGATGAATTATCCGATCGTCGATCGGACACTATTGGTTGCCGTCTCGAATAAAATTATATCCTGGAGGGTACAGTGAATCCGTCGGATATCATCGCAATTGTGATCTCGCTGTATTCACCGTCAAATCCGATGAGATTGTAATACTGCGATTCCGACTAATTCACCATTATCCCAGGATATCGTTTGATTCAGAACGCCGATTAAAAATTATCAATAGTGTCTAATCGTCGATCGAACGGCTCACCGGCCATTGCCGACGAGTGTGGGGCAGGAACTCTCTGGGACAGAGGATCCGGTCTGGATAAGAGGTCAGATCCTCTATCCCACAGGGGATCCTTGTCCCTCGGTCCTATTTGTCGACGATGATCGACGAATCGTCCGATCGGATACTATCGGTCGTTGTCCCGTACAAAACTATACCCTAGGGTATGATGAATCCGTCGGGATATCATTGCAAATGCGATCTCGTCGTGTTCACCGTCGAATCTTACGAGATTGTAATACGACAATTCCGACTGATTCAACGTTATCCCAAGATATCGTTTGATTCGGAACGACGATTTAAAATTATCAATAGTGTCTGATCGTCGATTAGATGACTCATCGATCATCGCCAACGAGTATAAAACAGGTGAGACAAGGATCCTCTGAGGATCCGGTCTGGATAATCAACTTATAACATAACTTATAACGTAGGTTATGTTAGGTTAATTATTTTATATAGTATAATTTTAAAATTATAATATAATATAAAAATTAAATAAAATTTTATAATTTAAATTATAAGATCAATAATATTATCCATAATTAAAGATAGTTAAAATATATATAAATTTTGTCTGTTGTGATAGTGGGCTTTTTCAATTTTTATAAGTATTTTAGCATCTAAATTTAACCCAGTAAACTAATGGAGGGACAATTTAATGAATAATTTTTTTTTTAACGAGAGATTGACTTAAAATGTTAGACTAATATATAACTCATCTGCTATAAATATTTTCTGATTCATTTTATTATAAGTATTTTTTGTGTTTGATGGAAAATTTTTCATAAGAATGGATAGTCAAGATTAGTTACTTTTTAATTTATCTTAATGATATGTGAGAAATTTATGTAGGGATAGATTGATTTTTTTTCAGAATTATAATTAGTGGGTATATACAGCTCTATTTTTTAAAAAAATAATTTTGTTAAATAAAAAAAGTTTTTCAACGTAGCATAAATTAAATTCTTAGTGTAGGTATAAGTTAAATAAAGGTAAGAGATTTTGTTCATTTATATAAAATATAAATTAATTGCTATTTTTAATTTTATTAACTTTACATTATTTTTGAAATATGAGATAGAATGACATAGACCTTTAATTAGGTAATAAATAGAATACCAGACCATTGCTACAAATAGATAAAATATTAATATTTTTGTTTGCCATGAAAGATATTCTTTTTGCTTATTTTTAATTTCTTTTATTAATTTAAAAGGATCAAAGACGAGATTAAATTTTAGCAAAAAATCAAAAAGAACATTTTTATTTTTATTATATTTAAAAAGATATGATAGGTAAGATAATAAAAGACGATTCACTCCCTTATCAATTTATCTCGGATCTAAAAAAAAATAAATTATAAAAATTATTAATTTAGATATTGTGATTAGTACCTCGGAATGATGAATATTCATCAATATGTGACATCTTAATTGCTGGAGGCATGACTCATGCACATTGATCGATAAAATCAAATAATATCTCACAATATGTTTTTATTTGATTAATTCAATTTAGGATAATCACACGAAACATCATTCAAAATATTACGACATATTAAAAATTGAGTTCTGATACACTCAGTGAAAAAATTCAATAAAACATTCAGATGTGACATTTTATATGCACATATTCGATTATCGCTCGGATACCATCGACGACCTTCGGCCGCGCACCCTGAATCAAACTATATCCTGGAGGGCACGATGAATCCTTTGAAGATCACTATATATAAAGTATCACGTCATTTATTAAATTTTTTTTAAAGATTTTTCACTGTAGATATCATTTTCTTTAAAAATTATCAATACATCGAGACATACTTGCCCGAGCAAAAAAATACACACAAACTATTGACATCTACCGAAATAAATTCAAAATTTCATCCACACGCGACGAAAATCAAACGTGAAAATACACACAAACTATTGACATCTACCGAAATAAATTCAAAATTTCATCCACACGCGACGAAAATCAAACGTGAAACCTCATGATATCAGAGCCTCCATCCATCGTAATCATTAAGCTACAATCTCGCCTCCGGGGTTATGGTACAGCGGTAGGATGACTAGTCGCTATTCCAGATATTCGCGATTCGATTCCCAACTACGACGTATTTGTAAGAATTTTTCCTCTAAATGGGAAGTGAACCCTGGGACGCTAGGCTTCTAGACTGCCCACCACGAACGTTTCCTGATTTATCCAGGTGGCCGATAGGAAACTTCGGTGAAATCGAACCGATCACCCGAATTTGAAAAAACCACGTTAATCATTAAGCTACAATCTCATTGGCAACTAATTCAATTCTATCATAATAATTTTGAAACTAGTTTTAATATTGATTAAACTATTCCAATTGTATAATCTCAACATTTAAAAATATAAATACTCAAGTTTAAGTCGCTGCGCCATTTGCATTAGAACACAGCGTTATGCACGCCATATCACCGGCCGTTTCTTTCCCAGTCGGTATTAACGTTGTCTCGCTTTGCGTTTGATGATCAGTTGAGTTCGAGTATTCGATCTCCGTTCCAACCCTCCATTTCAGATCCGAGGTGAGTTTTCTTCTTTTCCGTGCTTCGTTCACGCTCCTGTCGTTATTGTTTGGTTTACAATGTTGCTAGATCTCCATTACGTTGCTTGAATGTACAATCGTCTACCGTCCTTGGTCTTTGTTCGTTGGGAAAAGTTATGATTCAGGATTCACATCTGATGCCTTGGTAGACATGCTAAACTCTTCGATTTTGATGCGATAGAGGCTAAAATATCATATTTTCCCCCCTATTTCCCTGCACTGATCCACCCTTTTGGTGCTCTTCTAACTGTTTTTTTGGCCTATAAGATTGGTTGCGTATTGCTTTGAATCGCCGAAAGACGTGATTGTTCTCATCATTCAACTGCGTTTATCTTTGATAGATCTGCTGAAGTTCTTGCTGTGACAAAGATCTTCCTTTGTTGTTCTTGTCTCTACAGGCACTCGGGCTTCAGATTCTTTCACAATGGTATGAGATTAAGATTTGTAACTATTTTTGAATTATCCTGTCTTTGTTTCAATTGAGTTTTCAATATAATCAAAATGACCTTGCAAATGTACGTGCATTAGTGACTAAGTGTGAAGTCTTACAGATTATTGAAACATACATCATTGAAGATATGGAATTCAGTTCAGGATCAACAAATTTCATTTATGTCTTCAAATTATGGAATCAATACTGATCAGCCACCAGATTATACCTGTACCAACTCCTGTACCATACATGGGTATGATTGGTATCGGTTAACACTTACGTAAAAGAGAGAAAAACAAGAAGAGGCAGGCGGAGAAGAAGTTATAGAAGAAGAGAAAATAGAGAAAGGGGAAAGTGAAGAGACAAGATTAATGAAATAAAAAAAATTGAGAAAAAGACATAGAAGTGTGAAGAACAGAAAAGGGAAAAGGGAAGAGAGAAGAGCAAATTAAATGGGAATATTGATTTTAACTGTCTAACCAATATTGTGTGATCTGCACTACTTGCAACCTATCAAACGTTTACACAGGTTATGCTTTTGATTTTTTTTTTAACAAAAAATTGAACCACATATATTCCCCTCTAATATCCTAAGTACATATGTTTCACTTTTGGATCAGTTTCATTTGTAGTCTTCCGAGAGTGGAGATTTCAGATTTATATATGAAAAGTTCAAAGTAGAAGACACCCAATGAAAGTACAATAATGACATTTCCACTTGACAATGTTCCATGTCAAAGAATTTAACTAGAAAAACTTGTTGAGTGAGGGGTAGATTGCTTATTTGCACTCTTTCATGAGTGGATCATAAATGACCACATTTTTTTTTTCTTTCATGGGTGAGTAGGGCATCCTTGTCTCATACAATTCACAATGACTCATAGCATCGTCGAAGTGTCTTCATAAATGCGTCACCGCCATTAATTAAGAGGGCCTACATAGGCAATGAACATGATTGATGATATATACCACGATTACATTTAGGAGTAGCAGATTCATAATGGTCATGAAAATAAGAAGCAAAATATTCATGATGATTGTATTTCAATCTTCAATATGTTCGCATATGATGTGAATAAGATTATTCATCAAGGTTCCTTGCTAAGCATTTGTTTTGGATGGATCAGGTTGTTCTTGCTGCTTCCATTGTAACTAAGCCAGGAAAAGGTAAGCTTCTCCAATTTTAATTTGACAGTTCCACTTCTATTCTTCAAATGTAGTCGATTTAGTTTCCATAAAATATCTTGGATTATAGGTTGACAATATTTTATGTTTCTCAATCTTTCTTATTTATCAAATGAGGAAGTAGTTTCCTTGCCCTGAAGTTTCATGGTTCATTAGTTACAATCTCAATTTTATATGGTCTTTATTTTTGTCCCTTGTTTAGAGTGAAAATCCTATAGTTGACTTAATGTCCTAATATATTAGACATTGCAAAATAGTCTGTTAACTTGATATGCTTCTTGCTTAGATAATTATTTATAGTGCATTTTTCTCCTTCAAATTCAAGACTTGCATCGACTGTGGACCTGAGTAGTAGAAATTGTTGTGCTACTTGCTTTCTGTATATAACATAAATTGACTTTAACAATGAACATCTTATATAGGTTACACGAACTCTTTCTTCTACCTTAGGCTTGGTTTCCAAATGTCAATACAACTTTTTGGAGCCACCCTATTACAAATGTCAGAAGTTTTTCTAGACTGCATGATTCTCGTGTAGTTTTAATTTCTTGATAAGCTTAGATATACAAGTCTATTCATCCTAACTTACTCATCAGTTTCCATTAAAATTGAAGTCAAAATTTCGTACAAATTGGCATGAAGTCATGGTTCTGTCAGCATAACCTAATGCGATATTCATTGCATCTACATCTGTAGTTATTTTTCATCTTTAGACCTTATGCTGCTAAGGAAGAGATGAAAGATGATGAACTTGAAGTTTGAATTAGCTTAAAATATGGTGAACAAACTGTAGTAAACCTCTTGCCATCACCCACTAATTGGAGTCCATGCAGTTATCCCCTTTTTGTTCCTTTATTATTATTATTAATGCTCTAGATTAGCTCCATTATGACTTGTTCAGAAGATGAGAATGCTGTCTTATGTTTTCTTTTCCTTCTATCTTATATTGCAGTGTTGGTTTCAAGGCAGTATGTGGAGATGTCTCGAATAAGGATAGAAGGGCTGCTTGCTGCCTTCCCTAAGCTGGTGGGAACAGGGAAACAGCACACTTTTGTTGAGACTGAGAATGTGCGCTATGTGTACCAACCAATAGAAGCACTTTATCTCCTACTTGTGACAAACAAACAGAGTAACATTCTTGAAGATCTTGATACGTTAAGACTCTTATCCAAACTTGTATCCTTTTTACAATCAAAGGCTTGTTTGTCTTCATAGTATTTTGATGTTGCATGCCATTCATTTTCTTAAATGAAACTTTTTTGCTTTACAACTCCAAAAATACTTTAAAATTTGGTTCCTTAAATTTGCGTGGATGCCTGAATATTCACCTTCTTTAGATGAAGAGGGTATATCTAAGATGGCTTTTGAGCTCATTTTTGCTTTTGATGAAGCCATTTCACTGGGCAGCAAAGAAAATTTGACTGTCGCACAAGTTAAACAATACTGCGAAATGGAGAGCCATGAAGAAAGATTGCATAAGTTGGTCATGCAAAGTAAAATTAATGAGACTAGGGATGTCATGAAGCGGAAAGCTAGTGAGATCAACAAAAGCAAGGTATATTTTATATCTATTCTGCTTGTTGTACGTATATGCATAAAAAGGTACGAGGGAACTAGATAATTAATGGACAATGTTGGGAATTATTTATAAAATTCCCTATATATGATAATATGAAGAGTCTTTGGGATTGATTAATTAGAATATAAGTAATTAAGGTACAGTTACGAGACATGCTCATGGAGTTCATACACTTGTTAGGATAGTTGTTAAGGCCCAGTGGGACTCTCAACCTTTTTCTATTAGGGCTTGAGGCCCACATTGGCCACTCAAATTGAAGGAGAACAAAACTTGAATATACGAAATGTAGTTTCAATGATAAGAGAAAAATGACAGAAAATTTAAGATGGATGAATTTGAAGTATTTGTAACTAGGAGTTTAGGTATCTTAGAGCTATATTATTAAATTGGAAGGAGATATTGATTAAGATATTTTTAGAAACAGTGAGTGGTTGAAATGGAGGCACATCTGCAATCACGTCATGTGTGATATGATGTGATTGTTGCGTGCATCTTAGGTTAAAGGGAAATTTTTATAACATTGTAGTATGTTAAGAAAATGTAAACATGTTAAAATATTACTAGTAGATTCTATAGTCAGGCAATTAGAGCTAATTAAAGGTGAGGTGTCAGGGATACAATCTTTGTAGCCAATCTAAAATAGTTGGAAGTAATATGGTTTGTCATCATGGTGGCATTGTTGTAAATAATTTAGTGAAAACCAATTGTTTGCTAGTTTCATTTATGATACTGACACTCTTTCGCTTGCAGACCTCTGACCTGTAGTGTATCACAAGTAAATTACTATGAATAAGGATACTGTGGGAGCAAAGTTTTAATTGTCATTTTCTACTTAATATAGTTTTTATCTGGCATAATCTTATAAAACTTCAAAAAATTTAGTCTTTTAAGGTATCTTGCCCAGTGGCCCAAATTTCAAGCATCAGAAACCTTGTGTGGAAAAACATGATGATACTATGACTTGGGCATAGCTTATTAGTTTTATGGTTAAGTGGCGTTGTCTATCTCATGGTGATAGTTAAATATCTGAAAGTTGAGGTATTATATAATATCAGCTAGTTTTCAGATCTCTCTCTTGTTAATAGTTAAACATGTGAACATTGTGGTACTATACTACTTTGTAATCAGCTTGTTCACTGACAAATTGTTAATTATTTTCAGTTTCATTGTATTTTTAATTAGTCTCCATGCAATAAACTTTAGCAGTAAGTATTTCCAACAAATTTGAAATTCTTCATATCCATATATTCTTTGCTTTGTTGAACACTAATCCAAGATGCAATTTTCATCGAACACTGCACTTTGTCTTCACAGATTGAGAAAAACAGAGGTGAGAAGGGAGGAATGATGGCTTTGTCTGGTCATCGAAGAATTGAAAGTAGCTTTAATGACATGAGCATTTCCAATTCTGGAAGTGGTTTTGGCAGTGGATCCGGAATTGTATTGAGCACTGATGTGGAAACATTCTCTAGTAAGCCCAAAGGTATATATGACAAATCATATGTCCCCTAATAACCATGCTATGTTCATGATTATCTGTTTGTGTCAATTCATAATGGTGAATTAGCTTAGTTATTGATTCAGTTTCCTAATTAACTTGATTGATAACTACTAGCTCATCCCCCGTTGGTGGAATGCTGTTTAAGTCTTTTATGCCTAAAGTAATCTCCTTTTATTCCCTGTTTTTTTCTTTTGTTTCTTACAAATTTCATTCATTTTGAAGATTGTTTCATTATGGTAAGATGAAACTTCACCCTTTACCTCTAATGTAGTTATTCTTTCACCAGTAAAGACTGACAGGGAGGCAGTTCATGAAATTTATGTTAGATCAACTTAAGAGGAAGAGGAAGGGGTGGAAGGGAAAAGAAGAAGGTGTTGGTGCAATCTTTGTTAGGTCAGGGTTGACCTAGTTTGACTAGGTTCGAGTGAGCTTGAGTTTCGATGTTTGATAATGATGTTTGAAGATTGTGTGAGTCAAGTGGGTCAAGGTAGACCGGAGACTTGACTGGGAAAAGTCCTAGTGGGACTAGGTAAAGTCCAGTTGGATCGGGGAGATCGCACGCTGGCACGGGAAAAGTCCTAGTGGGACTAGGCACACCTAGTGGGACTAGGTGAAGTTCAGGTGGATCGGGGAGATCACACGCTGGCACGGAAAAAGTCCTAGTGGGACTAGGCACACTTAGTGGGACTAGGTGAAGTCCATGTGGATCGGGGAGATCGCACGTTGGCAAGGTGGAAGTCTACCGAGAGACTAGACCTAACTCGAGGGTTAGGCAAATCTGGTTGGGAACTAGGTTAAGTCCTAGTTGGGAACTAGGCAAGGGAAAATCCAAGTCGGTCAAAGGTTTGATCGGACACTTGGTGAGGAAGTCCTAACAGATCACGGTTGACCGGGGTTAGGCAAGGGAACCCTAGACTTGTGCACACAAGTTAGGGTTGGGGCAATCGATTAAGTAATCGATTGGTGTTGATTTCTCGCAAACAGAAACACTCTTAATCGATTGGGTGATCGATTAAAGAGGAATGATCGATTGGATAATCGATTGGAGAATTGGGTTGCGAGAACAGAAGCAGACTTAATCGATTAGGTGATCGATTCAGCCTCTTCTTGATCGATTGGGCAATCGATTAAGGAGGATGTTAATCGATTGGTCAATCGATTACAGTGGAATTACGCGAGAGCACAAAGAGGTGCTGAATCGATTCAGCAATCGATTAAGATCGTCTTAATCGATTGGCTAATCGATTAAGCTTCAAAAAATAGTCGTTGAACGGCTAAGTCTGACGTGGTAATCGATTAGGGAACTCTAGGTCACGAGTATATAGGGTTTTCATGCAAGTTGAAGCGACATCCCTTCGCGCATCTCTTCGAGCTCTTCGACGATTCTTCTCCTCCTTCTTGCCAGTTCTTAGCAAGTGTTGGTGCACTTCAAGAGGCGTTTTCCAAGCAAGAAGAAGAAGAAAACAAGACAAACAAGGATCTAAGTGTGTAAATCTTGTAAGATTTATTTTGTATTTGCTTGAGTTTCTTGTTGTATCTTCTTGTAAGCTTGTAAGAGGTTTCTCCACCTCAAGAAGGAAATCTTTCATAGTATATGAGAGAGTGAGGAAGAGCGGATCCTTGGATTAGTCACCTCAAGGAGGTGGATACCAAGTAAAATCAAGGTGTTAGCATTGCTCAAGTCTTCCGCCACAATAAATCTTCATCGAGCAAAGATTGGAGCTAATCACCCCCCTCTAGCTCGCCTACCGGTCCTAACAAGTGGTATCAGAGCAAGGCCGCTCTTCTTTGGACTCATCGCCAAGAGAGCAAGAGCTAGAGGAAGAAGAAGGAATTTGAAGAAACTCTAATTTTAAGAAGTTATCATCAAGAGGGTTCAACTTCAAAAATGGAGTTCGACTACGACATCCGGGCACCTCCAACGTACGACAAAGCCAATTTCGATTTTTGGAAGACAAAGATTGAAAATTTCTTCATGAGGAAGATAGAGCAATGATTTGCTCTAATGGAGGGCTTTGAAGCTCCAACAAGCACCAAAGGAAAGCTCCTCAAGAAGACCAAATGGAATGAGGAGCAAATCAAGAGATGCGAGGCAAATGACAAGGTGACCAAATTGTTGGTCAATCTATTGCCAAGCACCATCTTGGACAAAATTAGAGAATTTCAAGATGCCAAAGAGCTTTGGAGCAAATTGGCAAAGCTTCATGAAGATCCCTCCACTTTGCCAAATCAAGACAAATCCGAAGAGGGAGATTCATCGAAGGAAGAAGATTCGGAAGTTGAGAGATGCTCAACATCCGAAGATGAAGTTCAAGAAGCCTCCACTTCAAGGATTGAGGGGGAGCAAAATTCGCCATTGACATCGGATCAAAGAAAAGCTTCAACATCATCATCCGAGGTCAATAAAGAAGAAGAAGAATCGAGTGTCACCTCTACACCTCATGAAGGTATAACAATTTCAATTTGCAAAAATAAAGATCATATCATTTGCTTTGAGTGTAGGGAAAAAGGGCACTACAAGAGTAAGTGCCCTAATTTGGTCAAGAAGAAGGTGCAAGTGGCACCTAAGACCAAGGAGAAGCCAAAGGAGGTCGGCCCCGTGGTACGGAAGGATAAGAAGCACATTGTGTACTTCTCATGCCAACAAATGGGACATTATCGGAACCAATGTCCAAAGGGGAAGGATCTGACCAAGACAAAAAGAAGGAGCTCAAATCAAGGGGGAGCCTCCAAGAACAAGACCAAGGTACCATTAGGTAATGATACTTATTTAAATCATGATAATATGCATGCTAGAAATAATTATTATCATTTCAATGCTATTTATCATGAAAATAGGAGGTATGAAAAACCTAAGAAAAAATATAGAGCCTTCCATTCTAGGACTATCACATCTAAGGAAAGGGAAAATTTTAGATCATTTAATGGTAGACCTACCCAAAATAAGGCCAAAAAGAAAAATCACCAAGGCAATATTAGAAAACCAAGCCTTGAGGAAGTGATGATCGAAAATCAAGTTTTGAGGTCAAAACTTGATAAATTAGAAAAATCCCTTAAGAAAATAGAAAATTTATTTAAGGGATCAAAGATTCAAAACCTAAGTTTAGGCAATCAAGGACCCTCTAGGGGCAAGGAAGGTTTGGGGTACAAACCTAAAGCCAAGGATGATGGGTCCATCATATCATAGAGTTCCATATAGGTATGGAAACTAAATCTAGGTCTAGGAAGTCAAGTGAAGGTCATAAGGGAAGCTCATCCCTAGAGTTGACCAAAACAAGACCAACATGACTAAGTCTTCGGAGAAGTTTAGAAAAGTCATTAGAAAGGTATCAAGGGAAGTTATCCCTAATGAATACCTAGAACACCCAAGGAGCACCAATAGATTTTGGATTCCTATGAGTGTGTTCGCCACACCCTAGATAGGTCTAGGAGTGTCAACTCAAATTGGAAGGGTAGTTAACTCAACCTTGATGAAGTTGACACTTTGGGGCATTTCAAGGAACTATTACCTTTGAAAATGAAAAAGTTAATTGTTTACTCTTGAGGAGTAAAATTGTGCTAAACTATGATTTTGAAGATTAGACTTGATAAAGTTGGCACAACTAGGTTAGAATCCAAGGATATGCCAAGTTGGGAAGTTTTGGCATTATCTTGGAAAATTACGGGCAAAATTAGGATTATCAATGACTTAGCAATGAGTTATTGATACTTAGATAAAAAATTTAGGTATTTTCTTTTATGCTAATATGCCATGATTTGTGTGCCCTATCATATGTCATGTCATCATAATTAATCATTCATATTTTATTATGAAAATATCACATGTTATGTCATACATGCATCATCTAGCTATAATAACTTTTTCTTTTGAAAATCTTCATATGATTCATGCCATAGTCATTTTCATGCATTGTTTAATTTATATTGAAATTAAGGACATTGACATTAATTGACATTCTAGGTGAATGATCAAAGTTTATAATGCCTAGGTAGAAATGCATGAACCCTTAGTTTAGGGAGAACATGACTTTCACATCTCACAAGACCATAAGTTGACTTGAATGTGTTTTGAGACATATTCCTAGTGGACTAGGCATACCTAGTGGGACTAGGTAAAGTCCAGGTGGATCGGGGAGATCGCACTGGCACGGGAAAAGTCCTAGTGGGTGCCTAGTTGGACTAGGTGAAGTCCAGGTGGATCGGGGAGATCGCACGCTGGCATGGGAAAAGTCCTAGTGGGACTGGCATACCTAGTGGGACTAGGTGAAGTCTAGGTGGATCGGGGAGATCGCACGCTGGCACGGAAAAGTCCTAGTGGGACTAGGCACACTTAGTGGGACTAGGTGAAGTCCATGTGGATCGGGGAGATCGCACGTTGACAAGGTGGAAGTCTATCGAGAGACTAGACATAATTCGAGGGTTAGGCAAATCTGGTTGGGAACTAGGTTAAGTCCTAGTTGGGAACTAGGCAAGGGAAAATCCAAGTCGGTCAAAGGTTTGATCGGACACTTGGTGAGGAAGTCCTAACACGTCACGGTTGACCAGGGTTAGGCAAGGGAACCCTAGACTTGTGCACACAAGTTAGGGTTGGGGCCAATCGATTAAGTAATCAATTGGTGTTGATTTCTCGCAAACAGAAGCACTCTTAATCGATTGGGTGATCGATTAAAGAGGGAATGAATCGATTGGGTAATCGATTGGGAGAATTGGGTTGCGAGAACAGAAGCAGCTTAATCGATTAGGTGATCGATTCAGCCTCTTCTTGATCGATTGGGCAATCGATTAAGGAGGGTGTTAATCGATTGGTCAATCGATTACAGTGGAATTACGCGAGAGCACAGAGAAGTGCTGAATCAATTCAGCAATCGATTAAGATCGTCTTAATCGATTGGCTAATCGATTAAGCTTCAAAAAATAGTCGTTGAACGGCTAAGTCTAGTGGTAATCGATTGGGTAATCGATTAGGGAACTCTAGGTCACGAGTATATAGGATTTTCACGTAGGTTGAAGCGGCATCCCTTCGCGCATCTCTTTGAGCTCTTTGACGATTCTCCTTCTCCTTCTTCGCCAGTTCTTAGCAAGTGTTGGTGCACTTCAAGAGGCGTTTTCCAAGCAAGAAGAAGAAGAAAACAAGACAAGCAAGGATCTAAGTGTGCAAATCTTGTAAGATTTATTTTGTATTTGCTTGAGTTTCTTGTTGTATTTTCTTGTAAGCTTGTAAGAGGTTTCTCCACCTCAAAAAGATCTTTCATAGAATATGAGAGAGTGAAGAAGAGCGGATCTTTGGATTAGTCACCTCAAGGAGGTGGATACCAAGTAAAATCAAGGTGTTAACATTGCTCAAGTCTTCCGCCGCAACAAATCTTCATCGAGCAAAGATTGGAACTAATCACCCCTCCCCCCCTCCAGCTCGTCTACCAGTCCTAACAGAAGGGAAAAAAGAGGAAGAGGAATAAATTAGGGACATGAAATTGCTTGTCCTTCCTGCCTTCTTGGAACATCTCACTAGACCTTTTCTCCATGATTCCCCATCTAGATCACCTTCACACAGTTGTTGCAGTGAAGTGGCATGTCCGACATGATGCCACCATTTTGACTTGATTTTGTGCCGTATTGTGGGCTCAAAATGTTATGTCTTGCTCATAACAAGCAAGACTGCACAAGGCTTTAAACTACTAGTGGAGTTTCCTTCTTCTGGATTACATTCTTTGCTTTGCTATCAAGACAAGACAATTCTCAATCTGCTGGTGCCTTTGGCACCGTGTGTTTGCATCATCAGCATGATACTAAAACATCTTGTTCTCCCTAGGGACCAAAACCTTAGTTCAAAATCTTAGTGTAGAATGGTATTTCAAACCTTGAACCTAGCAAAATTTATTTTATCCTACATTTTACTCTTATTAAGGCCATATCTTATTATTGCTCAAGTTATTTAGGCCTTTTTCTTCTCTGTTTCAAGTTTCATATTTCCTCTAAATAAAATTCTCATTGATTAGCACAATATCATTGCGAAAATTACTCAAAGGTGTTTTATATTGCATATGACTAGTAAATTCTTTTTAAAGATAACTTAAGTTGATACTCATGTAAAAAATGCAATTGCATTCACAGGAAATTCATCATTTACTCTGCTAGCAGTTCTGATACTATAACTACATTATAAATGCATATAACACCATTATAATTGCTAGACACACTTTTCTCTTATAAAATATGCAATAATTTTTGCAAATCTATCATGAGATTTGTTCTTAGTCAACATGTATCTATTTTTCTTTAATTTTTCCATTAGTTCGCTTATTAAATAAAGAGCATCTAATGTGATATTATTATTTATTTATTTTTAAAGCTCAAACAATACTTTGTTATTGTATAGGTTGTGTTGAAGGACCAAAAGATAATATTTGGTTCCTTGTTTTATGATCAACCATGTGTAAGCATGGCTTGATGATGATGATGTATAAAACTTTTGTCCGTGCAAAGCTTATGAAAGCTTTATAAGGAAACATTTTCAGACCATGATGATGGTGCTTGACTGCTTGCTAAACTAGTATCAACCTTCTGTCCATTTACAGATGGTCCAAGTAATAAAAAGAACTTGAATGAAGCGCGTATGATTCTTGTGGAAATGTTGCCGTTATATTAAACTATTTCTATTTTACTTACTGAAGATTCTGTTCTTTCAGGCCGTCAATCTGCATCTGCTACTGCTCCCTCCAAAGGCCTTGGCATGAAGTTAGGGAAAGCAGAAAAGACAAACCAGTTTTTGGAGTCTCTGCAAGCTGAAGGAGAAGTTATTCTCGAGGATGTGCAACCAACTGTTGCCCAGTCAAAATCCTCTCTTCCACTAACCGACCCTGTCACCCTGACCATTGAAGAGAGATTAAATGTTGTCATCAGGAGGGATGGTGGTCTTAACAATTTTGATATCCAGGGAACTCTTTCCCTGCAAATTCTTAACCAGGATGATGGATTTGTGCATCTCCAGGTTCTCTATCTCATCCCACCTGTCTTGAATTGCATAGAACTTGTCACTTCTCATTTGCATAAAAAAAATTGCTATTTGATCATGGTTGACTTTTTCCCCACCTCTCTAGGTTAGTATACTTATCAGTAGACATTGCTCAAATACTCTTAATTCTTATGTAACTTAATCACTATTAAGTGAGAACAGAACATAATAAAATAGACTCATACATCTATTAAGCAAACTCAGCAACCATCAGCAATCTGGTGCAACCAACAGGACGGCACTCCTTAAATTCGAGGGAAGATAATTGAGAACAAGTATGCCAATAAATAACAGAATAAGAATATGAGCATATGAATGAGTAAGCCTAACAAGAAAGATGTTAGATATCGATATCTAGTGAATGAAGAGAGGTACTTTATCCACATTGGAATTTCTATGAATGGAAAGTGGGAGAATAAGAACTCCTGATGGCTTTAGCCCCACATTGGGAGTTTTAAGGCAAAATGTTTGGTTTATATTGTATCACAAGCATCATAGTTGTGAACAAATGCTAGGGGAGAGGCTCTCTCTCACACGTGGGTCCGCAGGGGGGGTGCAAATCCAGGGCCCGAATTTGTACTGAACCAAGTGAACTCGTGTGCGTGCACGACCCGCGCACGTCGAATGTCCGACCGATCGAGGCAAAATTTGTCCAAGCAGATAAACCAACGTTTTCCTCAAATTAAGACGTTTGGATCTGGTCGGGAAAATGACAGTAAATGACGATTAATTCGTCATTGAGTCATTGAATACTGCGGGGGTCTGAGCCGATATAAGGAGGCCGTGAGAGCAAAAGAGGCGTAGCAAATACAGAGCGATTCTCCTCTTCCACTCCGCCTCATTCATAGCAGTCGGGTACTTCCTCAGTTCGCCCGTGGTCTGCTGTTGTATCCTGAGAGACAGAAGTCCATCTGAGCCTCGAAGCATCGTCGGAGGAGACGAATCTGTTTCAAGGAAACTGCGTAGGCCTCAACAAATTCCTGGTCAGTCGAGAGACGTCCGACCACTACTCGGTAAGCATTTCCTCCAACAAAAGATGTACCGCCAATACTATCAGTAAGCATCCAAATCACCTTAATGAATAGTAAAACTAACTAACAAATGCAGTAACACAAATAATGCAATATACAACAGCCACAATACAACTATCAAACATCAATGTGCGTTCATCTGAAACTACAATGTAACTATCAGTGGCCTAAAACATACTACAGCATTAACAAAAATGCAACCAACCAACATGTCTAGATAATCAACTAAACAACCTATGCATGCCATCATTTCCAAAATGAACAACCTGCATGAGCATTTTGTGGCTAAAAGTAGTAGCTATGTCATATATTGACTTTGATATTTATGAGCTGGCTTCTATCATACTGTCCAATTGAGAAATTGTTCTGTTCGTATGAATCAATTGCAAGTTTTTCTTACCCATCTGACATTTAGATTCAGTAATCCAACTCTGTCACTGAAACTAAGTTGGAGTCAAAGCCTTTTATAAGAATTTTCTTAGACTTGATATATTGTTGCTACTGTTATCCCAACTCCATCTCGTCTGAGAGCATGATGAAATGCTCATGCTGCACCATGTTATCTCTGAGAACATGCCAAAGTGACTTCATATGTGATATTTTCTTTTGATGGGATTGGTTTTTTGTAGTTTGTATTTCTTTGCCGCACCATGTTGTTTTATTATTTTTGCATAGCAATATCCTTTCTTGTAGTTGAAAATTGTACGCAGATAACACACTGGCACGGTGACTGTAGTTTTAGCAAGTAAACTGGTACGGTAGCAGTCCAAGATAAAGTCATTTAGCGGAGAAAGATTCTTGCAATTCATTAATATTCCATACTTGTGCATATCTTCTTCCAACCATGATTGCTTGGAAATTCTATGCCTAAAAATCAAGCAAATAATCAGTCTCTTATAAGAAGGTGTTTTCTACCAAGTAGACCTTGTAAATTGCTTCAAAGCTCATGGCTTTGAAATCCTACACCGAATAAGGGATTGCTCTTGTATATATTTTTATATATAATTTTAGTATGGGTTGTCCTAGCCTTTAGCCTCCTTTTTTCTTGATTTTTTTTTTCTACAAACTTTGTTTATAGTTAAACATCAGTTGTCACTGGAAATTTGTTTTATTTCCCCTTTTTTCCAGATTGAAAACGAAGATGTTTCTGGCCTTAGCTTCAAAACCCATCCTAATATCAACAAAGAGTTATTCAACAGCAAGCACATTATAGGCTTGAAAGATCCCAACAGGCCATTCCCTGCTGGCCAAAATGATGTTGGTCTTATGAAGTGGAGAATTCAGGGGATGGATGAAGCTTCTTTGCCTTTGACTGGTTGGTATTGCATTCTTGTACTAAACCTTGCCAATAAATGCCATTGTCTAACTATAGCTCGTTTGTCTATAGTCAATTGCTGGCCCTCTGTTTCTGGTGGTGAAACTTATGTGAACATAGAGTATGAAGCAATAGAGTTGTTTGACTTGCAAAATGTTGTAATCTCCATACCACTCCCTGCACTTAGGGAGGCTCCAAGTATAAGGCAGATAGATGGAGAATGGAAGTAAGTACTTGATGTTTTTTCCCCACCAAAATGGATGTAGTTGTGATCACACTTTCATCTTACGTTTTGAAATTTCTGGCATAGACGGGTCTCTTTAGTAATAATAAAAAGCTCATATATCCCCTTAGAAAATTGTCACTTAATGTTGTGCAATCCCTGGAATCTAGGTAACTTCCTTACTTATCAATCTTATTCTTAGGATAATCAAGGAGTTACTGCAAATGCTATAAATTATTCAAAGCTCAAATTATTAGAACTTGTAATTGAACCTGATATGAGAATGCTCAATTGGCATTTAATTTAACCACTACGATTTGTGCCAATGTATGCCAGGGTTTGAAGATTCTGATTCTCAGATCTGTCAAAACTAGTCAGGAGGATAGAAACGAATTATCATTCTCTTGGTTATTAATTCATCAGGTATACAAGGGTTCCGTAAGTACTATACCCTGATACTTAGGGAGCTTTAAACTGGGATGTGAAGAAGGTAGATCTGTTGATGCTGTACAATTCTAGACTTGAAGAGGACCTAATGTTGTTTATTTACAGCTAAAGTTTCCTTTGGAAGAGCATTGTTTCTTTATGGATTGTGCTTTTTTCCTTGTTTTTGCTATCTTCCAATTTAAACTACGTCTGTAAAATCCAATTGTCTTGTTGCTCATTTAATTGTTTTATAAATTTTATTAGGTATGACTCGAGAAATTCCACATTGGATTGGTCTATTCTTCTAATCGATCACTCTAATCGCAGGTTTAAGAATCATTCTACATTCAGTTAAATCTTTTCTAATTTCAAATGATACCCTCTCAAGCTCTTCTAACCCTTGTTGTTTTTTTCTTTTACTTTAAACCATTGTCAGTGGGTCAATGGAGTTTGTTGTGCCGCCAGCTGATTCAGCTGTATTTTTCCCTATTGCTGTCAGATTTACTGCTGCAAGCACATATAGTAATGTTAAGGTGGGTAAGCAATGGATTAATACCTTCAGTTGTAAATTATCCAAATCAAGAACACCCTAGTTTTTCCCTGTTCTGAGCAGGTAATATTCTCCAGATTGTTGCCTACACTGATATTCCATTAAGTTCCTGCTTAATTCAACTGTTATAATATAAAATTTTATATCATTGTCAGTCTCAAATTGTTTCTGTGTTCATTTATTCATGAAAAAGTTTAATTTTACAAGATATATTTAATTATATATGTATTCCTTCATCTCCTTTATATTTTATTTTATCGCTTCACAAACTAAACTTTGGAAATTTGTCACAGGTTGTAAACGTCTTGCCACTCGGAGACAATGCTCCTCCAGCATACTCACAAAGGATTCAGTTGATCACAGACACCTACCAAGTTGTTTGATCATGATGGGCATTTCTTTGCACCTGAACCATTCTGTTCTTTAATATTTTCCCAACATAAAAAGAACCAATTTTGTTTCGGTTACAGATATTAGGTTAGGGGAAAAAAAAGATTAACTAGGTTTTTCCAACCTCGGACGATCGATCCGGCCTCACGGAAGTTTCCCATCGGCCGTCAGGATAAATCGGGAAGCGCTCGCAGTGGACGGTCTAGAAGCTCAGCATCTTAGGATTCATGTCTCATTTGGAGGCCATGTATGTGCTGGTTCAATGGGTGTGTATTTGGTTCTTGAATCCCTAATACTTCTAAATCTCTATGCTTGGTGATTTTCTATCATAATGGAAGTCATTGACTAAAGACATGGTATTGCTATTTTTTTTTTTTTGGTAACACTTCATTTATTCTATGAAAAAGTCACTTTCACAAGATTTGCTATATCACTCCAAGAAAAAGGCTGATTAACAACTCACAATTTGGTCTCTTAAAAATAGGTCACTAATTTTAGCGACCAAAGTAATATCGGTTAATGTTAATATTACCGATCGAATTTAAATTCGGTCATTGTTAAATTAATAATCGATTTTGATTCAGTCGTTGAATTAGCGAAATTATTTTCAATCTTTAATTTTAGCAATTAATGTTTTATATTCTATTGTTAATTTTAGGAATTAAAATCTATTGAGTAGCGAATTTTCTTATAGTGTAGGGAGGATTTTAAGTTATAATTTTGAAAAATGAAATAGATATTTTAATATTAGATCGAGAGATTTTAACTTGAAAATGAAATTTTCAAGTGTGTTTTGATATTAACAAAAGTGATATGTTTTATAGGTAATTGTATGGGAGATATGATAACACAATTATATAGATGTAATATAGACATTTAATTTTTCAAATTAATTAATTTTAGAGATGATTAGAACTTTAAAAAATAAAATAAATCATAGAGATTTATCTAAATAGTCAATATTTTTAGATTCATTTTTACTAGTGATTTTTTAGATGGATGTGGTGAGATTTTTTTAATATTTGATAAAAATAGCATCATTTTTTTAATGTAAAACAATGAATGGTCAATTCTACAACCAGAGCCCGGTATTATCTTTTAAAAAGATCAATTTTTTTAATAACATCTAAAATGATTATTTTTCGAATAATTATGTTCAAGTTTTGCATGACTAATATTGAAGGTAAATGATTTTCTTTTAATTTGTCATCAAATAAATTCGAAACATAAATTTATACACGTTAACCCACACACACACAAAAAAAAAAAACAGACTTCACATAGAGATTAAAATAACTTTCTTATTTGTAATATAAGTGGGGCATGTTCGAATGTTGATCTTTGTTTGTTTCCCATCATGAAAAAAAATTCACTGTTTTTATTATCAAACTAAATAAACAAAGAAAAAAATATTATTCTCAAAATAAATGAATTCGACACACAGATATGAAAAAAAATAAATATAGATATACATGCAAAAGCCACGTGATAGGGAAACACCGTATCATCAATTCTTAAAAATTGATCCATGACTATTACGTCAGAATTATTATGCACTCACCATCTATACACCATAGGAGCACAAATTCAATCAACAAAAGGAACTAACTTAATGTGGTATGCCGTAAGACTGGTAACATGCAGGTACCAAACCATTGTCTAAGAAATTATAAACAGACAATCTTTTGCGAGAAAAAAAAATTATATTCAGGTACAAAAATTGACACGATTGAATAGATCAACACAGAATATCATGTTCAGTGAGTTTTGTTTATATCAACGAAAGCACAAAGAAGACAGATATTTTGTTGTCCATGCTGAGCACAGAAAGGTCGCTGATAAAGGCAAATGAGAGGAACTAGATGACCTATGTGTCCTGGCTTTCTGATTGATTGTTCACTAGGCTAGACACAAGTTCTGAGAACTCCAAAATGGCATCATGCATTGGTTCTTCATTTGGCTCTGTTTGAGCAGGCCATTCATGCGGCGGTATGCCGGTTAATTTCCTCGCCTTCCGAGATGTTACTAGTGCATTCTCCAAGTCTGACTGTTCTAGTGGTCTCGGACCCTGCTGATAAGAACAAGGCGGATTGCTACGAACAATTCATGTTTCAAGCTTCTAATAAAGGCCATCTAGCTATAGCAAAAAAAAAAAAAAAGTAGTTCAAAGGAACAGGCAATACCTTGAAACGCAGAGGTTGTCACAAAATGTTAAATTTTGTCTCCACAAAGTCCTCTCAAGGTTCATACCACTTTATAGAAAAAAGCCTTAATAGAAGATCTAGTCTAGTGAAGATAGAACATCAAAATGACCACTAAAACAATCGTAGGTCTGCCTATCATGAAGTTCTAGTGGCTGGAAGAGAAATATGCTTAGAAGAAATACATCAGAGTTGGAATATATCTCGAGAGAATCTCAATCATGCAAGCAATATACTCTTGAATGGATTAGATTGGCTTAAACTTATTAGGCATCAAGGGGAAAGTTGGAGGAATGAACTTGCCAAAATATTATTTGATAAAAATGATAAATACTCACAGTGCATATCTTTCCATTCTTCTCATCATTGAGTAACTCCCTGATCGGGAAATAGGCTGCTTGTTTGCACAATTCAAGCAAATCTGAACCGCTAAAATCTTGACACAATGCAGCTAGGTGCTTGTAATCAATGTTTTCTTTAACATTTTCACCCTTGAGTATTACCTTTAGTATGAAGGCCCTCTCATTTTGATCAGGCATGCCAATTTCAAAAGTTTGGGTAAACCGCCTGAGGATTGCCTCATCTAACTCGGATGGCCGATTTGTAGCAGCAAGAACCATCACACGAGCATTCTCTGTTAAATAAAGGGGCATAAAGAAGGGCAAATTTACAAGCAGCATTTCCTAGTCTTCTCTGGCATGACATTTCTATAATATCACTAACAATTAGTTATTTTTGACAACTAGGTTAATGGAATTGCTGTCACGTATGACACGGACATAGGAATGCAGCTTGAATATTATTGTTTCACCTAGCAAAACAATGAAATTAACTGCAACAGTCAGACAAAATCACAAGAATTTAGGGGGAATAGAGGATTAAGATACTCTAACTCCATGAATGAACAACTTAAGCTAACAAAACTAAATTATACAAAAGGAAAAAATATACTGAGTAAATGATAAAAATAAGAATATTGTTGATTAAAAATGAGAATCACACCTATGATAAGGAAATGAAGCATACATTCACGAAATAGACTCAAGTGAATCAGTGAAAACCCAAAGGAGAATATGAAACTCACGGTCAGTTGTGAAGCCATCCCACAAGGACATGAACTCAGTTTTCATGTTAGCCAATGCTTCATGATCTGTATTCTGTCGCTGACCCAAAAAACTATCCACCTCGTCAATGAAAATAATAGAAGGTTGTAGCTTATAAGCAAGGCTAAAAACAGCAGAAACTGCAACAAATCCAGTGTAAATATAAGCAAACAACTATGTTTGTTTTTAAAGGTGAAAGTAATTTTTAACAGATATTATATTGCCATATATAAAGTAAAATTGTGAGTAGCGATATCCTGTAACTAATCAGCATCTACACGACAGTCAATCAGGATTCAGATCTAAAAGACTTGAACCTTCTTGTATCATCCAATAGTATGTACAACAGGCATGGGGCATGATCCAGCGAGATACACTTGATAATTAGTTAAGTGAACATTAGTGATCCTAAACTAGGTGGCAAAAGGCGATTCGCTCGCCCACAGCGCCCCGGCTAATCCGTCGCAGGGCTAATACGGAGGAGGTAAATCACGGGGGCTACTAGTCCGGATGATGTGGCTAGCACATGGGGAGGGCAAGCGGGTACACTGGCTTTGCAAGATTTTAATCCACAGACCTCAAGGTGACAACACTCACGCACTAACCATTAATCCATCCCATGGGGACTATTAGTGATCCTAAAACTAGCACTACCACAAGGATGTTTGTGCATGAAATAATGATACTAGTCATTTTGGAACTATAATACGTTAATAAGATCAAATACCTATCTCACACTGCCCCAAAAAGAACTAGAAGTGGATTTATATGCGGCCTAGACGCAAACTCCATTTCCACCATATTCCATGTGTAATTCCATATGCAATATCAATCAAGCAATCAAAACAAACATGTAAACATATTAGAAGATTCTATATAGGACATCGCATATATGTTAAATAAGCTAGATTATGGGCTCAAATCAACTTATTATGTATCAGAATAGACTACATGTGAATGAGATAATTATCAATTTGTGCTAATTCATCAAAAAAAAAGGAAAACAATTAAAAAAATAGAACAGTAAGCTACAAGAAATGTGATAACTGATAAGTGCAAAAAAAGTAAATTCACAACTTCTAACAAGAAGTGACGCTTGAATTTAGCTTACCAAGAACTTTTGTCGAAAAAGCATAAAAAAATAATGAACTACCTTGACCAAGGCATAACTCCATATTCACTAGCCCCTCATGCACTTCAATACAGAATTGTCTGAACACAATATTGTACATTGCGAACGCCATCAAGTTTTTGTCTTGTTTTGCAGCATATATGTGGTTATTACACAATTAACATAAAAATTGTAAATTAACAATAAATTATTTTAAAATTTTATTGATCAATATAACCACAAGGCATATCAATAAATCAATGTGTAAAAACATTAAGCACTCTCTGAAGAAATCATAAAAACCTAACTTACCAAGTTTTTGAGCATCTCCAAACCATTTACTCATCAAATTTGAGATCCTCACATTAATAAAAACTGCACCAGACTCTTTTGCTAAGGCCTTGGCTAGCATTGTCTTTCCTGTTCCAGGTGGACCATACAACAGAACTCCCTTTTGTGGGCTAAGAAGTTTTCCATGTGAAAACAACTGGGGTCTACGAAGTGGAAGAATGATCAATTGAAATAATGCTTGCTTGACATGTTCTAAACCCCCAATAGACTCAAATTCAATATCAATGTGATCGGGATTTATAACATCACAAGCTATTACATCCTGCAAAATGATCATAAACATAATCATTCATTTTTTTTTAATGATTTGGCTATAATTTAAATTTAACAACTTGAGGCACCAATTAATAGTTCCTACCACAAATGAAGGACCTTAAGTATAGCAGTAGCCATTATCCATTAAAAAAATGCTATTATTTGCTCAGATATGACTTCAAACTTTATGAATCATAGGCTAGTATTGCCAGTGCAAACTACCATAAGAAGGGTAACGGGCTACAATGAAAATTCTACTGATGGGTGAATGTCGATAAATCTCATCCATCACATTTACAAGCAAATACAATTGTTTCATTGGAAATTATCTCTTTTCAGGGATTGTGTCTTGATCACATAGGAACCGCCATTGAAGAATCCTACCTAACCAGTGATGATCAACTTTTTAAAAAGCATATACAGCATGTGGTTGAATAACAATATAGTGCATATGCGGTATGTGGAAGAATATATGGGATGCATATGTAGTAAGCATTCAGAAATTATTCAGCACTGATTCTGTACATAAAAAATACATTTTAATACTTGTTGACATTTGTTTAAGAAAAAATAAGTTAAATCTATCTCATAAGGAACAATAAATATGCAAATAAAAAATTGTGTCTAGAATCTACAAGCAAATTATCTGGTTAAGAGACACAAACTTATATAGAAAACTGGTAATATTCTCTAACAAACATAGCCATCTTCCTAAGACTCATTAAATTCCTCAGACTCTTTTGCTTGAGCCAAATTGTGATCCACTAATTCTTATGATAGATATATCAGTACATATGAGAGTAGAGTGTTTTCCTGTGTTGTTCATGAGCTCCTGAAACTTTCACAAGGAAATTCATTTAGCCCAATCCAATATGACCTCTTTTATTCTAAACCAAATAAAGCATCTTAGCTTAACATATCTTCATGAAAGGAAACTGCAGCCGCATAATATCTATACAATGGTAATTTGTTGTGTCAGTTTCAGGCTTATAATCTTGGATTATTAAAGATCACAATAACTATGGAGAAACGATGGGAGACTTTCTCTAGGTTCAACACTTTATGTGATAAAAGTACCAAATTCAATTAGGGGGTGATGTTCAACCTGAAGTAATGGATACTAATATGTGCTGCAAACTCTTTAACTAAATTGAATTAACATCTTTGACCAATTCCAGGATTTATAGGTTGCAAAAAAAAATGCATTAATGCTTTATTAACAATAAAGCACTTCATATCTTCTTTTCAAGGCAATCAATGTTATTGATATACCCACGGCAAATTGGTTATGCCAGGATTATTTTGTTTATGACAGGGTAACCATCCTACTTAACCATGAATTATTAAAAGATGGTTCAAGACTACATTAAAGTCAACATCAAGCTCAGTTGTGAAGTTACTAGCAGGGTTTCCTATTTAGTTGTCCGTTTTGTGAAGTTACTAACATGGTTCAAGACTACAATGTTCGTGAACCATGTTCATTAATAAAACTTTTATTAACATACTAAATAGACAAAGAAACTTTCAAAATGAACAAATAAGTTTGTATTATCAAGCTCAATAACCAATCAAACAAGCTTAAAATGTAAAAGTTTCAAACAATCAAATAAGCTTGAATTGGAAGTTCGATAACATATAAACAAACCAAGCTCAAGCTCATAAAAAAGATACCAAGACAAGCTTGAACAAACATTTTAATGGCTTGGTTCATTTTAGGCTCAGCTCGGCTACCTTATCAAATAAGCTTGAACACGCTAGAGCTTGGCTCGGCTCAGCTTGTTTACAGCCCTAGTTCTCACCTCTATTCGCCCTACAGGTTTGTCTATAAGAAGAGGCTATGACATCGCAACGAGCAACAAGTTGAAGATGATACTTGAGAAAGCAAGCATGGAACGCAAACTGGCACGAATATAAAAAACTCCTCGATAGACCAAGTTATCAATACCAACTATTTATCCATCAATTGAAACTCAACATTCAAAACCATTATTTTAAGCCCCTAGAACAATCCCTAGACTATACCGGTCACCTCCGATATCTCTGCCTAGACTACAACCATATGAACGTCCACAAACAGATAAACTACCCGCCATTAGATAACCGACGCCAGCAAATCTACAAACATAAAGTCCGAATCGGATCGATCACTGTCGAGTGATGGAGGGAGGGATAACGTGAGAATGAAGAGAACAAGATGACGACCTCGTATTGGTTGGTGTTGACGAGAGGGCGGCCGAGGCGCTTGGCGATCTCCTTCTTGTGTTCGAGCGCCTTCTTTTTGGCAGAGTGGTTGGGGTCGAGTTGACGCAATCCAACGAAGAGGACGAGAGAACTCAGCGCTGCGATGGCTGCATAGAGCAGAAGCTCCTGAAGCAAGATCGACCTAGACGAGCGCATCTCGCAGCTTCACCTTCGGTTCCTCGCTCTCTTCCCGTTGCTTTTCGTTTCCACCGTCCTTGAAATGCCTTGCTGCCGTGTTTCGCGAGCGTACTCCGGGTAATAATTTAGGTATATTTCGAAAAGACCCCGCCAAATTTAGTTTTTCTAATTACACCCGTAAAGTTTTAAAATAGCACCTGATATATGTTTTATCTCAGGCTTCAGCAGCTATCTATAATTTTAAATGATTTTAATTGAATTGAATATAATTTTACTATTTTTAAAAAATATATATATAACAAGTTTAATTAAATTGAATTTATTTTATTTAATATATTATAATAATTGTAATTGTAGTTATTATGCATTATAGTTATTATAATAACATTTAAAAATTTAAATAAAGAATACGCTGAGAATTATTATTTTCTATTTTTTTAAAAAAATAATTATTTTGAAAATCGAACGGATGAAATTGAATAAATCTAAATCGATTAAATTAATTTGCTTAGACGCATAGAACCCATTAAATTTTATCATTAAAATTGAATAAACCGACTCGATATAAAATCGATTAATTTGATTAGTTACCGAATTAAACGACAATTGATGATATCATCTATTACATAGTTGAATCATCAATCTAGTTACGTAGTTATTATCCCATTAAGATATATGCAATTAATTGATGATATTTTGATTTAATCGATTTATAAACTTTTAAATTAAAATTTAACCGGATAAATTGATTAATCTATTCTTTTTTTAAAATTTTAATTAGTTTTGTAGTTAGTTTAATTAATTTTTATAAAGATAGATCCGCTACTTCAACCGTCTCTCAGTCAATCTTAATAATAAAGAAAAATAAATTTAGTACACCATGGAAAAATATCAAGTTTCAATTATATTCCTGGCCATTAAAGCCAAAAATACCATTTATGCCCCGACATTTAATTAATTTTTATGATGTTATATTAGGGCGAACAAGACATATTCCTCATGAATGGCCCTATTAATCTACATATAGAAGAATGAGTTCTAGCACCTTTTTACTCCTAAAATTTAAATCTATTAAAATTTTATTACTTTTAAAAAGAACAATGATACACAATGAGAATTTATGATATAAAATTTAACGGAAATAATATGACATTTTTTATATTCATATTCGATTACCGCATATACATCGATAGCGGCCTCCGACCATCATCCCGAACCAAATTATACCTTGGGGACATAATAAACTCATCACTACAATTAGAATATCATATTATTCTTGTTAGATTTTGTTACAAATTCCCACTTAATATCATTTTTCTTTTAAAAAATATCTTTTATAGCTTCGTCCTCATTATTCAGTTAATTGGAGAAAACTCCCCAATCCTAAACTGGTCTTTACATGCACTCCTCACTTGATAAATTCTTTACATTCACTCCCTGATGGATTGAGTATAAAAGAAAGAAAAGTCAGTATACATTGTAAAGATTTGAATATAAATTATTTGAGATTGAGTATTAATTTAGAAAATTTGAGTATATAATTTCGGTGACCCCTTATATGAAAATCTTGATGTGGTACATGCAACCTCACATACTCAAATTTCTAAATTGTATACTCAAATTTCTTCAAATAATACTCAATATAAATCAATTCATACTTAAATTTTTATAATGTATACTGAAATTTTTACTATATACTGAAACAATATATACTCAAATTTTTTAAATTAATACTTAATCTTAGACAATTTATACTCAAATCTTTACAATGTATACTGAATTTTTACTCTTTTATACTGATAAAAAAATAACACACAAAACTGTCTTGTCAATCCCATGAAGGAGTGCATGCAAAGGAATTTTCGGATGGAAACTGCATACAAATATAAGTTTGAGATTGAGGAGTTTTCTCAAATTTTCCCATCATTATTTTACTTTCTAAATTTTTATAACCAAGATACCTATCCTTTTTAATTTTATTAATAAATTCTTATATTTTTCCTTCCGGTTAAATAATAATGTAAAATTATAAAGAATCAAGATAAAAAGATAATAATAAAATTATACGAGATATTTTAACAATTAAAAAAAAAGTCAGTAAACCGACAACTGGGAACCCCATGAAAGACCATCCAAAACCGTCCATCCTACTTTTCAGTTTCATCTGATCCGTCCATTTACTTGCCTCCGGCACCTCAATCGAAACGCAAGCCACGAGCTCGCGACAAATGGCGTTAAAAACCCTCGTCGCTTCTCTCCTCCGTTTCAGTCCACCGAGTGCAAATCGTGCGGAGACGAGGAGGGTTCCTGCTTGATCTGAGAAAGTTAGGGTTTGGATCGTCAAATGATCCATGGATGAAGAAGTAGGAGAAGGCGCTTCAGTCGTGGCCGAGCCCCATCCGCCGGACGAGGAGCGCACGCAGCTGGAGGCCGCCGATGTCAGCCTAGCTAAGTTTGACCAGGCGGACCGCAGAGGCGAAGCGGATTATTCTCCCGTCGATAAAGATTCCTCCTCATTGTCGTTCCCCTCCGGCTTTGATGCGGGGGCTCCGGATCTTCTCGAGGCGTCGGAGTCCCTACCGATGTCAGTTCCACCTGTGGTGACGGCACGAATGGTGGGCGGGTGGAGGTAATCGATGTGGATGACACGGAAAATCCTCCTCCCCTATCTGACGGAGGAGCTGAGAAAGCTCTCGCCTCTGAGTTTGATTCTTCCAAAATTGCTGTGGTTGATGCTGATGCACTCCAAGAGGAGGGGAAGGCAGAGGGCGACCATATTCTGCAATTCCGTCAAGTGAAGAACGATGAGCAAGTAGGAACTTTGATGCCTCAGCGTCCACCTGATGTTTCCAATCGTGATTTTGGTGGCGGTAATCCCAACATCCCCGTCTCTGAGGCTGACACAATTATTTCCAGCCTTGTCACTGCTTCTGCTGTTTCTTCAGATATGGAAGTGTCAAAGATGGAGGTCGATGCCCTACACTTTCGCAACATTGCAAGGACGGTCTCCAGGGAGAAGCAATGCATTCTCAAGGAGCATCTGCTTTTTTTCCTTCAGTTCTGATGGTGTGAAATTTTCAGCTTTTGAAAGTGACAATGGTATTAGTGCCATACGCAATGTTGATGTTGCGGAAGAAGCAGTTTTAAAAACGGAAGTGGATAGTTTCCCAGTGTCTGAATGGCAGCAAGGGAAGGAGGATAGTATTAAGGAGGAGGCAGTATTAAGGAGAGGTTTGGTGCCTCAGATCTCTTGTACCATGCCTTCTGGTTTTGAAGGTGATCTTTTGAACTGTGATGCCTTTGAGATTGCCAATGTTGCTCCCACCACTGCATTTTGTGATAATGCTGTTCACTTAGCAGCGTTGAAGATGGATGTTGATACTGCACCAATTGTCGAAGGCAAGCAAGTCGCCTGTGAAGAATCTGGTGTTTTGATGCACGTGTCATCCATGTCTAAGAGTGCACCTGAGAAAGTAGAGTCCTGTGAGCCTGTTTCTGTTGCTATGCCAAGTGATGATGATGCTATGAAAGTGGATATGGCATTCACAGATATTGATAAACTGCATAATGGGACACTTCCCGTATGTGAACAGATGGTGGATGTTGTGGTGGCTGATTTTTCAATGTCTAAAGACTCATCTTCTGAGTTTCCTTTTGATTCTGACCATGGACTTCAGGACATTTCTATACTTGAGCCTGATGTGACCACCATTTCACATGACAGTGCTGATGTTGTGGATGACGAAGCAATGCAGATGGATGCAGATGGCACAGCTAATATCTTGCAAAGAGGTGGACGGAGGAAGAGGGGTCGACCATCAAAGACTCAAGTTGTTAGGACATCAAGGCAGAAAGAAGCTGAAGAGGTGTGCTTTATTTGCTTTGATAGAGGTGATCTTGTGGTTTGTGATCGTAGGTCAGTATATCTCATCTTCCATTTTTTATTTCCTTTTTGTTTTGTTTTATATTTTTCTTTTTGGATTTCTAGGGGTTGTTCAAAGGTGTACCATCCTTCATGTGTCAATAGAGACGAGGCTTTCTTCCGTGCAAAGGGTCGTTGGACGTGCGGTATGTTTCTTTGCGCCATGTCATTTTTCACATATGTTTCTTTTCTTTTTTGTGTCTAGGATATTTTTATTGGTCATGGAATTTGAATGTGTCATATATTTTAATGACTGAATCGTAATTTCATATATATTACACTAGTTTATATTGAACCTTAAAGAGTGTGTTTTTGGTGCATATTTTATGTTATCTACTATTGGTATGATAAATATACCTTTACTAAAAAAGAATATTTTAGTGCGTGCCAAATAGTACAGAGTAGCTTGGTTGTCAAACTCTGGATCCACTTATTATTCCTTGATCCATTGTCAATGTTAGAAGAGCTTATTAGGAAAAATATTTGATGTTGTAGGTCAACCAAATGTTCCCATAAAGTCAGAAGCTATCCCTACCTGAGGAATGCTGGATTGACCCCTTTTTAGATCTTCAAGAGTTGTCCACCATGTTGATCGGTTATACCTGTTCAATTAAGTGACGAATGTGTAAATTTGATTTAGACAGAAAATTTTCATTGAGATATTGACTAACTTAATGTTTTGCTTGTTAATTAATTTTTCACATTGAAAACTTTTCTTATTTCAGGTTTGGCAGCTTGATGAATTACATCCATGATGTTGACTAACATATATGTTCAGCTTCTTGATTAATTTACTTTGGGCATGATCAAACCTCAGGGGCCATTCAACTTGACAATTCTTTCATTGATTGGTTTTGCTAATTGATGACTTATGGAATAAACAATCATGAAGGGAAAAAAGAGATTTATTGGTAATGCGGTTTGAAAAATTAGATTACTAACAGTAATCTGGGTATGCTAAGGATGAACACTCACTTGGCACTTGCAAATTACATGAAAGCCAGAGACCAACATATAGGGAATAACATGACATGAATAAAACCATAGATATATGTAAATTTGTTGCACACACTATAAATGCTCGATAGAAAATCTATATTTCTTAGTTTTAACGAACGCGCGAAAGATTATACTAAAAGCTTGCTAGATAACGTGAAAGTATGCTCATGTGTGTTAAGGGTACTATGGTAGAAAAGGTCCATCTAACCAATATCAACCAAATGCATACATGATGAACCACAACAACCAAAACTATGAACTGTAACCACTGGGGGTTGATTGAATGGATTTAATGTCATTCTCGCTATTGAGTTTTATGTGAGGCTATATCACAAGTAATATCGTGGTTTTTTAAATCACTTTAAAGTATGCTAAACAAAGCCTTCAGTGGTCTTCCTTCTTCTCTTACGCTTTCAATTCTAATTTGTTCAACTCATCTCACTTTAGAATCTACTCATCTTTGAGCATGTCCCTACCACCTCAATTTATTTTTCTCAGATTTATCGTTTTGTATTTCTAAATAATTAATTTTGTTATTTATATTTTTTTTAGTAACCTTCACATCATCCAAGGACATCTATCGGATGATTAATTTTTACTTGTGTTGTTTCCCTTAACATATTAATGATTGATATCGGAATCTTTCATTTGTTAGTCTAAGGCACATGCTATGACTTCACTCGGTTCTAAAAACACTTCTCCCTGATCTTAAAACTATTGATGTTTTCATGATTCGATTCTTCCCATCTCTGTATATACGCTGACAAAGATAAGTTCACATGCTATGAGAGTCACATGGAGCTATCCACTCACCTGAAAAGTTGAAGAAATGTTGGTATATATGACCACAACATGAACATGTCATGCGATTTTAACTCTGTTCTGCATGATCAGTGAGATTTTATCACAAGCTTCCAAAGATTTAACAGCACCACTTATTTATTTAATAGTATTTTTATCATCAAGACAAACTCAAGAGGGTAAAAAATCTTTTATTTAGAAAAGCAATCAAAATTTTTTACTACGAGCAAAAGCAAATAATTCTTATCTAATTTGTTGACACATGCGTGGTCATGAATGTGCCTGACAAATTACTGAGAGTTTTGTATTCTCTCTTTTAAGATAAGATGTTTGCACCATTACCTAATACATTTCTCTTCTTACCACTCATGAGGCACAATGAGTTCATATGGCTAAATTGTTCTTTTCGAATTGATTCCTAGTGAATGAAAAAATTCCAAGTATGTTGCTTGATAATGTTCATGGCTCGACTGATTTAATGGTTGGTGATAAAATGTGTTTTGTATGACTGTTACAGAATGGTATATCTATTAATTTGTGAATTGAAAGGAATTAGGAATCGGTATTGCAATGTTCTAAAATTGCCTGCTGAGCATAGTAAGCCTATGGAGATATTTTGAATTTCAATTTTTCTGCAATGAGCAAGTGATTGCACACAGAAATTTGCCAAGCAGATCCTAGGAGAAAAAACAATGTCATTTCTTAAGAACCTATAGTTTATAAACAAGATCTATTTTTTAATATATGAATATTTCTTTTCTTGCTTAAGAATGATTTTCAGTTTCCTATGCAGTGTCACTTTTCTAATTTATTCAGTTGAATTGAAATTCTAGGTTGGCATATATGTAGCAGCTGTGAGAGAACTGCTCACTACATGTGCTTTTCCTGCACATACTCTTTATGTAAAGGGTGCATTAAAGAATCTGGATTTATTTGCCTTAGAGAAAATAAAGGGTTCTGTGAAGCTTGCATGAGCACTGTGATGCTGATAGAGACAAAGGAATATGGGAACGGACAAATGGTTTGTTGTGTTTTCTTATCCTTCTAATTCGTCCCAATTAGTTTTTGACAGCAGTCTGTACAGGAACCCGATATTCAAGTCTCAACTTGTTCATATAACTTGGTATTTGAAGATTTTTTTTTTTTAAAACTCAATTAGTTTGTTATGCTATCTTCATAATAACATATGTTGAAAAAACCCTTGAAATTTCCTGTTTGCATTTTCCTTTCATCTCTCTCTTCCTTTCTCTAACATTCTCTATCCCCATCAAGTAAACACAGTGTTAGGAAATAATTTACTTGGTTGCAAACTTGCACCTTTTTTTACTTGCTAGCTATTTTATTTTTTGTCTACATTTGTTGGACAAAGGTTGCATAGTTAAAATGGAGAAGGGCTCATATTCTCTTGTGTGATTGCCAATGCTCCTTAACAAAGTAAAAAAGCAAGTGTTGTCTACTCTCTATTTGGTGATTGTATAGTGCATATGTATCATGCAAACACATACATAGTTGGATATGCCTTATTATTAAAAAAAAATATTATTTAACATTATTTCCACTTATATATATGTTCACATAACAGTTAAAGCACAGTCAGAGTAATAAATCCATAGAAATAGGTAATTTATGCTTAAATGATGATTAACAAAATGTAAATAGGATCTGAAACTTTAATTTGTATATCGAACAACTTGTTCTAATTCATCAAATAAGCGATCTTTCTTTGGCATCACATGTTTCCTAGTTAAGAAATCTGTGCATTTTGAATAAATAAAATTTAACCTAGATTGATCATCTTCTTCTTGTCTACTTCATTCTTAAAGATATTTTGTTGTGATGAAATGATGAACTAGCTTGATATAGGTAAGTCAGTTAAAGATGAAAGCAATATGTGGCAACATATGTATCATAGTTATTAAAAGCACTCGCCTCGCTGCGCTTAGGTGCAAGGTGTAGCCAGGCGAGCCTCTTACACCTCGTTGCCTTAAGCGTGCGCCTTGTGAGAGGCACCAGACACGTTTAAGGTGCTTGGTCTTAGGAAACCGATGAAGATTCAGCTATACAAATTTGAAACATCTAGCCATGATGATAATGATACTATTGAGAAAGATGATGAAGATTTTGATGATTTAGATACTTGAAGTTTTTTAAATTTGAATTATGTGTATAACATATTCATTTACTAGTGAATTTTATATTTACATTATTTTTTAATATTTTATCCATTATAATTTTGTTAGTGAAATATTTTAGGAGAAATTTCATATATATGTTTGAATTGTAATAATTTATATCCAAAACGTCTTACTTTGGTAAGGCGTGCGCCTCACCTTGTGCATCGTGCCTTAGGCCAGATAACACTTATGCGCTTTTTGGTGCCTCACGCTTTAAAAAACTATGATATGTATATACAAGCATATGCATTGGGTGAGGTTGCATATCCTAATAAATGTTCAAATGCATGAATTAATCAACCTAAGCAATCTATATAAAAGAAAATTCTACGTCTGTCACATAGCATATTTAATTAATCAACCTAAGAAATTCACACCTAGTAGAACAAATATATGCATATGCAAATTAAAATGCTTATTACTATTAAGTGTTTAGGACTTAAAAATTATAGATTGTTTATAGAAAAGATTGACAAGTGCTTTATCTAAGTAGACGTCATTATCAAATTCCTCTTCATCACATCGGATTTGATTCAATCAATTTGTTTTAGATTTGTGTGGACTTAATGCTTATGTAGCTCATGCTGATCCAACTATTGCACATATTGAGCATTGCCTCATAGTTGGATCATATTGGATATGCAATGCAATCCTCAAGTATACCACTTGTGCGATGGCATAGAAGGATTTTTAGGAAAGAGTGAGATAAATTGAATCATTTGGAGTTGTAACTTTTGAGGAATAAAGTAATTGTAACCTTTGAGTTAAAAGAGGTCTAATTGGTTGAAGAATTGCAAATTTTGTAGCTTTATATATAGCCCAATGGAATGCTAAGATCAAAATAACAACCCCAATGATTTTGTTTACTTCCAAAATACAAAATAGTTATTAAAATGTGGGTCTTGTGAAATGATATAGTGCGAGAATAGTTCTAAGGGAGTAGTACTCAATGATTTTCTAAATGTGGTTCCTTTTTTCTTACTCAAACAAGGCCGAAAATATGCATTTATGTTTTGTTAGCTAAATCATGTTATCTTGTCGGTTTTTCTTAGCCATTTACTAATAAGCAATAAACAGAATTAACTAGAAAATATCTTGTTAGTTTTCTTGGTGTATGGTCTTATAATATTGTCGTAATTGATAAGAATGTAATTATGAAATAAGATGCTTCGTCGTGGAGAAAATTTTTAGTAACTAAATGCTTAAGATAAGTAAAACAGTGATTAAATATGTGCACTTTTTGGATAACAAGAAATAATTGATGGAATAGATAAGATAGATGAACACGAAATTTGTGAAAATAAAAGTTTTTGATATTTTGGATCTATTATTCAAATAAAAGGAGATATTGATGCGGATATTATTAATAGGATAAAAGAATGAGTTGTGAAAAATTTGAGAAGCCTTTGGAGTCTTATGTTATCATTGTGTTCCTCAAGGAAACTTTTATAGAAGTGCTATATGATCCATCACAGATTGGAGTGATGAGCTGTTAGGAACCAACATATGCAAAAAGTTAATGTTAGTTGAGATGAGAATACTTGATGGATGCATGAAGTTACTAAAAAGGATAAATTAAAAAATGTCAGTATTTGACAACAGTAGGTATAGTTTTAATAGACAATCAGATGAGAGAAAATATGTTAGATGGTATGGATATGTTTAAAGATGTTTTGTAGGTTTTATAGTGTGAATTTAAATCTATAGTGTCGAAGGTGCAAAGTAAACCATAAAAACAAGTCAATATTACTTACTGTAAGAAAAAATGATTTAGTTATTTTGGATAGTGGGATAAAATACAACTTCATGACGAGTAGCCTTGCACAATGTGCCTTCTTCTTCGGTTTCTTTTTCAGAAATCTTCTTTCATTTTTTGTAAACTCATATCAATGAACTATAACAGTATTTAAACCTTGACTATGATGCTATGATGTTATTTGATGCATGGCAGTCGAGCACTTCTGTTAGGCACACCATTGTATTGCATTCCCTTTTGTTATAGTGTTTCCTCTGATGATATTGCTCGTTATTCTTTGGTAGTATAGCATAATGATTTTCAAATTGTTGTATTGTGTGCGTCTGAATCATTTTGTTCGTGTTTACTATAGTTACATATATCCCCTTCATCGCCTTTTTGATAATTTTGTGCTATACTTTTTTGGTCTAAGCAGATCACAGTTGATTTTGATGATAGAAGAAGTTTTAAATATTTGTTCAAGGACTACTATATAGCTCTGAAAGCGAAGTTGTCATTGACATTAGATGAGTTGATGAGCGCTAGAAATTCAATCAAGAGATCTGATGTTGCCACACTAACTAATGGTTCTAGTAATTTGTGTAATCCTATAGAACATCAGGTGGCATCTTCAGACAGCTCTTCTGACCATAAAGAAAAAACTTCTAGGAGGAAAATTAGAAAAAGTTCTAAGAAATTTATCAATGACAAAGGGTCAGTAAAAGGAGATTATGTTGGTACATCTGTCTCCAGGAATTCTGAGTGGGCTACGGAGGAACTTTTGGAGTTTGTAGCACATATGAGAAATGGTGATACATCTGCTTTATCCCAGTTTGATGTTCAGGCTCTTTTGCTTGACTACATAAAAAAACATAATCTTCGTGATCGCCGTCGGAAAAGTCAGATTGTTTGTGATTCAAGGCTTGGAAATCTTTTTGGGAAAGGGCGTGTGGGGCATTTTGAAATGCTAAAACTCCTCGAGTCACATTTTCTCATAAAAGAGGTAACAACACTAGATAGTGAAGACAAGCAAGGAGGTGTAGTAGATCCTGACTCTGACCCAACAAATGCTAAAGCAAATAATGATCCATCCACAAAGTTAACTCTTGATAAGAGACGCAAGGCTCAGAAAAAGGTGGAGGATAAGGAATTTCTAAACAATCTTGATGATTATGCAGCAATAGATGTTCACAACATTAGCTTAATGTATCTGCGTCGTAATTTAATGGAGCACTTGATTGAGGATGATGAATTTGAGGAGAAAGCAATTGGATCCTTTGTAAGAATAAGGATTTCTGGGCCGGGACAACGTCAAGATATATACCGGTTGGTCCAAGTTACCGGTAGGTTTTACTTGCTACTTAGTATTGATAGATATATATATTCTTACATCTGTTCATTAATTTGTGCTGCCTGTATTTTCTGTTCAGGTTCAGGCAAAGCTACAGAACAATACAAAAGCGGAAAGGGGACAACTGATGTAACACTTGAGATACTAAATTTAAACAAGAAGGAGATTATTACAATTGATATCATCTCAAATCAGGAGTTTACCGAGGTAAACTTTTCTCTTTACATAGTTTTTCTTGCTGATGTTGTGTCAGTTATTTTTTGCATGAAGCGGTTTTTCAGTTTCTCATTATTCATTACCTATGTAAAACTTGTGTGAGTATTGATGTTGTGTCTATGGTTTTCTCATGTTATGAACCTTTATACAGATGAAAATGCTAAGTTCAACTTTGACTCATTGACATTATGTAAGCTGGCACCCAAAAAATCATTTTCTTTATTGCCTATCTTTCGACAAGTTGTATTGATGCAATTTGAAGGTGTAAGAATAACTGGAGGCCAAAAAAATCTATTGAGTTTAATTAAAAGTGATTTATCTGTATATTTATTAAAGATGTATTATTCCATAAAATTCAATGGAGGGATAAAATCCATATAGCCGGATCCCAAAATAGATGGGAACAAAGTTAGCTGATTACTTGACTTCCTATCACTATGACAAGGAAATAACTTGCAAATAAAATATAGTTTTTTTGCACTAAGGGATCACCTTGTATTATGTGATTTATTTTTTCTTTGCATTTTTCCAAAATCAGCGTCAGCATCAGGGTTACATGGTCAAAAAATATAAGTATTGCCCGTTACAAAGGATTGGTGAAATCAGCATTATGAAACATACATGATAATACGAGATAACAGATGGTGTCAGCTGATTTTGACAACTATGAAGCTCGTCCTCAAATGATCATCACATCTCAAGAAATTTCAATGACTATCTTTAAGACCAGAGGAATAAATAGAATTGCTTTGATCTTAATTTTTGTAGACATGGAATATCCTATCTTCATCATCCTGATATCTTGCTCTAACATTTTTATCGGTTATATGGACGTATAATGTCCGGCCATTTGTTATGCTAATATCTTACCTAGTTTTTCCATTCTATACGCTCTTGTATAGCCAGTTTTGACCTGATGACTTACAATTGGTGTTGTTGGTCTATCTGAACTTTGGCATTCCTCTATCAGTCAATAGTTTTTGATTATTTAATTCTTGCTTTGGTGAGGTACTAGTTTCTGAATCGTTGTGATTGACGTTGGTTCGGAAGTTTATATTCTTTCTCTCTGTTAATACTATCATCAGGAGAAACGCCACTAGCTATCACTGGTTACTTCGTGCACATACAGTCGCTGTCGAGAGACAAAAGCAGTGGCACCCACACTACCATATTTGTAGATCTCGAGTATATCCTATTCCTGGTTTAAGCAAACTTGAGTACAATTCACCACAAAATAGATTTAATTTGGGCCGAATTTAAGTCAAATAAAGCCCAAATTAAACAAAACCATAATTCCCAAACTATTTTCTAAATTGTTTGATTAAAAATATTATTGTTATTAAATAAATTAATAATAAGAATAACTTAACCTTATGTTTCCTTAGATTCTGATATATTTTATTTGGAATTATATGTTTAAGTTTTGTCATGTCCTCATACTTGTTTTCATAATCCAGATTCTTTTCTATTTAGTTTTTGCAATCCTCCTTATATAAAATGATGTATTGAACACTTAAATCCATACTTGTGTCAAATACTTGTATTTAAATGTGCGCAACAGAGCTAGTTACATTGTTTGGTTTGTTAAATGCCCATGATTTATTTTAGGATTGGAATCCTACCAACTTTTTCTTCACGGTAACAATTGAACAGTGTGATTCGCACCACAGAAATACTTATCTTAATTTTCTTTTCACATTTTGAAATTTATATCAATATGTATCTGGCAAACATGTGATCACGAAAATTATCTCACAAGACAACTGGATGACCTTTCTCTTCGAAGGTTTTTATCCTTTATTAGAAGATATTAAGTTTAGTAGCTCTTTGGAATCCTTGATGGCCCTATAATAGTTGGCTTATCTACTACTCTGCCTCTTTTGAGTTGTTATATAAAAAGCAAATAAGTTACTATTTGACTGGGCAATATGTTGTCTGTCATGCCTGATATGATCATGTTCTTGTAGGAGGAATGCAAACGCTTAAGACAGAGCATTAAATGTGGGTTTATTGGACGACTAACAGTGGTATAACTCTGTTTGGTTATCATTGTCTTATTAGATTTCAAACAGAATAAATGTCATGGTTTTTGTTTTCATCATTTAGGGAGAAGTTCTGGAGAAGACAATGTCTCTCCAACATGTAAGAGTAAATGATGTAAGTATCTTCCTCTGAACTTCTTTTCGATGTTCTTTTTTTATTCCCTTTTATTCTGGAATGCTACAATCATTTTTAATGTTTATTCAGTGGTTGGAAAGTGAGAAATCAAGGCTTGGTCATCTTCGTGATCGTGCTAGTGAAAAAGGCCGCCGGAAAGAATATCCTTTTGCTGCAAACTATTCTTATTGGGAAGTACATCTTCTAACCCCTGCTGCTTATCAGAATAGTAATATCTTTCATGGTTTTTTGAATCACTGAATGGATCCACATATCTGGGCTGGTCAGGCTGGTCCAGGTGCTGGAAAGAAATTGCTGAATGGGTCGGCAAGAATGCAATCGAATCCCAAGACCATTGGCATGCTTCACTGCTAATTTGATTTATTTTTTTTTTCATATTGATGCCACCTATTGTCTGATCATAGTGACTCTATATTAACGATGTGTATATTGCTAGCACCTTAACTTTCCTCCACGCTTAGAGAATGTGTGGAGAAGCTGCAACTGTTGAACACGCCTGAAGAGCGAGACCGCAGGCTGAATGAAGCCCCTGATATACACACTGACCCGCATATGGACCCAGACTTTGAGTCTGCAGAGGAAGAAGAGTCAGATGTGGGAAAGCATGGTATGGTACAACTTGGCATTTCATATCTTTTATCTCAAACCTCATATCAATTTTTTCTTTTGCTATTTACAATTATAAAATTATAAATTGATTGTTGAGCATGCAGATTTCTATGACAAATTGAGAGAAGCTTCTTTCACTAGGAATGGGAGGGAGGTAAAGTCTCCTGGGAAAGGAGGTTCAACCGAAAACTGGAGTAGTTTCAGGAAAAACTCAAACATTTGGGAGTCAAACAGAAGTACTCAAATTCAAGTTAGGTCTTTGGCAGATTCCTTTTCTGGGAGACGTGTTAATGCAACTGACTTTTCCTTCAACCAGTCTAATGACACGCACCAGCTAGTTTCTGAGGCTCCAAAAACTTGTGTGCTTGCAAGTGCACCAGATGGCAGTCTGTACAATGCGAAACATCTTTCAATGGAACAATCATCTGAGGGTCCACATGGTAATCAAAAGGCATCCTTCCCAGTTGGGAATGTAACGAAATCAAACACAAGTGAATCAGAAAAGATTTGGCATTATAAAGATCCATCCACAAGACTCCGAGGACCATTTTCAATGTCTCAATTGCGCAAATGGAGTACGACTGGATACTTCCCTCCCAATTTGATGATTTGGAGAACTTCTGATAAGCCAGAGGACTCTATTACGTTGACTGATGCAATGGCTGGGAAATTTGAGAAAGACTTGCCAGAGTGGGAACCTCCTTCTAAGAACAGTGAGGACTTGGTTGATGTTTCACCTACTCCATTTAGTGTGGAAGGAAATTCAGAAAGTGTTCGGAGAGGAAGTAAGGAAAATACACAAAAGGTGAAGCCTTCTTCCTGGTCATCTACAAACATGGATGTCCCATCACCAAATGATGCCAATATTAGGATTGGACAAGGACAAAACAAGCCAATTGAGTCACAGCCTAATAGTCAGTACTATGTGAATTCTCAATTCAATAGGAACTCTACTACAAGTAATCAATTATCCAGTACCATTACAAAAATCTCACTAAATGACTCCTATCAGCTGAGAAATGATTCTTCCAATGTGCCTACTCCGACTTCACAACCAAGCAGCCAAGGCTGGTCAAATGCCAAAGGTTTTGCAAATAAACATATGGCACCTAATGTTTCTGTCCATGACATGGCTTCAGGTTGGGTTACTCCTGCAGGAGGCATGGAGGAGATAGTGTCTTTAAGAAATTCGACAAATTCATTAACAGCACTTGGTTTGGGCTCCACACAGTTTGTGCCTGATCAAGCTGTTGTTCGAGATGGTGGAAAATCTCTTCCTGTTGCATCTGTTCTGGAACCTGAAATGAAGAGGCCCCGGACCCATGAAGGACTAGCAAGTGAGACAAGTTTTTCTGAATATAATCAAGCAGCCTCTCAGTCGGCTGACCAGAGTCAAATTCTTTTCACACATGATCAAAATCACCCTGGGAAGCATTTGCTGACAACACAAGGTAGATCATCCGATGGTATTGAATCAACTAATGATCCTGTTGCCTGTGCTCAAATTGTGACTTCACAAAAGTTTGAAACACCTGATGTCAGTACACCCTCAGTCGATGTCACTAGAAAATTATTTGTTCAAACAGATGCTTCAGAGTCTATCTTAGCTCAGAGATCACAAGCTTCTGCAGCTCCAAATTCTGAGCGTATGAATCCAGCAAACTTTGAAATTCCAATACACGTGAGCATCACTAATAATCAAATGCCCTCATCAAACATGACACCTTATGGTTGGAGCTCTGCTCCCAATTCTGCTGCTGCTAGCAATGATAATATCCAATTGCTCTATTCTAATGGTTCTAACCGACCATCTTCTCAGTTTGGATCAAATGCCAATATTGTTTCTGTAAAACCAACACAGATGGGATTTGTTAATGGATCTAATATTCAAAATTCAACTTTTCCAGTGGCTTCACAAAACCCAAGCACAAATACAGGTTTTACACAAGGAACTGGAAGTTGGACACCAGTGCCTCAGGGAAACATGAACGTTGGCTGGGGAATGGTAGCTCAGAACAATATGAATATGCCTTGGGGACAGACTACTCAAACACTTGCAGAATTTAACATGGGTTCGGGAGTACAAAATCAGGTAAATCCTATGGTGAACCCTGGTTGGGCTGCACCGGCGCCGGCGCCGGCACCGGCAACGGCACCGGCAAACACAAATATGAATGCAGGTTGGGTAGCCCCAGCAATGGGTAACACAAATCAAACTCCTGGATGGGGAGCTCAATTGCAGGGAAATTTTCCCATGAATCCCGTTTGGGCTATGTTTATGCCAGGACAGCCAAACCCTAGCCCTGGCTGGGTAGCTCCTCTACAGCCAAACACATGCCACACAATGCAAGCATCTGCACAAGCCATGAACATGAATCCGGGTTGGGGACCAGGACAAGGAAATGTTAAGCCTTCAATGAATCCACCAGTTGGAAATCCTCAGAGCTTTAGTAGTCAACCACCCCAGGTGAATCCACCGAGCTTTAGTTGTCAACAACCCCAGGTGAATGCACCAGTTGGAAATCCTCAGAGCTTTAGTAGTCAACCACCCCAGGTGAATCCACAGAGCTTTAGTAGTCAACAACCCCAGCTGAATGCACCAGTTGGAAATCCTCAGAGCTTTAGTAGTCGACCACCCCAGGCTGGAGACAGACGTACAGGCCAGGGTGACAACCCGAGGGCCAATGACTCGAGACAACCAAATCCAAAGTCATCATGGAACAGGATGCAGTCTGGAGGATCATCAGCTCCCCCAAGAGGAAACACAACCGTATGCTGGTTTCATGAGACGGGGCACTGCCGGAAGGGATCATCATGTAACTATTTCCATTCGTGATTTCAGAAAGAATCTAAAGCATCTTTATCTTATTTTGTTTTCTTTAGGCCTATTTCTGTATGCATTTAAGCTGTTTTTTGTGGTGCATGTAAAATTTAGATGAAGTCGAAATATCTTTACCCTCTCTCTACATGATGAATGATGTTTGGTATGTTCCTGGCATCTTTAATGTATGCTCTGATCGCCCAAGTGGCCCGAACTACACATGCTGAAGACTCAAAAGTTGCTTATGATATTCGGCGATTGGCATCTACACTTCATAAAATGAGTCATGAGCATTGGATTTCTTTTTTTTTTAGCAGTTTCAGTGTTTGGAAACTTCACTCAAGAATGATGTTGGATTTTTTAGCATTGGATTCCAGTTTAATGTTTGGGTTAAAATTAAGACGATCATAAGGTGTGACTTGGATCTGATCATGTTCTTGGCTCCTTCAGGACGTTTGTATTCTTAATTGTATTGTTTAACTGATAAATTTCGAGGTATTGCAGGTTTGAAATATTGAGGGGGCGCTTGGTATATATTCAACAATGGTAATGAATTTTGATTGAGAAATTTATAGTTTTATTAATAACCTAGTGGGAGTTAGATTATAAAATCAAAGGTATTATATTCATATTTTAATTTTGATTCTCGTATATCAAGCATCATAAATAAAAATAAATAGATTTCATTTTCATTCCTACCTTCGTCTCATGAGTTTATATTAGTTTTGAGTTTAGTTATCATTTGTGTTCGGCTGACTGCACTAGGCACATGGGCGAATTTAAATTTTAAGTTTCGGTTAATATGTATAATAATTACCTCCTCAATCTATAATGTATATTTAAGTTAGAAATATGAAAAATAGAGGAAAAATAAAGGTCTTCTAAAGATTTGAACTTGAAATGTGTATTAAAGAAAAATAAAATTCACATTATATCAACTATACATATTTATTTTTAAGAGATAAATAAATAATATATATATTAATATATATATATTAATAAAAAATCTATATTAAGAAAAAAAATATAAATAATAATGTTATTAAAATTTTGAGAGGGTCGTGACCTCCTCGGGTCTTAATGTAAATCGTCTTGACAAGACGTTAGGTGTAACTAAATAAGTCTCTTGTGCTTGTGTGCTTGTCAGAGGAGAAAAAAATCGATCTTGAGAAAATTAATAAAGATCAACTATATCAATGTGAAATATTTGATGATGATAATAATATGATTGAGAAATATGATGAAATTTTGATGATTTAGATATTTTAGCGTAACATATCTATTTTCTAATAAATTTTATATTTATATTATTATTTAATATTTTATAGATTATAATTCTATTAATAAAATATTTTGATTGAAATTTTTTATATATATTTAAATTATAAAAATCTATATCTGCATATCGTACTTCAATAAAATATACGTCTCACTTTGTATTGTGTGTATAAGGTCTCGCAGAACTCCTTTTTCAATATGTAGCTGAATTCGTGTTACTCTCCACTCTTTTTTTTTTAGTTTTTGGTAAAATAACTGATTCATATATTTGCTGTGTTAAAGGAGCAACTTTGGAAAAACATATTTTAATTTTCTATTCATAGATCAAATAGATTGAATGAAATGTCAATTAAATGGAATTAGCCGATTGAAATTAAAATGTTGATTAATTTAGAAATTTATTTTTTTATAAAAAATATCAGAATTTTAAGTTTTAAATCGATTAAATCAAATTCAATTAAAACAATTAAATCGAATTCGGTTATATCCGAACCGGAACTAAGAATTTAAAATCATTAATTTCGTGATTCATGACTTCCCACCCTTCTCGAATCCCGATTTAATTAAAAGTTCAATTATTTTGATTATCGATTCATTTAATTCTATTTTTTTCGTTCGATTTATTTGATTTTTAAAGGAAAATTTAATCAGTTTTATAAGGTCCAAAAAATCGATTTCGATTTACATGGGTTAATTGATTTGAGTATTAATTGATCGCTCAATTCTAATTTTACGTTCGGTTAAAAATATTTATAACTGATCAAAGATGTAGAAACCGCAACCGCAACCGCAACCGCAATTGCTGAGGATGCCCGTGCAGGGATTCACTATTGAATGATAAAGAAATTTGGTAAGTTAATACAAAGAACGCTCATCAATTAAGATGTTGCTGCAGAAATCTAAAAGGATAAAAAAGTGCCTCCGGGGATATGGTGCAGTGGTAAGGCGATTAGTCCCTATCTTAAATATTCACGGTTTGATCCCTATCTATGACGTCCGAGGTTAAAAAAACTTAGTTACTCATTTTGTAAAAGGAGAAGAAAGCGGACAATGTCTACAACTCTGAGATTTGATTTTTTTTTAAACATATTCAAATTGATTAAATTGAAATCGAACAAATTAAAATTTTCTAAACTAACCGAAGTGAATATAACTAACCAAATTTCTTAATAAAAATCAATCAAACTTAAAATATTAATTACTTTGATCGAAAAACCAAATTAACCAAATAATAGTGTTGATTCAAAAATCAACATCACCGCTGTACACCAACACTATTCGCTATTAATTTAAAAAAACACTAAAATCATATTTGTGTTGATTTTTAAAATACAATATTAATGTAATATTGATTTTTAAAATAACGCCAATAATGCAGCTCATTGATAAGGTCATTTTATTTGGTTTAACTGAATTAAAATTTTAAAATTGAAATTGAATTAGCTCATCTGAAATAATTAATATTCTTTTTTAAAAATTTTAAAATTGAAATTGAATTAACTTATCTGAAATAATCAATATTTTTTTAAAAAAAATAAAATTTTAAAATAATTGAACTTTTAAATTCCATTAGTTAATATGCTTTAACTGATTTTTTATTTATCTCTATCTCTATGAATAGTGAATTAGATATATATATATTGAGCTCAAATTTCTTTCTTATTCTTTCACTCTAAGATTGTATATTTCAAATCGTCCCGAGCCTTCAAAAGAGAAACATCTGACAATGAATTTATTTTTCTTAAAATATCAGTTATTTTGATCATTTGATTTAGATTTCAAAATTTTAAATTTAATTAAATCGTATTAGGCTATGTCTCAACCGGTACCAAGAATTTAAAATACCTAATTCTATGATACGTGACTCCTCTCTCCTCTCCGATTTAATTGAAAGTGTGATTATTTCAATTTTTGATAGATTAATTGATATTTTATTAGTTTGATTTATTTGTTTTTATATAAAAATTTAATCCATTCGATTAAGTAAAAAAATCAATTTATTTAATTTAAATTTAAACAATTCAATCAATTAATAACCAATTGCATCAACTACATACTTTTTAAGTCAATGCAACATTGAATAATTGAAACCAATAAATTTTATGATCCTTCTCAAATATGGATCTTATATTCATAAGAATTTTCTTCTTACCCTGACTTTTATGGAGAATGAACTCTTATAATAGTGTGCAAAATGCAAGTTGTATTTTTTTAAAAAAAAATGTAATTTTCAATGATTTAACAACTAAATCATCAATATTTAAATTCTATTTCCTAGTCATTTTACCACTAGAAAGGTGAACCATGTCTATTAACCTCATGCAATACTTTTATGCAATACTTTTGTAGTCACTTCCTTGCAAGTTAGCCGTCTTAAGCCTTTAGATGTTAAAAATCATAAATTTAGTAGTGCTTAATCAAATCTTGTGATGATTTATAAATTAATTTGTGATACTTCTAGAGAGCAGAATGATGACTAATGAAGCCAAGAGAACAAATATTTATAGGTATATGGTTAGTGAATTATTTTGAAATACTTTTTTAATAAAATAATTTAATAAATATACATGATTTATCCAATTGAAACATAGTAAACATTGTAAATATAAGACTGGTTTATTTCATAAATTTGATATCTCATAATCTTATAAATTAGTAATAGAAAGTAATAATTTAAAAAAATACAAGAGCAAGTTAACCTCCGAACCTTGCCAATGCTCCTCCGGTCCAACTTCTTCCCTCACCGACCCTGCCTCCAGCTCCATCCCCGTCCCTCGTTATTGTTGAGGAGTCATACAATGAAGATATTTACCACGAGATTTCACTACTTCGTATTATTGTTTGAAGGAATTCATTATGGGAACAATTTTGATAAGTATGTTTTGATTTCTTGTGAGCGGTCAAGAACACTTACACAAGTTTACGTAGGGAATCAAGTTACCATGGGTGGAGCCAATCACGCCCAGTGGGCAGCTATCCACACTGTGCAAGGTCAAAAAAAAAAAAAAAATTATACAACTTAGGAAAAAAAACAAAAGAAGATGATGCAGATTGCAGACAAGGGAAAAAAATAAAATGTTCGGGTCTTATTACAAAAATCTAATGATGTTTATGCCATCACGTTACTAATTTAGATTTTTGTTGTTTTGCAATTCCAAATTCATAATTAAATTTCATTATATTCCAAATATATTATTGAATAAAAATATTAATTTTTTACATTTTTTTTTTTTTTTTTTTTTTGTTACCAGACCTGACGATTAGTATACCATCATTGAGTATCGAAACCATCATTAATTTTATGATTTTCTCATCTAATTAATATTTGTTTTTTCCGAATTGAATAGCAATAACAAACATCCACAGTACGCCGAAAGCAAGGGAGGCAGATCCTCTATCCCAAAAAATCCCCTGTCCCGCTCCTCGATAACGGCCGACGAGTCGTCCGATCGCCAATCGGACATCACCGGCGGCCGGAGGCCACCGCCCTAAACAAAACTATACCTTGGGGGTACTGTGAACCCGTCGGGATCGTCGCAATTGCGATCTCGCCGTATTCACCGTCAAATCCAACGAGATTGCAATTGCTGCTGATCCCGGCCTTGCTTACGGGTCGCTTGGCCCGCTCAGCCAGCCTAGCGCCACGAGGACCCAGTAGAAGGGCCGACGGTGACCTCGTCAGGGGAATCCTCAAGCCAGGAAACCCCCGAGGTGCTCGCCAACCGACCCCAGGCGGAGTCGGTCGGGTATACCCCGAGCGTCTCCTAACTCAGCCACCTAAACCCGCACCCCAATCCGAATCGGGGCCAGGCCATTCAGTCGGACGCGTGGCGGCTCACGCTCCCTCAGCATCCCATGGATCCAATAACTCACAGAACCGAGACAAAGCCAGACAGACACAGCTCGGCGAACCCCCGACTTAGGGCGTACCCCCCGTCTCAACTCTCCCAGTCGGACGCGTGGTGGCCCACGCTCCCTAGCCATTACCCAACCCGGTCCTCGACACTCGGACTCGTCGGTCGGCGCTCGAGCTACGGACTAGATCGTCCCTACGCCGCCCTATGTCATCACATCCGGGGTACGATCTTGACGTCAGGGTACTATACACCTCGCCCGTTTATGACACACCTCGCAGTCATCCCGCCGCTCCAGTACCGTCGTACTGCCTAAGCACCCCGCGCCATGTCGCGATACTCCCAGGTGCTCTCATACGAGCTGACAGATGTCATACCCCTGTTTCGTCAACACGGACAGGGGTTGTCAGCTCCCTCGGCTATATAAGCCCTCCACTCCTCATTCCGCAGGGATGCGCACGAGCTCTCTCTTCCACTATACTTCCACTTGCTCTACTATATCCTGCGGATACTGACTTGACCGTCGGAGTACCTGACCGGGAAAACTCCCCGGCGGGTTTGATAACGGTCACTGTTTTGCAGGCAGTCGCCAGATCAGAGCCAGGTCGGCGCCACCCCAGCCGCTCGTATCGCTCGGGAGACCATCCCGCCCTTGGGACTTCCATCTCGCCTCGCGACAGGATCAGCAGCGATTCTGGCCGATTCACCATTCTTCTAGGATATTATTTGATTTGGTACGATGATCAAAATCCATCGATGGTGTTCAATTGGCGATCGAACGACTCGCCGACCGTCGCCGGGGAACGGGACAGGCAGGACAAGTACTTTTTCCAGACAAAGGATCCCAATCGGAAAGCAAGATACACGTTAATATACTTCTTTTCTAGTTGTATTTTTTATACAAGTATAAGAAAAAAATTAAATAGATGACGTAAAAAAATTTAGCAAGATACCCAATGACGACGACGCGACTTTCAAATCGGTGAACTTCAATTACGACACAATTATCGGGTCTGTTGTCGAAACTAGACTAAAAAGACACCCTCCACAATAGGGATGGCAATTTTTCCCGCAAGTTCGGGGCCCTGCAGGGAAAACCCGAAATGAGACGGGTTCGGGAAATATTATCGGGTTTGGGTTCGGGGATTTGAAAAAATCCCCGCGGCAGATTTAGGACGAGTATGAAAATGCTATCCTCCTCTCCGAACCTGCCCCGATAGCCTCGTTAATAATAATAATAATAATAATAATAACCTAGGGTTATATTTGGAAACCAATTCACAAATCCCAAATCGTGTCCAGTTTCTAACCCTTTCATTGTGACTAGAGACGGATCTAGTAACGAGTTGTACTGGACTATAGCCCAGCTCAACCCAATCGATTTTTTTATTAAGCAGAATTAGACGGGAGTTGGTGTAATCTGTGATTAACTGTTGATGCGGCTAAAAAGTATTAGGTGGAAGCACTGATTAATTCTAGTCCTGATTCATCTCAATGTTGTTTATTTTTTTTTTTGTGTCATGTGAAAAGTTTTTTTAAATTATAATTGTGAACGCATGTTTTCTATTTTATTTATATTTGAATTATTTAAGATTTTTAATCTTTGCTTCGTGTGGTTAGAATATGATTTGATTACTTGAATTTCTATTTATGCTTGATATTTTGATTTTTCAATTAAATTTGATAGTCTCTAAATTCGAATGAAATATTGAAAAAATTAATTTTTCCTAATGGGGCGGGTATGGGAGCGGATATGGAGATTTAATCTTGCAGAATTAGGGATGGGGATTCCCCGCCCCCATCTTGGATTTTGAGACGGATATAAGAGCAGGTATAGGAATTTAATACCCGCGGGGATCAAGGTGAAGATCCCCTGATTATACAAAATCAAGTATGGGGTGGGGATAGAAGCGAGGCTATAATTCAGGTTCGGGAATAGGGATGACAAACCCACCCCATTGCCATTCTTGCTCCACGACATGTCGGTCAATATTGATCACAATTTGCCTATCCTAAATCAATATCCTAACTCCACCATTACAAGTTACTAAGATATCATGGCAATAGAGGCCAGAGCGGTTAATGCCCCACGGTTAACACATGGTTGGATGAATTTGTTATGTTAGCAACTTGGAAAATCATCATCAGATTATGTTAAAAATATATATATATATATTTTTAAATTTTCTATTCATATCAGTATAAACTAATATGATAAATACTCAGTTAATAAATGAATAATAGAACCGATTAAACCGTTTAAATCCAAATCGAACCAATTGATTTTTTTTTGGACCAAACCGAACCAACTAAACTTTCATACAAAAAAATTAAAAAATAAAATATTAGTTAAATCAGTCAAAAATCAAAATAACCCAACTTTTGATTAAATCGGGACTTGAAAGGAGAGTAGCAAATTATAAAATTAAAAATTTTAAACTTTCTATTCAGTTAAAATTTTTCTAAACAGTATAATCAAAATTGAAGTTTTAACATGGAGACCAAATCAATTTAATCTAAATAATTGATATTTTAAAAAGAAATTATGAATTAACTAAATTTTTAATTTTTCAATCTATTTAATTAATTAATTCAATGTAACCGAACTTTTACTCAGCTATCAACTACATACTTTGTAAATTAATGCAACATGGAATAAAAACTAACAATACTCAAATTAAATATTTAATAACATTGATTATTATTTTATTTAGCTTTCTTTTATTTACACTTAACTCTGTTTTACAAACTTTATCGAAATATATTAAACACGTTCATATTTAATCTCTTCTTTATTTTTTAGTTAACCATCTCTTGTATTTCAATGTTAAAAATTATAAATTTAGTATTACTTAATCAAATCTTATCATTATTTGTAAATTAATCATGACGCTTTTACAGAGTAAAATGATAGTCAGGAGACCAAGAAGAATAAACAATCACCGTGCCTATAATTAATAAATGATTTTAAAAGACATTTTTTAATAAAATGATTTAACAAATATACAAGGTTAATCCATGGGAAAATTTTCATAAACTCTCCATCTTCAAATTCATCTTTGCATACAATCCCACTCAAGTTTTTCTTTGCATGCAGTCCCTGATGGGATTGACAAGACAATTTGGTGAATATTATTTGAAAAAAGTTGAATATAAAAGTTAAAAATTTGAGTATGTAAAATTACATCCACCACATCAAAAAACTATATACTCATTGTTCACTTTTTTATACTCAAGTTTCACTCTTTTATACTCAATTTTCACTAATGTATACTCAAATTTCAGTCTTTTATACTCAATCTATTAGGGAGTGAATGCAAAAAAAATCTCAAATGAGGAGTGCATCCAAAGATCAAATGGGCATTGAAAAGTTTTCTGCAATTTACCGTTAATCCATTTGAAACAATATCTATTTATTTAGGATCACTTCTTCAATCAATTTTGCTACTTGCAATTATAAAATAATGCTCTAATGAGTACAAAAATCAATAAAATGAATAGACACAATGTGAAAATGAACTAGCTTGCAATCACCTAGGGAAGAGGCACCCTCTTCTTTGAATACAAGCAGATATACAGGTTGCCTAGTTTGTAACTTCGAATGCCAACTTAGATGTCTCGCATACCAGGAAATACTATGAAAAACATATATTTTCAAACAAGAAAATTGAATATAAAAATACATACAAATACATCCACCTGACAGTATTCTGGCATTCCTCTGTGGCGCAAGATGCTACTGTGATATGCCTCCGGAACGCAACCTGATTTGACTAAAGCATAATCAACGGATTGCAATATGACAAAATGATCATCCTCGAAGTTCTTCATGGGATCACTGCTGCCTCTACTAATGACCCAAGATATTGAACCTGTGTCCAGTTGAGAATGCAACTAAGAACTTATCACCAGCACTGATGAATCAATCCACCAAAGTTAACAAAAAGTGAATGTTTCCATTGTTTTATTTTCACTGGAATAGGTATTTCAATTTTGAAATTCAAGGCAGACAAAGTAAGAGGCACTGAAAATATCATCTTCACAAATTGGATCAGAATTGCCATTGAAAAATAAGACAGTCAAATATGAGATTAGCTAGATAAATGGCAGCAAAGATTGATGATCTAACTCTCGCATGCTATTTAAGGGGCACCAGTAGGCACAATCCAGGGTAAATTGCATTTAGGATAGTATTGTACATACCCGTTGAAGGAAACACATCTTGTTCCTTGGTTGTATGCAATAAGATAGTCCCAGAAATAACTGTAATAAAACCACATATTTCTGAAGCTATGCTGCTGATATTTTGGCCGGACCAATCCTGTGGCAAAGATAAAAGTAAGGAGCAAGAACATATAATGATGATTACCGACACATTAAGTTTTTATCACATATACCTTGAACATTATTGCACTCGCAACTATTGTGAGAGTAGTAAACATAACATAGTAAATTGGCGAGACAATTGCTGTATTGAAAGTGTCCAGTGCCTGGGAGAGAAGAAAAAGAGATTAAAAAACTCACATTTGTTAGACTGCGGAAACACTTGCTTGTGAATATCCATAAAAATTGGGAGCCATTTCATATAAATTCATCCAAGAATTTTAACCAGGTTTTCAGAGTAAATAATATTTAAAAAATCTCGTATTAATTCCTACTATTTGAAACATCAAAAGGACAACTCTATAGCTGAAAAGATAAGGATAATTGGATTAGTCCAAAAATTTGCTTTGGGTTGTTACATTACATGTTATTGAAACCTAAAATTTGCTTTTCAAATTGTAGACTTAATCACCAAAATATTCAGTCTAATTGACCTAAAGATACTAAGTACTATTATTTGTTGTGGCATTAATCATACTATAGCAATTGGTACCTTGTCTTATGTCGATTGTTATATAATTTTTCCATATCAATGCCTTTAGTTAATTAAATTGGTCCTTGTTCCATGTGATGCCAATTTTAGATACTTAGAGCTCTCTCAAAGTGTACATGCACCCTATCAAATGCATGCTCTTAAATTTTTTTGACCATTACAGTCATTTTTCAATTAACTTTTAGAATATCAGAAACAAGGAAGTTATAAGCAAAATGCAAAGCAGATGTATAATTTATGTTCCTAAATTCAGTCCATCTGATTTATGTTAACTAATTCATCAGTACAAAGCACATTCAGTCTGCAACTCTTGTGAATACATTATGTAGTGAAGTTGATATAATTAAAGCAACTAACAATATTTAAGAAATTTTCTCGTTTTAATGTGTTTTAACTTTTAATACATTGTGGTTAATGGGTGCCTGCTCAGTAACACAAAGGCTAAAGTACAGAACCTAAGTGAACTAAGTTTTATCATGATTTTTTTTATGAGCATGAACAGTATAAGTCATGCAAAAAGCTCAACTACTGTGGCGTGCTGGTACAAGGGACCATGGTTCTACATACCATAGGTATTTATATTGGAAAAGAGCTTGGAAGGTAACCTCCAGACAGATTCTAGAAAATAATAGATATTTAAAATCTCAAATGTTAGACCTTCTCTGATTGTTCTATCTTTTCCTAGTTCTTATCCATCAGTGAATAACAATCAAAGTCTGAATCAAGCCAATAAATACTTTATGATATCTGAACCAGAGAGTTGTTTTAGACATATCCTTATATATTTTAATAAAAAAGTAAGTTAGTAGTCTTTACATGGCTTATTATTTCACAGTTTCATTTGCTTCAATAGAATAACAAGTTTCATTTGCTTCAATTAAATGACAATTGATCAGTACAATCTCTCAAAGAAAAGAATATATAACAATGTACCAAAACCAATCAAATATCATAGAGAAGTTCAAACCTTTATGCAACTATTAACATCAATTAGTTTAAAACTCAGTTGAGAACAAAATGTTTGTAGACTAGTTGTACCATGAAATGTGATACTTGGTCATGGAAAATGACTAATAGAGACTTAAAACAAAAGCACATTTTTCCAGTAGAGATACATGGCACCGACCTTGTTTAAGTAATTCAGCTGAGAGATCACACAAACAAGGGCAATTGTGACAAAAAGCCAGGTTTGGTAGTATGCAACCTGACTTGTCCCCTCTAATGTAAGCCTGATAGCAACTCCAATGGCTTTTATGCTAACAACCTGTAGGGGACAAATCATAGGATCTCAATAGACAAAATGATACCAAAAGCAACCACATTGAAAAGCTAGAAATATATGTTAGAGTAGGCACAATCCATGAGCTATGGAAGCATTTTTACCGTCAGTGATCCCATTAAGGAGCAGATGCCCAAATAAATCAATATGTTTGTCTGCCCATAGAGTGGTTCAAAGTGTAATACCAATGCTAGTACTACAGATAATGTAGCTGCTGCGTAAAGTAAAAATGCTGAAAAGAAAAGAGAACAATATCAGTGATATTTCAAAATTTTTAAGGTTAATTGTCCATTAATATAACGAAGATATTGAGAGCTTATTTCAGTACCAGGTTGAGTGGCTAGCTTCCAAATTTCTTCTACAGAACTTGGAGATTGTTCCTGAGGTGCGTGAATCACAATGACAACAGAACCAACAATGCAGGATACACAACCCAAAATGCCCATCGCCTGTAATCGTTCCTTCAGCATAAAGTGTGCCAATACGGCGCTGCTCGGAAATATAAATCTGTTAGCGCCCATGAAGCCTTAGCGAAGCATTCAATTATTTATATTGATACCTGACTATTATGCTTAATGCGCCCAAAGGAGTAACTAAAGCAGCTGGAGCAAAAACATAAGCCACAAAATTTGCAGCTTCGCCTAGAAGCACTGTTTGTCAGGAAAGTTTTCAATATTAACCACATAGAAAATCTCATTTAGTGTATTATAATTATCAAAATAATAAAATAATCCTAAGTTGTGTACTGAGGTAGCTTACTCGTGATCATTCCAGCCCACCATAGTGGTTCTAGCAAGTATGTATATCCACCGACTCCTATGAATTAGGGGAGAAACGTAAAAGTAGAAGTTACATCAGTCACATTCTACAAATAAGCTGACCAAAATCTCTAAATGTAAAAGGGAGAAACAAAAGCTTGTAATGAAAAGCAAATATCTGAATGCAAGTATCACAAAGCATCAGCTGAGAAGGGAAAGAAGAGATGTCTGGAGTTTTATCAGAAATAATCTATTTCCTTGGACATAATCATCATACACATCATGTCATATTCAAACTTCATATAAATATGAAATGTCATCTGATATCGGAGTCAAATCACTATTAAATTTGTCTTAGGTTCAAAACCAAAAGTCAACTTTGAGTCATCATCATCAACTTTGGGTATTAGAAACACCGAATTGTTAAAATGTCTATGAAAAAATAATAAGCTTGGCTGGTCAAATGCAATACCACCAAATTATTTGTGATTTCATTATTCCAATGATTCATGAGACGAGCAAAGATAATGTCTGAGGTTGCTAATGTTCAAAACAGGAAGGAGTTGTACTCCAGCTACAAAGGTTTTGGAGGAAATTATAGTTTTTACGATCTTGTCTGGGGAATTATCGATATAGCAGAGTAAATGTGTTGAGGTGTAGCAGATGCTTGTACGAATTATAGAGCCAGATCTGGGTATAGTCCATGAGTCGCATTGAATGCAAAGAGATAATGGGCAGAGATAAAAGAATGGCACTTATTGATTTGGGTATGATCCTTTAGATGCAACTTTGGCAAGTTCTCACTGAGAATCCTCTGACATCTACTATCTTGGACAGTAACAAGCCAGGTTACTGCCTGAGTTAATAGAGGACATTTTCAAGTCACATAGCATGTGCCAAGCCGAGGACACGTGGCTGAAGCTTAGATAAAATCACATAGCCAGTGACTTGGGTGAAAAAAAGAAGAGGAAAACATGATTTTTATCTGTTTTATGGTTATGTAGCAACAATTAAAAAGTGAAAAGAAAGGATTCTTTCCATGGTTGAGTTTAGCTGCAGCTGAAACAAGAGAAAGACTACGTGCATTCTCTCATTATTTTTAGTGCATGCATTCTCCTATGCTTTTTTTCAATCTTTGACCCTCCAAGGGGTTTTTCCATGTAGATTTTGTGTGCATTTGTGCCTGTTTTATTCTTCTTCTGTGACATTGGGTAACTAACCGCCTGGGTCTTGTCCACTCAATCAAGCACATTCCTGGACATCACCAACGCATAGAAGTTGTAATGATAGAACATTCCTCGGTTCAGGATCAAAGAATTTGAATTTGATGGACTGGGAAGAATTAAACTAGTCTGTGGTATCACTATCTGCGACAAGTTGATATCTTTAGCTAAGCAAAAATAGCTCAAAAGTATAATTAGCACGTAAGGTAAGTGTTGGATCAAATAATAATATATCAAATGAAGAAGTGGTAACCTTTAAATACCCAACGAGGTAAACAAGGATGTCGAAACAAAAAATTTCACTGCCGATTGAAGAGAAATTTACATGAAAACTAGAAAAAAGTGCATCTTTCCACCAAAAGAAAAAAAAAAAGTAGTTATATCGTCCGATAGAACTTAGAAGCTAGGTTTTTTCATTTTTCATTCTGACCTGCTCGTGTGCCAGATTTACCGGCCCGCTTTAGCCCCTTCTTCTTCAGAATGAAGCTGGATCCGATGAAGGCGTTCGACACAAGGGCGAGAACGAATCCTTTGGTATTATCCGAAACCCCCATTCGACCTTTCCCAACCCTAAACACGTTCCAACTCGCGGATTTCCTTCCTCTTCCTCCTTGGATTTCTATTCAAAAGAGGACAGCGCAACTGGACCCGGACAAAAATTGAAAACGCGCGTGGAAGGAGGAAGAATCTAGTGCAGTTTCTACTGGAGCAGGAATTTTCCCTCCCAATACGCCAGATTTGAATCGATCAAGTGAGAAGCGCGCGAAGAACGTCCGCCGTCGTCTTCCGCAACCGGGCCCGAGGAGAGCGACAGGCAAGCTAGTTCTATGTAACGGCCGATGGGAAGCCACCGATCGCTGTTCTACTCGATTTTGGAATGGCCCTGAAACTTGCACAAGTACGGGAAGGGGTGGGTACATACGCGGGTTCCGTAGTGCTACGTAAGGGAAGCAAAGGGAGGAAATTTAATTAATGCGCTGTCGGCAAACAAAATATTATATAATTATTCTTTAATTTTACTTAATTTTAAAAGAAACAAATAAACCCTTATATTTTTATAGAGTCATTGTATGCGGGGAAAAAAACAAAAAAAAAGTAAATTTTAAATTTTAAAAGTAAATAAACCTCATTTTCATAGAATTAGAAAATAAAAATGTTAGACAATCCCAATTTTCAACGTAAATAATGTGACATTCTAATTATAGTGATCCTCGACAGGATCATCGTATCCCCCATGTTATAGTTTTGTTCGGGATGACGATCGGAGACCGCTGTCAGTGTCCAAGTGGCAATTGAACGTGCACACAAAAAGTATCACGTCATTAATGTTAAATTTCACACTATAATTTCACGCTCTCTATCTTGATGACAACACCTACGTATTAACCACCAATCTATTTCGTGAGAACTTCACGCTCTCTATCACAACTCATTAGAAAAACCTCTCGGGCTGATCCGGTCAGGTGGTTTTTTGAGGAGGGTCGGAGGCTCGGTCGGGTTCAAGGGGGAATAACTCAGAGCGGGTGAGATTACTCGGGGTATGTCACCCGAGGTCGGCCACTCGGGACCAGTTACCCGGGATCGGCCACTCGGGGTCAGTCACCCGAAGTCGGCCACTCGGGGTCAGTCACCCGAAGTCGGCCACTCAGGGTCAGTCACCCGAGGTCGGCCACTCGGGATCAGTTACCCGGGGTCGCCCGGGGTCAGCCACTCGGGGTCAGTCACCCGAGGTCGGCCACTCGGGGTCAGTCACCCGAGGTCGGCCACTCGGGTCAGTCACCCGAGGTCGGCCACTCGGGTCAGTCGCCCGAAGTCGATCCCTCGGCTCAATTGTCTCCAGCCAAGCGCCCCGAGTTAGCCCCACGCGAAGAGCCTTATGACCCGAATTCACCCGACCTACCCCAGAGTGACAGGGTGGTCGATACTGGGTGACAGACCCCGGGGCGACCGACCCAGAGCGAGTGAAGGGTCGCAGCAGCAGTAAAGATCATCCGAATCTCCCCATTGTCCGAAGAGGATTTCTGACATAATCATGACCTGACAGAGCCGCCAGCATTAATGGAGGTCTGAAGAGACAACCTGGACAGACTGTCAGGCGGCTGTGTCAGCCTCATAGAGCTACCAGAGCTGCCGGTTATATAGTCTGACAACTGACTCATCCTTAATGAGATGGGACGTCTCTGACATGGCAGAGGGCTTTCCTTCCCCTATATAAACCCCACTTGAACTTCTGAGAAAAGGTCGCTGCCATTTTGCAACCTCCACTCCCCTTTGTGAGCCCTATTTCGATCCGAGCCGAGTGACTTAAATTCTCTCTCTATTTGAGCCCGAGTCCGACCCCCCGAGTTACAGCAGACCGGGTCATCTTGTTCAGACCGAGTCATCCGAAGGAGAACCGGTCTTCGCTTGTCGACAGGATCACGGGCCTTGTTGAAATATCAATTGAAATGTAATGTTCACAAATAATAGTCCAACTTTACTTTGTCAAGCCTTGTTATTTAGAATAGCATTAATATGATATAACTTTTTCAATTTACATATCTTATTTTCAAAAATGGTAATTGTCAGGTTCTATAATCGAGAATGTCTGCTCGGGATTATGGTGTAGTAAAAAAAAACAAAAGTAATTAATTGTCAATTTTTAATTATCATAAATTTTATTAAAAAAAATTCTAAATGAGACTTACAATCATAGGATATTAAACTTAAGTGAGCACATATGCTCAGCACATGCTCGGTAAGCTTCTGCGACTCTTGCTTAAAAAGCAAATGTTCAACACATTTGAGCAGCTTAAGTAGGAGGCACCTTCCGCCCAACCTCCCGATTAGCACCGTCAAATTGGCCAGTCTGATCCGGCAGATGTCGGAGGAGGTCTTCCGACCTTTTAAGTGAGGATCGGGGTTTTTGTTTTCTTTCTTTATGCTTTCCTTGTAGAGGCTTGCCTCATTTTTGTAATGAACTTAACAGCTATTCTGTAACATCCTTGAATATCTGGCTCTCTCCGCGGATGCAATGACTCCAAACATCTATGGAATTTCTTACCAAACTCACTTCAAGATGATCATCATTATTTTTCTGTGTTTCTTCTTCAGTTTCATACTTTATCAATTTAACAATGAGTATAATATCATTATAAGTATAAAGTAATTATAATTAATCTACTATCCATACACCAAAACATACACTATTCAATTCTTATATAATTATCAAAGACTTATCAACAAAACTAAAATGTATATAATATAAAATGTGGATGCGTATGAAATCTAAATAATATGACATCATTTTCTAGCTTTGAATGATTTAACCTTTGGGAGAGTACATTATGTATATATAAACAACTATTTTAAATAGTGAATATGTTGTTGATATCCCATTTTTAACCTTTTAATAAATTATTAATGCAACGCAAATGAAATATAATCATGTTCTATTTAAAAGTTTAAATGATCCAATGTCTTCCCAACTAAAATTTACATATGTTCAAGATTCACAATAAGTACACCCATAATATATCTCCATGAAACATATGATAAAAATGATGAATAACTAAACAATCATTAATAATTGTACTCTACAATGACACATCAAGCAAAACAAAAAATATATTTTATCATTATTAATATCTACCTACGAAAAAAATCATGGTAGAAATTTTTTACCTCTCGAGATTGTGGGAACTCATTTGATCTTTTTTCACTACTCTCATATTAATTATTGTCAATCTCATAGATGTGTAAAGATGTGTCATAATACGGGCATCATCATCTTCATGCAATGTCACATACATATTTTGTTGAATAATGTACTGACTCTTTTTTCATCATCTTCATGCAAATTTTTTTAAAACATTTGTTGAATAATTAAGTGTAATATATTACAATCGGCTATGATAGTTTGATAAAACAAACAAATGGACTATCACAATGTCCATGTAAAATTTAAAATGATTCGTTGTACTCACCACTTAGCTATAATTAAGGAATTCTTAATTGAAACCTCACAAAAGAAGGAAAATAATACATAAGTTTCAAAACACAAAATTCAAATCTGTTATTGAATAAATAATTCATTTTATTACTTAAATCCGAAATAATATGTTTTAAACATGAGAATTTAATTAATTATTATACTTATGTTAAGGGATGGTTTTAAAAATAGTTCTATTTATTTATTACATATTTAACAAAATAGTCTTCCATGACTATATTGAAGAGATTCTCAATTATTTGCATAGTTTAAATCACGATTGATTCCTTCATTGCTACGCAAGAGTTTCAACTTCCAAAGAAAAATAATAAATCAGATTCATCAGTTAGCAGGGATTTCAACTTCCAAAAGAGGAAGATACAATTAATAAAATTAATTTTTGAGATGAAGGTGGAATCTTTCATGTAGTAGTTGGAGTTGGAGGAGCAAGCGTAAACGATCAAGCCTATATAAACTATCTCAAGATTTCACCTCCATCTCAAAAAATCCGAACAAAAACCAATAATAAATAAATAATTATCTGTGAAAATTCAAGCAATCAAAATATGACTAATAGATAAAAAAAGACTATAAAAATGAAGAAATTTACTATTTTTTTAAGGTGAGTGTGTGTCTTCGACGGTGGTGCTTGTTTCAGTTTCCTCGTCGGTGGTTATGCTCTCGATTGATATCTCGCTGCTCGTGATCGATGATTCTCGACAGGTATGATCTTGCTTTAGTCTCCTCGTCGGCGTGGATTGGTGGAGCGATGGATTTCGCTTGTTAGGGTTTGTTTAGGATGAAGATTGTATCAGGAAGAAATGGAAAAGAGGGAAATGGTCGAGCGATGGATTGCGTTGGTTAGGGTTTGTTTAGGATGTACATTGTGTTGGGAAGAAATGGAGAAGAGGGAAATGGGAAAGAGGAAAATGGTGGGGTGGCGCTGGTTAGGGATTTTTTTGGATGCGTCGTGAAGAAATGGAGGAGAAGGTAATGGTGAGAGGAAAAATAATTAATAAGGGTAGATTGGTAAATTTATGTATTAGGGAGTTAAAAAAAACTTTAGGGAGTATAAACTATGGTTCCCTTACCTAGGGAGCGGACACGACGAATTGTTTGCGATGAGAGTTTTTAATAAGTCCCCCTCGAATTGAATTTCATCGAGAATTGAATTCAATTAGTAATTGAATTCAATTCTCATGTTTGGAATGAGTTAATAAATAACAGAATTGAATTATATTCCTTGATTTGGAATCTATCATAATTGAATTCAATTTTTATATTTTTATCATTTCATCCTTTATCTAAAATGGAGTTGAGTGAGAAATAAAAATTATTTAATAATTTTCATTTATCAAAGTAATTCTCTTCACAAATCCGATCTCTTTGGGTCTGATTTATTTTGAAGGATTGAAGAGAATTGAATTTTAATTTCTTATTAATTCTTGATTGAAAATGTATTTTAAATAGTAAAATTAAATTTCAATTCACGAAGAAATTTAATTTCTGAACTTCATTCCTTTTCGGACAGGATGTAAGGGCTGGTACGGCGCATTTTGTAATGGTTGAAAGAGATGTAAAAGAGTCGTCCATCAACTCGATCACATCCAGTTATTAGCCATGGAAGCAAAGGACGATCAGGTTTGATGGAAATAGCGCCATGTTTTGAAAACAGAACGTAAACGAATAAAATTTGGCAACGAGTTCTAATTGATTGCCATCGTTCCTGCAGCTCCTACGTAAACTCATCATTGATCACGAAACTTCCGACGGAAACCAATACATTTATAAAGAAAAAGAATTCAGATTGTAAATCATAGAAACAAATTTATAGCAGCAACAGCTGGGCGGCCTACCGGCCGGGAACGGAGCCACTTCCCTTCAGCGGAGGAACTTTGATGCCCAACGATCTCAGAAACTCCAATACATCAGTTTCAGCAAATATTCTTCCGGGATCCGGTGTCAAAATCCTTAGGGCGTCCAACAGGGTCAGCGGCGGTATGTCGTCTTCGTCCGGGATTTCTGTTGAACATCCAGCACCGTCGTTTCTCTCCGCCGGCAAAGAGGGATCATTTGATGTCGCTTCGGTCGTCGGCATTCCTTCTGGATCCGTCGGATGCTCTATCGAAGCCGCGGCGGGTTCTCTGGTCCTGTCGTCGGTGAGGGAAGGTTGCGGATCCGCCGGCTGCTCTGTCGAAGCCGCCTCGGGTTCTATGATTTCAGGCGCGGTGAGGGAAGGTTGCGGAACCGCTAGATGCGCTCTCGAAGCCGCGCCGGGTTCTCTGATCGCGTTGGCGGCGAGGGAACGTTGCGGATCCGCCGGATGCTCTCTCGAAGCCGCGCCTTGTTCTCTTATCTCACCGGTGGCGAGGGAAGGTTGCGGATCCGACGGTCGTGGATCTTCTCCCTCACAGCCTCTGCGTGGCTCTCGACCCTCGGCAAACCCCAAATCTCCATACCCTCCGCGCTGATTCGCACGCCTCTCGTTCTCTTCGGCAAAACCCTAATTTTCTTCTTGCCGCTCCATCGACCCTCTGACGCTGAGGATGCCGGATACTTCAGCACAGCTCTTCGATGAGGGATCGAGGGGGCCGGAGAGGCATTACGAGGGGGGTCAGCAACGTTGGGGGTCGAGGTGCTGGGGCGATCTTGGGCCACGACGATGAAGGAAGAGTGGAGGAGACGGTGCTCCTGGGAGGAGGTGATCTCTCCGGCCTCGGCTTCGACGTCGGCGAACTTGTCCATGCCCTGATTCTCCGGAGGCCACGAATAACGCGAGAGTGGCGATGAAGTAAAAAAATGAAATTTACTCGCACAATTCCAGTTTAAACTTGTTCCGGCCTCTTTTCTTTTGCCATTGACTCTGTTTAGCCGTCGGATACAAAGGAAGTGAATTTCAACGATGGATAGCGCTTCCCCTAAACCCTAACAGACGGATACGTCGGGTCGAACCACACAAACGGCCGCAGCAGCTCATCTTCGCGATCGCCGTGCTCGTCTCATCGTCTCCGATCGCCATCGACTACCTTCTCGAGGACGACCATTCCATTCGGTAAGCTTTCTGCGTCATTTGGTAGCTCTATCACTTCTTTATCTTCTTCTCATCGTCTCGCTGTTCGATTAGGTTAATTTGTTCACGTGCCTCAGAAAATTAGATGAAAAACAAAAGAATCGCGAACGATGTATTGGTCAGAGATAGTAGGCAAAAGGAAGTGTATTTGCTTCTTGCAATTTGTAATTTGGTGATAACTAGAATATCCAAACTTGGGCAATTGTTTTTCTTGTTTTCGATTAGGATATCCTGGATGAGCATGATTTTATAGTCTTCTGAAGTATTTTTCTTCCAGCCCATGAAAATAGAATTCATATCTAGGTGTCAAAGGCTCATATTCTTCAACAAAATTCCACTTATTATAGGTAATCTACTGTGCACTGACTCTGTTAAGTATAATTTGGAGTATCTTTTGTATGTAAACCTCGTTAATGCATTTTCAAGATTGGCATAATCTATAGAAATGTTCGTTTCTCCTGAGCCCTTGCACGGCCACCACGTTGTGTTGCATCAGTGCTTGTTCAAGCAGTTGATATTGTGTGGTCATATCAATTAAGGTCGTAACCAACATGGAACTGTGAGATTGAGAGTCTGGAGCTACTCTTAAGTTGAACTCTTCTCCCGTGGATAAATTTGTTCTGCTTTTTTAGTCGACTGATGAACTGATCCAGCCCATGAAAATAGAATTCATATCTAGGTGTCAAAGGTTCATATTCTTCAACAAAGTTCCACTTATTATAGGTAATTTACTATGCACTGACTCTGTTAAGTATAATTTGGAGTATCTTTTGTATGTAAACCTCGTTAATGCGTTTTCAAGATTGGCATAATCTATAGAAATGTTCGTTTCTCCTGAGCCCTTGCACGACCACCATGTTGCGTTGCATCAGTGCTTGTTCAATCAGTTGATATTGTGTGGTCATATCCATTAAGGTCGTAACCAACATGGAACTGTGAGATCGAGAGTCTGGAGCTACTCTTAAGTTGAACTCTTCTCCTGTGGATAAATTTGTTCTGCTTTTTTAGTCGACTGATGCATTCCAAGCTAGAAAAGAAGGGTAGGGCAGATGGAATGCTTACTGCGCTGTGCCAGTATGGCTTGCCTAGCTTCTCACAATTGTAGACCCTGCAAATTGCATAGCTTTATATATGTTCTTAGTTACCATTGGGCTTATCTTTTCCGCTTTCAAAACATATTTATTTTGGATTCTGGTAAACTGTTCAATGATTAGTTAGCAAATGTTTTTGTTATTTTTTTCAAAGGTAGGAATTCTGTTTGTACTTCATTTGCTTGGAAAGCATGAGATAGCATATGCAATAGAAAGACATACAATATTTCTTATGTTTACTTGAAGCAAATTTTTAGTTCTAAATACTTCAATATTAAGTATCATAATTTAAAACGTGAGTGTATATTGTATATTAAACTGTAGTTTAGCTAACAAAAAAAAAAACTGCAGTTTAGCTTACTCTATTTGAAATTTCAGATCACAGCTACATGTTGGAGCATAGATTTAACACGGTCAGTAGATTTAAGAGCATAGTCTGAAATACTAAATTAAAGATTATATTGGTTCTATGATCAGTAACTCAGTGATAATTGCCTAATCTACTGTTTAGAAACTTTTCCTATGCTGTAATTGAATTTTGTAGCCAACCGTTGGATTGTTATATCTGTCAGTTGCATTTGTTTAGTTTCTTCTTCTTTATCCTCATGTTAACTGTTAAGGCTGTGCAAATCCATGGGATATTGGATTTCAGCATTCAATGCACTTATTTTGCTGCTGTCTAACATTTCCTAGCTGCTCTCTAGAATTTTGTTTCTATGTTCCATTACATTGATTTATTGTTTCAGACTCCTATTTTACTATAACTGTACTTGAATATCTGCTCAAATATGTTATGTGTTCTAGTAAAACCTGCTAAGTTTTAGAAAATCATTGACACGGGTATGTGGTGTCATTGGCCTTGATATTACATGCAGATCTAAATGTAATTCAATATTTCGAGCAGTTACAAATACATAACCATTTTGTTTCTGTGATGTTGTAAGCAGATCTGTCATCGATGGACGGTGAACTTCGTGATGTTTCGGATTCCAACCCCAAAGTGAAAGCCACCCTGTCTCTAGGTTCAGAGAAGCTCTCCATTTGTTCAGATTCCGGCATTCTCTCGCAACAGCTTGCTTCAATGAAAGAGCAGGCAATGACTATCCTGAAAGAATACATCACAAAGCACAATGCACCTACCGATGTCCCTGACGAAGTCTTAGAAGGCTCCTCTTCAGACGAAAGTGAAGAACTTGATGTGCCAGTCAAAAAGTCTAAAACCCAATCCTAAGGATCTTAGTCTACGAGGTAAAGTTATTCGATGCAATTTGCCTGTGTGGAACAAGTTCTGTAAGATTGTTCGAGCTCTTGATGTTATGCGAAGATGATCTTTTCATTCTGAATGTTTCATGATCATTAATTGTTTCAAGTAGAATGATTTTCTTGTTGTCAATCTGTTTTTGTAATTTATAATAATTTTTTCAATTATTACACAATATATTTTATATATCAATCGCCTATACAAATTTTGTGGTCGAGTTTGCTGGCCGTCGCACAAGCCCCAGTCGGCATATCTCCTCGGCCGGCGGCGACTCCCACCTCGCCGCCTTCTCCCTCATCACCTTAAAATCCTTGGCGCAGGTCACTACGTCCAATGTCGCCATCCTCCTCCTCTCTGCTGCGGCTTCCGGCCCCGCCACCCGGTCGAAGACGTGCTCCCACCCCTCTGCCCACCCGCGGCTGCCGTCGCACAGCCGGAGGCTGTCGTTGCGCCACTCCGTCCAGCTCCACCTGGGGTCGAGCACCTTCGCCGCCTTCAAGGCGCAGCTCCCGGTACATGCCGGCTCGCACGGCCGGCACTTGGCCCCGCTCAGCGGCCCGGGGCTCCCCATCGCCGCGACTGGCACTCCGTTCGCCAGCGGCGGGAATCTGTACCGGCGGTCGCTCACCACGCAGAATGGCGCGCGGACCTCGCGCCACGCCACCCGCGACCGCGCCAGCTGCGCGCGGAAGGCGGACTCGGAGTTGAGCAGCCGTAGTCCGGCGCGGTCGAGGCGCGGCAGGAGGGAGACGCGGGAGAGGGCGACCTCGGAGGTGGCGCGGTCGCCGACGCCGAGGCGGTCGTTGAGGCCGCCGTAGCGAGACCCAGCGGGGACCACGTAGGCCCCGCGGCGGAAGGCCTCCGAACCAAGCGGGGCCGACCAGTAACCGTCGAGGCGCGTGCGGATGATCCAATCGTAGGCGAAGTTGCCCCGAGATTCGTGCTCCTTGATCATCCGCAGGCAGCCCTCCACCAGGTTGAAGTACTGCAACAGTCCCTGTATATCATTAATCGATTTAATGACAGATTAGATAATTAATCATTAAAACACAATGCAAATTCACTTAAGTTTAGTACACTAAACAACTTGCCAGAAGTTTGGTGTATTAATTTGACAAGTTTAGTTGCGCTAATCTTGAAGTCTTATAGTAATTCAGACTTTAAAACCCCCAACTAAACAATTACTGATCAAAATTAGAAAGTAGCCTAATTTGGTTGCATTGAAGGCGTTGAACTCGTAACTGATACTATTTTTGTCTATTCATATAAATAGTAGTCCTCCATTCCCAAAATTTGCTTGGTAATAAAAACTTAAGGGCACATATAAGGAGAGATTTATAGTATAAGATTTATATTATAAATTTTCTATTATAAATCTCGTCCCCTCTATATGAGTGAGATTTATATTTTTATCTTTAAAAAAAACTACAAAGATAGTTGATGCTCTTCCTTCAAAAGTAGTATGCGTTTTCAAAGTAGACAACATAAACAGAGCTTCCTATTTTAAGGACTTTCATATTGTTTAGATTACTTACTAAATTTGATAATAAATTAATTTTTTAAAACATATAATAAGTTAAAACTAGTCCCTTACTAAAAGTTTATATATATATATATATATCAAAAATCATATTTTTTTTCACTTAATCTTTCATTTAAAAATTAACCAATGACCTTTAATGAACTTCCATATTTTCTAGAGATGGCTTGGTAATAGACAGTAAGGGACTGCTTCCTATTTATATTTGACATGATAGAGAAAAAAAAAAAAAAAAATCATAGTGAATGATGTAGTATGACGTAAATTTATATGACAGTCGATTATCGTTGGATACATGCGTCTTCGGCATGAATCAAACTATATGGGCACGGTGAATGTGAGATGTGATAAATAGTATTTATATTTTATTTTATTTTTACTCTCCTTATTATTTTAATATTTATGATAGTGATGTCATAATAAAATTTATTGGAAATTTATGATAGTGAAGATAGGTTTTTAAAAGAATGAGATTTTTATTTTCGATGTGACAGTCATGTGAAGTAAGATATATCCGGATGCCCTAATTATCAATTTGGAAATATAAAAAAAATAAATAAAAAGAGAAAAATATAATATATTATTTCGTTGCATTCAAAGGTAGTGGGATGCCATTTTTGATATTTTGGCAGTTCGTTATTTTCTATTTTCATCTATTTTTTTATTTTTTTTTAAAAAAATTGAGAAGGTCAAAAATGGAAGAAAAAAATTCCATGCACCAAACAAACTACCAGCAAAAGTGTGACCTGAATTCCATTGGGCGAGCCGGTGGCGGTGAGCACCCGCTTGTGCGCCTCGGTCACCGGCAGCGCCGCGGGGAGAAGATCCGGGCGGCGGAGATCCTCGGGGCGACGGCCTTGAGCAGCGACAGCTTGTACGCGTCCCCATCCAGCGGGCTGTGGAGGAAGACATCCGCCTCCCGGAACTCCCCCAGCAGCCGCCGCACCAACGACGGCCCCGTGAGCTCGAACCGCCGGGAACCGCCCACGAGGCAGATCGCGATGCGGCTCCGGTTGTCGATCCCGGCCGCGGGGAGGCCATCGGAAGAAAAGGGACGGAAGATTCCGGCGAGCGGCGCATCGGAGGAGGAGAGGGTGAGGAAGGTGAGGAAGAGGACGCAAGGGGGCAGAAGGGCGAGGACAGAACGTCGGTAGACCAAGCCGGTGAAGGCGGCGACGAGGTGGCGGCGGAAGCCGCCGCCGCCTTTCTTCATGTTTCCGAGGCGGATCGTCAACATATATTAAATAAATAAATAAATAAATATTATAGCATATAAATATAAAAATACGATAGATAATAGAAACGAAATAGGCTTAAAAAGGAACATAAATCAAACGGATTATAGTTAAACACACGCATAAATCAGATGATTTAAGTTAATCTCTCGAATTAATGGAACACTTTGTTGAATGAATATTTAAAAAAAACTAAAAATAAACAACTAGTTGTTAATGAATTAAATACCAAGAACACATAAGCCCTCCCGTGGTTGACAACGTAAACCGATTCCATTCTTCCCCGTTAAAAAACTAGATTTTGTTTTTTTTTGTTTATTATTTATATAAATGACTATAATGGATGGTAAGGACATACTGAAGAATGGAATATCTATATGATTATTATTGATTTTTGACAAGTGAAGAAGGTCCTTATTTAGATGACTTGATTTGACCAAGATGACCCGGTCTATAGTAGCGTGAGGGCCGGGTCGGGTTTGAACGCTACTAGGGCGCAAGTCACTCGGATCGGACAAAAACGAAGAGCATACAAAGAGAGGGCAAAGGTTCCAAATGGCAGCAATCCCTTTCTTGAAACCCCATGGGGGTTTATATAGGGGAGGAGAAGGCCCCTGCCTTGTCAGAGCCGTCCTGTCTCATTAAGAATTGGTCATTGACAGACTGGGATAATGGTAGCTTTAGTTGCTCTGTGAGACTGCCACAGCCGCCTGATAATCTGTCCAAGTTGTCCCCTCCGACCCTAATTAATATTTGGCGGCTCTGTCAGGTCATGATTATGTCAGAGGTCTTATCTCATAATGGAGAGATTTGGGAGATCTCCACTGGTGAGACCTGTCACTCATTCGGGACGATCGGCTTGGATCTACCAACTCACGACCTGGGTCGGTCAGACAAGTTCGGCCTCTCGGCCACTCACATTTTTAGGGCGGTCCTACACCGCCCGACCCAGTGTGACTCAGGGCGCCCACCCAGTGTGACCCAGGGTGCCTGCCTCCGGGTGTCCGACTCAAGGTGCGCGACCCAGGGTGCCTGAACTAGGGTGCTCGACCCAGAAGGTCAGACCCAGGGTGTCCCGGTCGGGAGTATGCGCCCAGATGACAGCGGCTGAGCCATGACTCCACTTACCTCGACTTATACTCCTCCTGGCCAGATCCATGTCTGGCTCATCAGACCAAGATTAACCCAGCTTAACCCTATTCGACCCAGGCCTGATCCGATCGGGCCCCTGACCTACTCTGAAAACTTACTCACCCAGATCAATTATAATTTAATATTTATTATTGGGTATCATGTATTATAATTTATGACTTATTGTTGACTATTGTAGATATATTTTAGATTTTTTCAAGTCAAATTGAAGTGAATTGTTTTACTATAAGTATCAATTTGAATGGATAATCCGATCACATTCGAATACAATCTGAAATCTCTACCTTGAATCTGAACCAACAACCCAAACCCACCTAAATAAACGGATTAAAATGACTTTTTTTTATTTCAATATAATATCATTATCATACTAATATTGTTATTAATATACAAAAAAAATCTTAATTTTTAAAATAAAATTTAATTTAACCTTAAATTTAAATTCGGATTAAATTGGAAAATCTGTAATAAAAAAATTCTCAAATTCAAATCCAATCCGATCCGAAATCTAAATCCGAATTCGAAATCCCAATCCGAATGAAATATTTTCTTAGTCGACAAAGATAGGATTATCAGATTCATATTTGGCATCCTTATATTTTGAATTTTGACACCCCTAATTGCGTACGTGAATTAATTTGAGAGTGATTAAATATTGCAGATATTGTTGTATTAATATTATTAGGTATTTATGTGTTTTATCAGTTTGTTATATTCGATTATAGTTTCTTTCAGGTAGCCCAGCCCGTTAGATGTGATTTAGTCCCACATCGGTAGGTTCAGAAATCAATTTGCCTTTATATTGTTTCTTCGACGCCTTGTTGTTGTCTCTTCGGAGACATCCGATAAAATTGGAACGATACAGAGAAGATTAGCATGGCCCCTGCGCAAGGATGACACGCATAAATCGAGAAATGGTCCAAATTTTTTTTTCCCCACGACGATTTAGGTATGATCTTTTCCCTTTTTTTTCGCCTACATTCTTTGGTTTTGTTCCTCCTCAATCGGGCATGGAACTATCGATCTTTGGTTTGTTACTTGGTTTGCTTCTGCCACGATCGTTTCGTGCATTGCGAACTTGAATCTTTGTGTTTTTTTTCTGTTACTTCGATTCCACCTATGTGTATACCCTTAATTCAGCGAACCCTAAAATTCGCGTTTTCTTAAATCATTTTTCGCTCTTCCGGTGTACTGCGGAAAGTTCAATGGGTTAAATTTGCAAGCCAGTAACGTTTATGCTGCTTGTTTTACAGATTCTAGTGCTTTAGTTCTCCTGGAATGGTTTCATTTGATTCAATGATAGGTTTTAGCATCCTTTTACGAAGTTTCTTCCAGTAAATGAAACATTGCATGAGCCAGAAGAGCATCGGAAGGATTGGGGTTTAAATTATCTTGTGCATCACTCAGATGCCATCAACTTTTTCCTGCTTTTTAGTTACTGTCGATCATCAATGTGATAGAAGAAATTTGGACTTCTTTCTCTGTTCATGTGCATGTGCGTTTATGTTCAGTTTTCACTGTCCAAAGTGATGAAATGAAGTCATTTCTCATCACAGAGATTTAATATCATTCAAGAATTGTCTGGCCAGTATGCCTGGTGAATCAAAGGCTTCTGAACTGGTGAGTCACTGAGTCTGAGAAGATATTGATAATGTTCTTTTCTATGAATTCTGAAATGCACAAATATAGAGTCAAGCTGTATATATAATATATAAAAATATGATTTTTCATCCATTTGTTTTTGACTGTAAAAATCAAATGCAAGCAAATGTTCATTGACATATACCCATTTTGTATAATGGATGCTTGTGCATGACTTAATTATTTTAAAATTTCTTTGACTGAACATGGCACCAAATTAATTTCTTGAACAAACTGCCTAGTCGCTGAAATCCCCTAATTATTATAAAAGAATTGCATGTTGAAAGAAATCAACTTAATATAGAATATGGTGGCTGCAAGTATAATTAACATACCTATATTTCAATGAGAAAATTTATGTACTGAATGGAGGAGCTAAGGCTAAACCATTTAAGTAGTTTTTTTTATTGAAATGAGTTGGTGCTCATGGATTATACCTTGCGGGTGTTGCGAGTGTGAATATATTACTCACATCTCGATCCAACTTAAAAATCAAGTCAACTTAATATTTTTCTGGGCAGGTTGTAACTGGCACAGACCCACAGTTTCATGATTTCATAATCTGTGAATTTATGATTGAATCCTTCATGAACAGGCTTTAGATTTTTAAAAGAATGATATTAATTAAGATTAAAAGAGTGGTATATTCTATACTGAACATATTATGATAGTGCATACCTATATATCAGAATAGCTTCTCCTTGCTTTCATGTGACATATGATATGTCCAGATCGTTGTTGTTCTTTATTTAATCATTTCATAATCATTTTTTCCTTTGATCTGTAACTCGCATAAGCTGTCCATTTGGTACAAGACTGGACTATTGCTGAACCCTTTTGGTGTTCAAAACCTCATCTGCAACATCAACTCTTAGGTCTAGTGATATGAAAAGGAATTTCTTGTCTCAGATTGGAATGCATACATAGGATATATTGATATGATGCTTCTAACACTTGTAAACTTTATGAAGTGAGTGTCATGATTGTTGATAACATTAGAATGGTAGCAAATTCATTTAAAGCCACGTCTTATCCATTAGAGAAATGTTGTGCAATGTAGGTTGTCCATTTTGTAGTTCTCTCTACTATGCATTTATGTTTTCCTTCTTGTTTTTCAATTATGGGGCGTTTACATAAACTGAAATGCTACACCTATGAGCGTCTATGCATGTTCATCGAATTGAATAGTTTTACTTCTTACATACACCATTGTCATTTGTCCATCCATCACAGGATTGTATGAGTTTGTATGCCCAACATGCATCAGTCATAGCTAAATTGAGCCTTTGAATTCTTTAAAAATTATAGGGTCATTTGTTTTTGCCACAAGAGTCTGCCTCAACAACTTTGATACTCCTACAGCCCTGTCAAAATCGATTATGGGGACGATTCCATTCTTATGAAAAAAAAAATTCCAGGTATGTACCACTTCTTCGATTATACTCTGTAGCTTCACGTAGTTGGTCCATCTTTAATGGATACATATCATGACCTATCCACTAGTTTTTCTGTTTCCTTTAACCTCGTGGCAAGAGTTTCATAAATTTGTTGATGAGTCTGATATGATCAACACATTTGTTTTTTCTAAAGAGATCCAGTGTGTTTATTCACCTAAAGTCAAGCGTATGTAACATATGAACTGAAATATATAGCGAGCATTTAAACACTCAAAAAGTCATAAAATTGCAATACATAAACATTTAGTTAATCAGTAGCTGCTTAAACTGATCAAGTGCAGCAGTATATGGTACTTGTTGGAGCCCTCGTTATCTATGCAGTACAAGTGACAGAAACCTCAATGAAATCATTTTTAATTGTTGGTGTAATTGCTGAATCGTATGCACTAGGTATATGTAGCTAGAATTTCGTGACAAATCTATCTATTCCTGTTTCTTTGCTTAATTGTCTCTGCCAATGTGCAGGTTAATCTCTTCCAATTCAAGTTCTTTGATTAATTGTACAGGTCGGTTGCGTTTGATGCTCGAGTAGTTAAGTGGAAGTATTTTAGATCCAATCATACGAGGAGTAGCAGATTCTGAAAAATTATACTCGAACTTTATGATCGAAGAGGAGGGCTTCACCTTTCAATTTGATATGTTGATTCTGGGTTAAGTTGAATTAGTATGCGATGTAACTTGAGTTAAGATATTTTGATTTTGTGCACCATCTACTTCTGTGTTAAGATTTATGATACATGCAATTTGTAAATGTTTTATAGGAAAAAATATTTTATAAAAAAGTTTTCGTCTCGAGTTTGTAAACTTTAAACATCAATCGGAAATATGCATACTACTTACTGTGTAAAAATTGTCTCATAAGCAACGTTCTGAAAACCGGACCAGGATCGGCCGGTTGAACCGGAATCGGTTAGATTTTCGATCCGAGTTGATTTTGAAAATCGGTTGCTCAAGAACCGGATGCGAATCGTTCTGAACGGATCGGGAACCGGTGAACCGGATAAATCGAAAAAATTGGGCAAATCGGCTTGGTTTATTTTATTTTTTTTTTTGATTTTTTTTCCTTTATAGTTTTGCTTTCTTATTGAAAAATAAAAATTGAAAAATAAAATGTCAAAATCCTAATTTGCTTTCACCTAAAATCCAAACGAATAAATTTGCTGTTTGCTTGAATCTAATAGTTTTAAACTTGATTTTTTCTTTGAAACTAACCCTTTTTTCAAGAATACCGTGTTGAATTTTTGACAAAAACATATCACATACTCGACCTAGTTGATCCAATCTTGAAAGAAAATAGTTGGGCAAGTTGTTAGTTTCATATATTTATATAAATATATATTTTATTATATACTGATTATATTTCGTTGGATCCCCGATTAAATCGGTTGAACTCTGAATTTGAACCCTTGTCTCGACCGATTTGATATCCAGTCTGGTTTTCAGAACCTTGCGTATAAGATACCTAGTGTTCTTCACATTAATAAATAATATTAATCTTTGAAACTTGTCTAGGATTTCAGAAAGTTAAACTATTTTTTCTTCAAATTAATATAATAAAGCATAGAGACACCTTTGAAAAATCTAAAAGTAAAGAGCAGCCTTGTTTTTTAAAACAAGATACAATTTTCTCACACAATTTCTTAAGAATATATTTAATTTATAGAAATAGTTAATATCACAATAACATTTCTACAGGGAGAAAAAAAGAGAGAAAATAATGGGCTACAACATTCGCCAGAATCTTATTCTGAGGATTAAACTGTATTCGACATCAAAACTACCAAATCGCAAGTCTCATGAGTTCTTCAACCACTTCCATGCTTCAAATTCTACAAGAACAACAGCAGTGGAGGGAGACTCTTGACCATTATAAACTAAACCTGTAAATAACATGAATAATGAATAAGAGACTAAATCATGAGCGTTTTAGTTTAGGCAATAAAAAAGCAGGTAAAAGTGTTGATACCTAAATCCTGGCACTGGAGCTGTTGGTAGTGCCAGAAAAACTGGCTGAGCATGGCTCAGAAGGAAGATAGAAACTACAACTTTGATAAATTACAGTGTCAATTTATTTGTCTATATTTGCTCTTTGTAATTCTTGAGCAGAACATGAACAATAAAAGCACAGATGATAAGAAGAAGAGCCGGAAATATGTGTGCATGTCTTGCATGCTGAGTTCGAGTCCATCCAACTTGTCCTTGATCTCTCCTACGTGGCTTCCGTCGGTAACTCTACCGCCAAACATAACCCATTTTCTTAAGTCGGCAGATGGGGCAAAATGGTTGTCGCGGAGCTGCAAAAATCCTAGCTTGAAAAGTGTTAGGAATGCCACGGTCCAATTATCGACAGTTTTCTGGGGAAAAAAAGGCATTGTAAGCTTTTGAGTATGATGTGTGTGATGTAGGGTAGTCAAGCATGTTACTTAAATAGCATACATTGAATACAAGCTTATCTATTGGATTGAACATTTTGAAACAGTCTTTCGTGGAAGCTTCTGAATCACCATAAATCTGTAGTGGAGAAGGCAAAATCAATCCTCCATTAGCTGATGCCAAAGTAAATGATATGATAAAAGAGAGTAATCAATTAACCTCAAAAGTGAAAGCCAATGGCACTTTGACGACATCATACATATAATCAGTAGTGGTTCCATGAGCAAGGTACCTGACATAAGTATGTTGCATTATATATGGCATGCTTGTTGAATTCATCAAAAAATTCAAATTCTTTCTTATAGAACTAACCCAACCAAAGCTCCACCAGACCCAACTAAGCATTTGTCTTCAAAATGAAGATGGTTCACTTCCCTCAATATAAAGTCCATCAAATTTGACATGGATCCATCTGGCGTTTTGTTCTTATGATCATATGGCATGAATAGGGCCTACAAATAATAATTAATGAGAATACAGAACAGAGGTAAGAAAGATGATTCCTCTTAGTTGAGATTATTTGATACTTCTGTTCAAAATCTCAAGCCACCAATTATTTGATACTCTATAATCTAGTAAAAAATTCAACAGGGAAACAATTATTTGAATTACGACCACATTGATATAACATGGGAGCTACTCTATGCAGTCATACTCTCAGCCATTTCTCATGTTAAATAGTTTGTAGGTTTAAATAGTTTTGACAAATCAACTATTCTATGAATATTTATTCGGGAGACGGTTTTTGTTTCTCTAGACTCTTTTGTCCTGCTGATGGACAACCAGACTAAGATATGGAAACTTATAGAGGTTATGGATGCGACTATCATTCTATCCTTGTATAACTCTGCTAATAATATAGGTTAGGATTATTATATTCTGAATATAATTATCTTCCCAGATACAGTTATGTTTTAACTAAATTTGAGGACATTGACAAACACATTCACTAATAGCCTAAGGCAAGGTTTAATTGTGCAGAAAGATAAGAGGGAGAAGAGGCAGGAATTTAACACAAAATGTGCATCATTCATCTTTCCATGTGTAATTTTGTAAATTTTACCCTCTGCCTCTTACTCCTTTTCCTATCTTTTAAACTGAAGTAAACTCAGCATGACAATTACAAATGCATGTTAGTTGATACAAAAATAATATACAAAACAATATTTTCATTAAGCGATACCCATGCATGTTACAGTAAAATTTAATTTCATAAAATTTTGATGTCATGTGTTCTTGTTGTTAATATCAGCATTCAAGCTTCTTAAATCAACAGAGAGAAGAGAAAAGAACAAGATGTAAGCAACCATGAAGCTTTAGGGATGAATTATCCACGTTTTATTGTTGGTCTGCACACTCCATGAAATTTTACATAACCAAAGAATTTATGGAACATTGAATAATAAGAATGACTCCTTGGGTTTAGGTAATCTCTGTCCCACCCGATTTCTAAGAGTGTCTGCTCAGATGTTCGGCGAAAGAAATGCCACCACATTATTCTTAATACATTTTGAACAGATTTCCATCCTAATCCCTTCTTAAGCAACAGTGTTAAATAGACTTAACAACCACCGATTTGAAGTCACTTTGCTTCAATTTAAAGAAATCTATCACTTCACAACAAATTAAAATCTTTATCAAGCTTGATCTTAAAAAATGCAGCTTGAGTCTCGTATACATTCATAGTCTCAAAAGAGGATGACATGGAAAAAAAATGCATACCCTACCTCCATTCCTGAGTGAACATTAGCCCAAATATGAGGTTCAAAGGACTTTGCAAGCTGCCGCATTATTTGAGCCTCAGGCTCACTGAATGGAGCTGTTCCAGGATTTTCTTCATATGGATCATAATCCTGTAAAATTCAAAAACAAAAATTACAGGACGAAAAGGATCTATAACACACTGAACATTATGTGCATTCTTGGTTCCTAAAATATCACTACATTGTAAGAACAGTGTTAAATATGGCAGAAGCACCAAAAAAGCACTGTCCTAGTAGCAGCAAGATAATTAAATAATGTCATTTGAGTTAAAATATTATATTAATTCAGGAAAAGGATACTACAATTTTCTTCCAATTATCCAAATTGATAAAATAATGTCTAAAACTCTAAATTAGTAATCACATAAATTTAAATTGTGTACATAAATAATTTTTTTGCAGTCAAAATGATCAAAATATCCAATTTATAGTAAAGAGTTTAGCACCATCTCTCAAAAAAGAAAAGTTAACCTTCTCCTTCTTGCCCCAGTCCACGCCCCAATTTCTGTTCAAATCAACTCCTCTTCCTGCAGATAAAGACACTTACAATCCATAGGAAGATAAGTATAATTCATATGATAGTTCTTTACTATGCATACCATTTCTCCTCTCACAGAGGTCTGCTGCTTCAACAAGCTTGCGGCCATTCAAATTTTCCATAGGCACCATCTTAAAAATTCAAAGTTAAAATATTATCTCAATATCTAGCACTTTAGAACTTTTTATTTTTGCAAATAAGATAAAGCTACATAACTGTCAGTCACCCTAAGAAAGACTTGGAAAGTGTCAGTGTAGAAACATATCGATGCATCACATATGAAATAAATTAAGCTTCAAAATCTTATTCTTTGATCAAAAGCTCATGTTTTTGTAAACCAAAAAAAAAACAGTGGAGTCTAACAATTAGGAATCGGCTGCTTACTAAATGCAGCACATATCTTTAAATATAGGAATTAAAAGATTTAAAAAACTATGGTTGGCAAACACCAATTTGGTGCATACTCTGTCATAACAGCACTGATAACTCCCAAACCTAAGTTGGTTTGGTTTAAGTTATTTTTACTTCTTGGTCAAGGAGTTTTTACTGGTGAACAAAATATGCTAGCATTCATTATATTATGCTTTATTTCTCATTCTAGTTCTCTGTATGACACCTCATTTTAAACACATCCAAAGAAGTGGAATAATTATCAACACTTAATATGGCTTAGTGATCCACTACAATTTACTTCATATTAAACACTTTGCGATAGTTTTCTGCATAGAAATCATGCCAGGAAGAAAGCAAGCTGATTTGATGTCAATTGACTGGTAGGTTGAACCTTAACTATAGTTTGATACTTCAACCGTACATGTGTAAGGAACCCAACACTTGTGCATCGAGTCAGTCACAGTCACCCTCATTGATCATCGGGATACTCTCTAGAAGACCAGATGTCATATGCCTATGATTTACTTCTTCCATGAGTATATTCAAAATAGCTTGACTTCACCCAGAAGATCGTTATGGTACTTTCTGAAAAATATCTTCTCGGTTTTGTCTTAGAGATAGGCATTGACTTAATACAACATTAAAACAAATAACCTGCCTTGTCACTCATAAATGGTTGAGTGCAAAATAAGATAGATATTGGATCATACTATAAATATATATATCACTACCAAATAAGATTTCTTTGACAAATAAGTGCAGTGTTTCATAGAGATAATAGAGTTATACAACAAAAGAAAGATATTTTCAGGTGACTAATAAGTATCAACCAGTTCAGAGTTCTGGTATGACATGAAATTACAAAGATATGGCCTCCAAAAACAATCTTTCTAAGATAAAGTGTAAATACTAACAAACAAATGACTGCTGATTTCAGGTTTGCTTTCAAGTTCTTGCTTTATGTTTGTTACCTTTATGACGAGATTATCCAGCAGTTTATGGAGGGACAAAAGATCCACTCTTTGCATATTACGTTCTTTGGCTAAAACAGAAAGTAGTTGCAAAGCTACCTCAGAGGTAATAAGTTCTCTCCCATGCTGTCCAAAGCTCTGGAATACAAGGAATGTTCTGTCACAAATATGAACCATTAAAATCTGACAAAATTGCATTAAACATCATGCTAAGGATATCATACAACTAGAATGGCTTTAAATCCACTTTTAGAATATTTTAATTTTAGATAAACTCTTCACTGTGAAAATGAGTTAGATGCAAAGAAAGATATATAATTACTTTGGATATCCCAGTTTAGTACCTCTTATTTAGCACAACTTGATGCTATTATTACTTCACCATGTAAACATCTGCCAGAAGTAAATTCATACTACTTACCAGAAGTATCCTAAACTTTGATTGGTCATCTACATCCTCCGTCTGTCTATTGTAAGTGACAACCAATACCTCTGCAGCATAGCCCTTATTGCCCGCTTTTATAGTTTCCATCTTATACGAATGATTTTACTCGGCTCAGAAATCATCAAGAAATCAAGTGTTTGATAAAGGACAATAAGCTGAGCCACTTACAGTCAAAGTATCTGGATGTCGAACTACCGTCGCCTTAATTTCTTTCAATAAAGCATCACTGAAGAGTATCACAAGACAAAATGCTGGTAAGCAAACTATAGAAATATTAATATAAAATTTTTAAGATAACTGGCAAATCACAAGATGCTGCTTCAAAATGGAAACATGAATAGCACAACATCCATCAAAATCATCGATTGTCCAAAGAAGAACATGCCTCCACGGACGAAGCAAATCCTTGAACAAGCCGACAAAAGCACCGAATTCTCAAAGAAATCACAAAATTTGTTTAGCTTTAGCAGAGCATGCTGACGAAATCCGGAAAATTTTCGATACCGCGCATCAAACCCGTCTGTTTGTTAGTAGCGTAAAATTTTCAAACCCTTAAAGAAGACTTGGAACGAGAGAAACATCGAAATAACTTCCCGCACCTCGAATGGTAGAGATCAAAAGGGATTGGTGTCAAAGGAGACCGCGAGGAGCAACCGACGCCATGAAAATCGGTAAAGACCGGCACGAAAACGACGACGAACAAGAATCGGAGTGGGAGGACAACTCCCATCGCCGCACCAATTTCCTCTCCCGTCGCTCCCACCTTCCTTGTGCGAACGGAAGGAGAAATGGGCGAAAAAAAAGAAGATCTTTTCGATTTAGTAGCAGCAAATCGCGTAGCTACCATACCTGCCTTCTTTATCTCTCACACGTTATTCTTCGACCGCCCAGGAAGCAGATTTTCTCTGGGTCCCGTAAGTAGCTCCTTTAACAGAGCAGGTAAATTTTTCGGTAAAAATTTAACGTGCTGTTGTTTGGTTGAATGCTGTTAAATGTTTACCCAAATAGTTTTTTTTTCTAAATTAAATAAATAATTCTAAGAACTTGAAAGTTGTAATTTTATTATAAAAAAAGTATGCAAATCTTTGACACTACACTCCTTGGGCACATGTTTAATGCATTACTATCACCTAAAATAAGTTTAGCATGATTATAATCTGAGATTTTTTCCTTGCAATGTCAAATCTGATAGAAGCTTGCAATATAAAATCTGCATATGTACATGATAAAATAAACTTGCAATGTCCAAACCATAACTGTCAATTTATATCAAAATAGAAGCTGCTAAAGTAGCAAGCACGAGTAAGCTCCTTGTTTATTTAATACTTATCTCTAATTTCACCGGAAAGATCTTCTGAAGGAGCTTGATCAGGAGAACCCTTAATTCATTGGTTTGCTGATTTATCAGTTTTCATTGCTCAAGAAATCAGCATTCTTGTCGATGTTTGAATCATCCAGCGCCGGCATTTCTGTTTCAGTTGTTTCTTCTGTTTCTTCTCCTAGGACTTGAGTGGGTTTTTCACCTAGGACTTCAGTGGTTTTGTCGACTTCAGATTGATTTGATATACTTGACAGTGTTGATTCGCTTTCAACAGTTTCTTCGACGGGTTGTTCAGCAGTTTCATCCACTTTGTAATAAACCTGATGCAAAAGGAAGGGGCAAAGACAAATTACTTGCTGTAAGAACTAAGCCTCATATTCAGAAAGGTTTGTGGTACTGTACCACACAAGTGCGTGCAGGAGATAGGACTCGGAATGAGTTGGGACGGTTGTTGAAGTTTGTTTCTGGAACTCCTGGAATTCCTTCAGGAGTTGTAAAATGGTCTGCATCGTGGCCAACCTGCAAAGAGGAGGATTATACACAACATGTTTAGATTTATGGAGGCCAAATTTCTGCTTGAAGATTGAATTAGGCTCCATGTAGACACCAAGAACTTGATTTGATCATTTCCTGCTTAAGTATCACTTGCAGACATCAAAGCTAGCAAATTCCGGAAACTTGATAGTAAATGTAGTTTGTGTAACAATATCACTCATGAAACATTGCGTCTTACTCTTCCCTGTCCACCAAATTCGGAAGCATCACTATCAAGTGCGACCCTGTATTTCCCTGGCAAATCACAGCCGACCTTATACCTGCATAGTAAGGGAAGGACTGGATCACTGGTCTAAATCTCAATGAAACCTATTTATCATGTTAAGAAGACAGTTACCCGTTATAGGTGTTCTCTGGATGGAAATTGAACACAAAAATCAAATCACCTCGTTCGAACACAATTACCTAGCATGGATAAACAACTGAGCGCTTTCAAACTGTAAAACTGTCAGGGAGAGGCCAATTACTGATCTCATAAACAGTTATTTTACGTCAGCACGATTTAATCACCCTGCCTGAATACTGTACAGTGAAGTAAGTAAGTATAACATCAAGCACACTATCAGATTTTATATCATGCTTGGTTGTGAACTAATCAACACCTCACAAACTAGGAACTGAGTAAATAGTATTTTGGGCAAAGAGAAAAAACTCACTAACTCTAGTACCATTCAACCTTGTCAAATTTCTCAGCCACAACTATTTTTCCTAAAGAATTATCATTTCCAAAGATGTGGTTTCTAATTTTATCCAGGGCAATTAAGCTTACAGAGTTTCTAATTTTATCCAGGGTAGTCAAGCTTATAATACTTATGAGACCACTGCCAATACCACAAACAAATGAATTAGATGTAATCATGCATGAGGATCTTATTCTTGGGCACGAGCGAGTTAGTAACTTCCCACATTTAGTTAGGATAAACCATAAAAGAGTTTTTTGCATGTAATCTGGACAAAGAACACTGGAAATCACGTATAAGATTGAAGTCAATATTTGACAGGACAAATGAAACCTAAAATGTGAGTATTCAGGCAAAGGTCGAATTCAACAGGATTAAGAGAGTAATACAAGAATAAAATGACCAACAAGAGTCATACCAACCTTATCTTCTTCAGACGTGCTACTCACAACCTGATTTGCTGATGCAATGAAGTGAAATCTATCATCAAGTGAATTCATTGCTCTATCAAAGGCATTCATGTGCTGTTTTGATGTCAAAACATAATATAGATTGTCAACAATTAACAGATCAAAAGGAACACAAGTAGAACGCACTAATTCATGCAATACTTAAAAAGAGGAACATGGTGTAGAAGCAATCCAATATTTTAAGTGCTTATTATTTCCCAGTAATACTAGAGAAATTTCTTCTGTACATATAGACAGATGAATGGGAAAACTAATAGCTTCGGGAGACGAGTACAATGAATGAATTAAAGGAATTTATACAGTTATAGTAAAATGGCTCATGATGATGACAAAAAAAATGTATCGTGCCCAAAAAGATATTCTTGTATATAAACATAAAAAGGCATTCACATTGAATGGTTTCATAAATCAGACTATCATAACCACAGGAAGATGTAGACAAGAAAGTAAGTTAGAGGATAAATAAAGATGTCCAAAAACCTTGTATCTTAGGTGATCAGTGTCCACCAGGTTCCACTGACGTCTGCACTTATCATAGCTCCAGTCATTGCCTTCTCTTGGAAAATCAATCCATTCCGGATGACCAAACTACAAGCCATGTCAGACTTAATGTTGTAATAAAGTAGACAATGAAATTTTTTTGAACTATGCATGCTAACAGAGAACCTTAATTATTTTAAGGTAAATACTGATAAGTAAAAAATAGCATGGTCACAAAAATAGGTAAAAATATATATTAGAAATCAAAAATGGGACCAGAACATTTTCACAATGTAAATTCTCATAATGTCATGCTTGTAATGATTGGAAAATAGAATGGTCACATAAAGTTAGAAGATATCAGAAATGGCACCAGAACTTCTGTCCATGGTCATATATAAACTTGCACTAAAAAAATGTAAGAAGGAAACATTTCTTCCCTCCTTATTTTAGGAATTAGATCTGAAGCCAAGCAATTTCATTTCAAAGTCAAAATGTACATTTCTACCCGTTTGGCTTAATTAATTTAAGTTTCTTAGACCAGAGGTATTTATATTGCATTTGTATTACCATTTAGTTAACAAATGGTGGTGACCAGAGTAGAACTTGATTATTACTAGATATTGTCAACCAAATAGGCAACCTTCCTGCAGGCGTGTACACTAGTAGCTAAAACAATGGCCTCATGTGTCATCCTGCTTGTAGGTTAACCTAGAGAACACCTCAGCTCCAGGATTCAACAATACAAGTTCCCACCTTGGCAATCAATATTAATCAAATATATTGTCCTAGTTGATGCCTGGTCTTAGGAGGAGATCCTGGAAAATCAATCAGTTATGGGTCGATTTGTAAGTAACGAAGATTAAGTCTATTGTCATCACCACTAGTGTGCGCAGTCACATTGTCACATTGGCCATGCCAATCCCAGTATTTAACGAAGATAAAGCTATTGCCATCTCCTTCATTATTTTTTATTTATTTTTGATAACCCAGGTATACCATCTCCTTCAATATTGGTGGCAAAAGGTTATTCGCTCACCTCCAGCGCCCCCGCCAACCCGTCTCAGGGCCACGCGGAGGACGTAAATCACGGGGGCTACTAGCCGGGAGGCTGTGGCTAATGCGTGGGGAGGACAGGCACACTGGCTTTGCCAGGTTTTGACCCCCATACCTCATGGTGGCAATACCCATGTATTAACCATCAATCCATCCCGTGGGGAGTCATCTCCTTCATTAATGACATATGTAAAGGTTGTCAATATGGCAAGCCATCAAAGGGCATTTGATCATTCTCTTTCTCAATATGTTGCTACAAAAGTCAGTTGTAATACTTTCTTATATGCAGTCAATAATCTCAACGATAGAAACAAAAAGAATGTTGGTCTATTACCTCATTTCCCATGAAATTTAAGTAACCTTCACCACCCAGCGCCATAGTTATTAAGTGAATCATCTGCATGTTTAATAGTGTTATCACAAATGGCAGGCATAAGGAAAAGTCGGAACTGCAGTAGTAACACAGGAAGATTTTTTACAAGTAGTGAACCAGTAGTAGGACTAGCATGACAGAGATAAGGAAAAAGGATTTACAACCACCTATTTTGACCTTGAGAGAAATAGTTTCAAGCTTCAAAACAAACCTTGTGGAGTGACGTCCCTCGATCAATGAGAGGCGAAGCAGGTTTCAAATCAGACATGCCTGAATACATCTCCTTGTCCATCAGGAGGAAGGATATCGTTTTGTCCCCCACAATAGCCTAAAAAAGAGTAAGAAGAATGCCATTGAGGATTTAGATAAACATGGTAATGATTCACCTGTTCATATTCCAATATGTTCAAGCTATTACATGGTCATACCTCACTTGAAGGATATGCTAGTCTAGGTATGATGTTTGATATGAGTGTAGATCTTAAGTGCCAAAATGCACCGAATTAAGCGAGAACATGGTTCAGCATAACCTTGGTGTCAGACAGAACATACACTTAACATGGTAATTTCATATTGACATGGGTATGGGATTCACCAACGCAACCAAGTGATATAGCTAAAAGGCTAGTAGGTTAATTATGTGAATTGCACATGTTCAAAAGTTTCTTCAGCACTCTAATATCTTAAAAGGTCTTAGAGTCTGAAAATTTTGCACCCTAATGTGCAACATAAAGCTTAGTTCAGTGCATAGTGTCAACTGTAAGCACAAGCAAAACAGGTGTAATTAAATAGTTATGGCATTCACCATGATGACAGTTTTTTACTTTTTAGTCTAGATCAGGTTTCAGTATCATATAACTTAGAATCCATAGGTTCGAAAAAGCAAATAGTCTATGGGGCTTCATCATTGCCCAGTCCTGTCTTATGCTAAGACAAGTGCCCACTATGTCTGCAATTTAATGGCAATATAAAATGGCTTAATAGCAGTCATGACCAAATTAAGTTGTTCCTATAGATCCCTAAGATACCCTTTGTCTAGTGAAAATTAAACTATTCATGCATTTGTTTTTCCATTGTTCATTTTACTAATATAAAACCATTGTTACAGATTGCTTTTGTTTTGCTTTGTGTATATATTTGTCGATGTGAGCTCTTTGTTACAGAATGCTGTATGGATTTGTATGGTTTTATACAGGGAGAAGGGTGTGATCTAGTCATTTGGGTTTCTTTTTTCAACCTGTGGATGTAAAAAGGGGTGCACAGATTGCATTACATTAACATCTTTTTTATTTATCACTACATTCTTTCCTGCCACTGGTAAAAACAGTTCACGGGCCACTCTAATAAACAGTAACAACCTATAAATAAACTTATTTAGCACCAAGCAGAATGCTATAAATAAATTGTTCACCTGATCATGGCTTTCTGCATATGCTATGCACTTTTCAGTGTATCTCCTGTTTGTAAGGCTCCAAACAATGTCTTTCATTGACCATTCAATATCCCTTTGATTCTTCAAGAAGTCAATCCACTTATCAGGGATTGACATGGCCAGCCTATAGTCAAAACCTACTCCACCTTCATAAACTGGTCGACAGAGAGCTGGCATGCCAGAAACATCTTCAGCAACAATAGTGGCATCTGGCAAAAGCTTATGCACCATGTGGTTTGCAAGCATCATGTAAACCACTGCATCCACATCAGTAGCCTCGCTGAAATACTCACTGTAGTTTCCAGTGAATACCATGTTAATTCCATGATGATGGTAGAGCATTGAAGTTACACCATCAAATCGAAAACCATCAAACATGAACTCATCCAACCACCATCTTAGGTTTGATAAAAGAAAGCGTAGAACTTCCCAGTTTGCATAGTTGAATAATCGGCTATCCCATAGTTTATGAGAACCCTTTTCTCCAGTATGGAAGTACGAGTCTTGAGTGCCTTGTCCAACATCAAACCCATTAAGACCATCTGTGACATTGTTGCTAGCATGGCTGTGAACAACATCCATCAAAACTCGGATTCCTAAACCATGGGCCTTGTCTATAAGATACTTAAGATCCTCGGGTGTCCCAGATCTACTACTTACAGCAAAAAAGTTGGTAACATGATAACCGAAAGATCCATAATATGAGTGTTCCATGATAGCCATTAACTGAACCGTGTTGTAGTTATTTTCTTTTATACGAGGTAAGACATTGTCTGCAAATTCCCTGTAAGTGCTTACACGTGGTTCTTGGCCACACATCCCAACATGAGCTTCATAGATCCTTGGAGCTGCAGATTTAGGAGGTCGAGGATGCTCGAAGATATACCTGCAGCAATAAGTACATTGAATGTCAAGAGAACCATGACTAGAATGCTTGGGGGCAAATATTTCTGACCTCTCTGAAGATTGTGGATCCCAGTAAACCCCATCGTAAGGAGCACCAAACTGAGTCGGTGCAACAGTCGCATATTTGATCCATGCCGGAATCCTGTCAACCCAAACCCCATTGCCATGTTTGAACCGAAATTTGATTCTGGAATTGTGTGGAATGGATGGGCTGCCTTCGGAGTCTGGAATTCTAATTGTCCAAACCCCAAATTCGTTTCTTTTCATTTTGTGGTTGGACCCATCCCAACCATTAAAATCTCCAATAACTTGTGCTTCTCTGTATCAAAAAAAACAAAAAAATCAACTATTGTGCATGCAGTTCATAAGTTAGTTGAAAGACGGGAGAAATTTCTTCTCTTGGAAAGTGAAAATTTGAAGAAAAAAAATCTATTTTTATATCCAAAAATAATTACTCTGCCAGTAGGTCTAGATCATTTCGCTGTGCTAAATTAGTAGGAAACATCCTTATTACACATTTACTAAACTTGACACTCTTGGTTTTTTCTTATTTTTCTTGCAGGCACATCAACATTATTAGGCACAAACAGCACAGCTTGGTTCAGGTGCCAGAGATAGTGGAGACAACAACACATGACATTTTTGAAAAGTTAAACAATTCACAGTTTCACTAATCACCCTACTAAACAGTGATGTGTCAAGTGCCATTGGATATTATTTTGGTGTTGTCAGTTACTCGATGGCGATTACTGAAAACATAAGGAAGCATAAATTGTTTTCCATCACAAATTGCACTTTTAGTAGTACAATAAAGGAAGAAACTGAGTTATTCAAGATGGCTTTAAAGAGAAAACTTGAACGCTCACTGTGCCGCTGGAGCCCATTCACGGTAGACAATACCGCCTTGTTCTCTATTGAATCCAAACTTTAGGTAACCTTTGGAAAGACAATAAATTAATATAAAGACCAACTAGGAAAGCTAAAGGATGCTCATACTAGGCAATGAGAAGAACTGCTAAAAGCACATGCTTAAACATGGAAAAACTTACCTTGGGCAAATTCTTGAAGACTTCCTTCATATTTTTCAATCATTGACTTAGTTTCTATGTATTTCTTCATCCTATAACTAAAATGGTCTTTGAATTTTTCAAGTAATGGATCGATTTCAAAAACTCCAAGTTGATCATCTTCTTCAATGGTTGTCATAGCTTGGGTTTCTTTCACAACAGATGATATTGCAAATTGTTGTTCAGCCTTGATGTAAAGTCCAAAGAAAATAAAGAATGATTTCAGCAGTTTCTAGCTCATAGTCAATTTAGATATTCAAAAAGACTGTTAGCAAATATTCCAGCCTTATTAGCTTACTATTGTGATTCAAGTAATCAAGTCACCTTGTTGTTCATGCACCATCTTTGTGAATAAAAGAAAGGTAAACTGCAAGGAAAACTTGCAGATGCATTCACCAGTAATGCTGATTGGCGTTTTGCACATCCATGATTAATTGAGACCTGTCTAAATAGGATTAATTTGAGAAAGACATGAACAAAAGAATCAAAATTGAGATTCACACTGCATTAGAAAATCCAGATGATATTTTAAGAAATAGTCGACAAGCAATTCAAAACATTTAAAAACCTGGAACCACACAAAATAAGTCTAAGATAGCCTACTAATTTATTATGTTAATTGTGACAATTTATGTTCATGAACTGCAGTAGGATTTAGCTCTAGATAGAAAGCTAGCATAAATTTTTCTGGGTGTCATTTTTCCTGACAAATCATAAAAGTATAATCAGCTACATCACACCTGTGACATGCTTAATCTGGATTTTTAAATAATCCAATTGATTGTCATAGGCAGATAACTAAATCGTTCCCCTTCCCAGAGCATTTGTATTTTTCAAACCATATATTTATTACTCAAAAAAGTAAAAGAGCAATTAGATTATCAAATATGATAAAAATTTCATAGTCATAGGATGCTAATGAAAGCATGTTTCACAAATTTTGTGATGTATATATCAGAGGTACATAAAGAGTAATATTTTAAATTTTAATCTTGAGAAGGAGCTTAGCCAACATACAGAAAGCACTCGAGTCATAAAATTCTTGAGAGAAAACACAGGTATTTTTGTAGTCATTTTTGGCTGCAAAGCAAGTAACGGCGAGTCTAGTGGTGAAAACTTTGTTAGCCTTTGGTTAATTGGATTATTCATGTTTGTATCGACTATAAACTGAACTCTAGAGATATGAGTAATGTGGAAGAGAAAATCATGATATGAGCAGTGACAGTTCCTGATTTTAGAGGTCGGAGAAAAACAGGGAATTTTAACTTAGCAATGCTGCAAACAAGTGGATGTTCTAGCAACCAAGTGGCTAAAGCCTTCCATTGTTCAAAGCCTATGTTACACACTCTGTCCGAACACTCAAATGAATCTGCATAACCCAATTTCAAATCCATGAAATCTAAGAACATACAGCCAACCTTACTACAAGCTCAGACTAAGAGAAACAGAAAAGGAGACAATAAAAAAACACACTCGGAAACAATGAAATCACCTCAGGCTCACATCAAAATCAAACTTGACGAAAATGCTACAATCGCATTGGAAGCAAAGGCAAATCAACCGAATAGATGAGAACAACGCAACAAATTACAAATCTAACAACAACATCTCACGACGCGAGGTGTCAAAGCTAAATCATAAAAATTAAAAACAACACGACGGCAACGTGAACGTTCGAGGAAGCAAAGTCATCAGTCATCAAGATCGATCGAACCTTGGGAGTTCGAGAGGAAGAAGCGCGAGGGAAGAAGAGGGGAGGAGCGGAGGAGGAAGAGCACAATGCTAGCATATTGCTCTGTTCTTCTGTAGGCTTTCTCTTCTCTCTTTCTCTCGGGCCGCGTCTTTAAATTCCCCACCGCATCGCTTTTCGAAGGTAACGCTACCCTCCAACTACATACCCAAAAGCCATACCATTCCCATCCCATCAACCGACGAAGTTTTAGGGTCGGGCCCACGCTGGGCACTTATGGGTAGCTCTAGCCGACGTGGGCCCGGCCGGCAACTGCTTGCTCTGTCAGCAAGCAAGGCATGGCGCGTGGACAAGGGTCCTCTGCGACTTGAGCGTGCTGTACGGTCCCGACGTGAGGCGACCCAGTTTCCACCCGAGTCCCTGCGCTTAAATCCAAACCGTCATTCTGTCGTTTTGCTCGGGCGGGGAACCGTGCCGAACACGTGTACGGTCGCAGCACGACGCCGTTAGGACTAAAGCCGGGGTCGAATAATGCGTTAATGATTCGGATCGAAAAGGCAAAAATAGCGAAGTTTTCACGAATTTTGATGTGGCTTAATTGGAGAGATGATTAATGCGGTGGCTTAAATCGGAAACGAAGGAGTAAATTGGGAATCGTGTGAGTTGTCATGTCTAGGCGCGAGAGAGAAAGTGGTCCGAGGATGGACGTTGATTTAAGAACAAATTTTGAGGTTAATCTCCGATTTAGCAAATTAAGTGGAAAATGGTTAGCTTAGGAGTTAGGGATGAGAATTTATCTGGAATCCTATTAAAGATGCGAATCAAATAGGATATGAAAAAAAAAATCTAGACCTAAGTAAATAATTGAGTATAATATAAGATTAAATAATATATAATTATATCTATTAAAGATTTTTTTAAAAAATTAATGAGTATTTTTGTTAGTGTTTAATGGAGTTAGATAAGTGAAAAAAATTATTAATACAGAAGGTATATAATCTTTTGATGAATATAAGTGGTAAAAAGTAATTCGCTCACTTAGAGTCTTCGCCAATTCATTCTAGGACTAATACGGAGAAAGTAAATTATGAGGGTTACTAGCCCGAATACTATAACTAACGCATGGATAAGACAATCACGCTGGCTTTATCACATTTTAACTCCCATACCTCAACATATGTAGGGATATGATAAATGGAGATGAGGAGGAAGAATATATAATCAAATCCAAACCCAATCCATTGGCATCTATAGTTTAGCTCTAGCCTAGCTTGAGTTCGTTGATAAATTTTGAAAAATAATCATGTTAATTTTGAATGACAATTGATGTAAAATATATTAACGCTCACATCAAATACCTCTCACCGTGGGTCTCACAATGAGATGAAGAAAGATAAATTAGGTACTAATTAAATAGCTTCCTAAGTAGGAGTGTTTTTTACCACAATCACGACTCGAACCCTTATCCATTGATACAGGTCTACCATTTTGATACCAATTCAGCTATATCTCGGGGCTTAATTTTGAGTGATAATGGGGTAAAAGGTCATATGCTAACCCTAAACGCTACATCGGTGGGTCTAACGATGGGAAAATACATTATTATGTCCCTCTTATTTTCAATTTTTCTCACTTGTGTCCCTAAAAGGTTTTCATTCTTATTTATATCTCTTCTCATTTATTTTTATTCCAGATAATATCCTTGCTGCTAATTCTTCATGTATATCAGAAGGAAAGCAACTTGTGTTGTGCATGTGACTTAAAAAACCTAAATTAAAGTCCCAATTGTCATCCCTTTCATTGGGGAAATACATTATTATGTCTCTCTTATTTTAATTTTTTCCATTTAAGTCCCTAAAACATTATTGTTCTCATTTATATCCCACCTCCTTTATTTTTGTTCCAGATAATATCCCTGCCTTTAATTCTCCATGAATATCAGATGGAAAGTGACCTGTGTTATGCACGCGTCTTAAAAAACACAAATTAAAGCCCTCAATTGTCATCCCTTCATTTAGCATAAAGAGGGAAACCCTATCTCTTCAGATTGATGCCCCAAACCCTTCCCCTTCGTTCCAACTTCACTCATGACTGTCGGTTTCTCTTCGATATCGATCGGTGAATTAAAGGAGACAATTATAAACCTCGTTTGGCCTCTGTAAGTGTCATATTATTGATGCCCCTCTTATTTTTGATAAATTTCATTGCTTTAATTAACGCTTTTGGTGAACATGAATCATTAGTCTTCTCACAATCGTGTTCATCACACTTCTAGTTCGTTCATGAGTCTATAATTCCTTTGAGAGAAACCTCTAATTTGATGAATTTCATTATTTTAATTTAATACATTCTTCCAACTAAAATAAGTCTACAAATCATTAACACGAAGAGAATTTATTTTCTTGTTTCATATCTTCATAAATCTCAACAATCTTTAATGCATTATTATAATACTCATTAGCTAAATGTAACTGAGCTTCTATTAACTTGGCTAGTTTTTCGCTTTGCTTCAGTTTTTGACTGGACTTGAAGTGACAATTGAAGTTGACCTTGAACTTGAGCTCGAACTATTTTGGTGGTATTTTTCTGTAAAAGACGATTCACTCACCCCCAGTGCCTCCATCAACCCGTCCCAGGGCTAATACGGAAGAGGTAAATCACGAGGGCTACTAGCCCGGATGCTGTGGCTAGCGTGTGGGGAGGGTAGGACATACTGATTTTGCTAGGATTTGACCCCCAGACCTCTTGGTGGCAACACCCACGCACTAACCATTAGTACATCCCATGGGGACAATAACTCGAGCTATTTTGGCCTCTAAGGGTGAATGAAGCATGCTATTTTTCTCTAAAAATTAAGGAAGCATGCTGTTTTTCTCTAAAATATTAATAGTTCTCGCTACTTCCTCCTTGATCTGGTACGATTTGTGAGAAACACTGCTATATTTATTAACTTGTAAATGAGTTTCTTTCCAACTGTCATAAATACCAGGATTCCGTCCAATAAAATCAATCTGCTATATTACAGTAAAACAAAGAAATTTATCAAATAAGAGGCTTCTCTCAGAGAAATTATAGACTCACGAATACACTAGAAGTGTGGTGAACACGATTGTGAGAATTCTAATAATTCATGTTCGCCAAAAACGTCTATTAAAGCAATAAAATTTATCGAAAATAAGAGGGGCATCAATAATATGACACTTACAAAGGTCAAATGAGGTTTAAGATTGTCTTCTTTGATTCATCAACCGATATCAGAGAGAAACCAACAACCGCGAGTGGAGTTGGAACGAAGGGGAAGGGCTTGGGGCATCGATTTGAAGAACTAGGGTTCCCCTCTTTATGCTGAAAGAAGGGGATGACAATTGGAGGTGATCCTGTCGGCAAGCGAGGTGGGAGTCCCAATGCGATGACGGGGCACAATTCGTTGGCAAAAGGAGGATGACCGATGATGTACTACACAATTCAGGATTCCGACGGTGGGGCAGCTCCGGACCGTAGCTGAAAGTGACCGTTAGCAACTCACCGAGAGTCTTCTCGGCAAGGCCCTCCGATGGTCAAGTCAGAATCTGGTGGAGATAAAGGTAAGAAAAAATATTGTAGCTGAAGAATGTTCCCCTCCCTACGCGTGAGGGATAGAGAGTTTTATATGGCCGGGAGGACTGACAAACTTTGCACCATTCCTGCTCCCCTTTTGTCCTATGCGAGGACAGGATTAGGGGCCCTTTTCTGTCAGCCGATCGGCGCACCCTGTCTGACATTTGTAGGAGGCTCACAAGTACGGCTGGGCCTTTCCAAGAACGTCTGTCAGACACCCTACTGTGCTAGCGAGATCTCCGTGATTTGGACACGAGTGGTGTAAGATCCGAGTCGACGAATACTAACACAACTATTGTCTTTACCTGTAGGGCATTAGAGGGTCAGTGCTACCATGGACCATGGCAGCCTCCGACCCTAGAAAACAAGCTGTATTACACTCAGGCGTAGACTGCTCGGCGTGCCAGGGTTTCCCACTCGGTCCTTCTTGCCTACGTTTCTCCTACCCGAGAAGGCGGGTGAAGGACCCTGACTGAGAAGTGAACCTTGATATTCACGGGCTTAGGACTCGGGTCGGGTACTTGTCTACCTGTTGTATCCAACCGGGGTGAGATTCGAGCCAGACGATTCGAGCTCGGCGATGCGGCCACTAGCGCGGACATTCTGATATCGGGCGGGGTTGCTAACGCTCCCCCACAACCCCACATGGGCCTAGAGAGTTGGGCCCCTTTTAGACTGGGCCTATCTTCCCGAAGTGCTACTTGGGGCGTCTTGATTCCACATCAGATTAGGGTGGGATCATATGCATCCCCTTCAAGTCTAGTCAAAGGAGGCGATGAGTCCGACTGACTGGACTGTTTGTTTGAGGACAGAAGCGTCGGTCGGGGTGGGTCGACTGACTAGCTAACATCATCCGTTGTCCCCGACTGGCTCAAGATATGTCTCGGTCACTTTCTCCCCATGGCTTCCACATGTTACCCCTAGGTGCTCAGCAGATCCATTTGTATCCCCTCATTAACTGTTGGGAGCACGCGTCTCCTACTGATTGGTTTCATCGAGCAATAAAGCGGCCGGTGACAGAGCCCACGCACACACGCTTCACAAATTCCCAAGGTTCGTTATAGCGGGAAATGGACGGTCCTGATTCACTCCCGCCTTTTTACTGGATCACCATCGGATGACTGACATTTGATTTTCGACCCTTTAAATACTGCCTCGCCCCCTTTTACAATCCCACTTTTTTACCTCACTCCACTTTTGTTTCTGTGCTCTGCTATGTTTCCGGCAAATTTCCTTCCGGTGGACGACGGTTTTTATGACCTAACACCCTTTCCCGCGACCCCTCTTCGGTTTCCTCGGGTTAGTTCACCTTTCCTGGACTCTCGTCATCAGTTCATGGCTTCTTCCACCCCGAACCCTAGCCCGTGGTACGCCATAGCGGTGTCCGAGCTACATACTCGAGACTTGAGCCGGCTTCAAGAGGAGTATTGGCTTCCTTCCGACCACCAACTGGTGCTACCCAAGTCCACTAACCGACCCGAGAACTCCCCTCTAAGCTACATCACTCTCTCCCGAGACCACCTCCAGGTCGGCCTCCGATTTTCCCTTCATCCTTTTGTTTTAGAGGTGTGTCGATACTTTCAACTTCCCCTTTCCCAACTAGCCCCGAATGTTATCTGTTTTATTTGTGGGTCGGTTATCATCTTTGCGTTGTACCGAATTCCCCTCCGACCGAAGATTTATCACCTTTTTTACTACCCCAAAAAATAAGGGTCGGGCAATTTTCTTTTTTCAGGCCCGAGCCAAAACTTTCTTCTTAGCAAAACTCCCGACTTCCAACAAAGGTTGGAAGGATCACTTTTTCTACATCAACGCGACCCCGACCCCTAGTTGGCCAACCTCCTGGATAGAAGATTTGTCCCCATCTCCTCCTCTTCCAAAATATTATCGATCCTCGCCTACCTACCAGCTCGCCATGTCCAAGATCGATGGTTGACATTTCCATGGAGTGAACATTTTGCAAGAAGGGATTCTCTACGCGTTTGCTCTAAGCCAAACGTCGGTTTCCCGACCTACTTCACTCGGTAAGTTTCCCTATCTTGTCTCTGAACGTTTTTAGCTAACTAACCTTTTGCTATTTTGCATCCACCATGATGTTCGCTGCTGCCATGGATGACGGGTTTGGTCTGAACGACACGGAGCTGGAGTCTCGAGTAGCCACGGAACTAGAGAAACGGGCGGTGGATCCCCTCCACTCGACTCCTATGTCCGATTGCCCGTTGGCTCCATTGCGGTCCCAACGAGTCCCGCGGATGAAGCCCTAGAGGAGGAGGACCAATCTCTCGCGAGGAGGCGGCATCGGGCCCGCTCCCCTAGATAGGCCGACCGAGAGCCAGGTCGGGGTCACCTCCGCCCGTCATCCAAAAAAGAAGAAGAAGAAGAAGCAGCGGCCACCAATGGGCTCATCAGAGGTTCCCGAGACGTCTAGCCGAGCAGCGGCCTCGCTCGTCTCTTCTCCCCTCGGCCCCTCCTCCAGCGCGCTAGACCTCCCTCTGCCTCTTGACTCGGCTTCCTCCCCGGAGAGGTTTCGCTCGTCTCCCTGGCTCTCCATATTCTGGTGTCCTCTCTCGTCGACCCCCGTTTGGAGCTGCCCCCTGGCAGCCTTCCCTACCCGTCCCAAGAGTTGCAGTTATATGGACCGGTTACGAATCGGTACCTACAGGGGATTTGGGAATCCTACTATCAGGGTCCCAACAACAAGGCCAACACCTTTTTCCCGGAAGCTACTTTGGTATATCCTCAACTCAGTCTTTTCTTTTAATGCTTATTCAAATTATGATCCTACTAACCCTTTTGAACTCAGTTCTGGGGCTCTTGTCATAGCCTGTTCATGGCCGTGGAGGCCTACATGCAGGCTCGGACTGCTGCCGAGCGTTGGGTGGAGGAGCTGGAAGCTCGTCTCCATCACACCCGGCTGATTTCCAATGAGGCTAGTCTGAACGACCTCCGGGCGGAGGTCATCGCGCTGCTGGATAGGTTGGCGGCTTCGAAGGACCAGCTGGAGGTGGCCAATGTTGGAGCAATCTATGGTCCGGAATGACTATATATTTTGATGTTTGGGTAAAGGATTTAAATTAGGTTCACCATTGTATTTGATACGTGTATATTGTTGGAACCCGGATGGCTAGAGAGGGGGGGTGAATATAGCCAAATACTTGAACTTTGAGCACTTCAAACTTCTGCACTCAGTTTGTTAGTAGCACAGCGGAAGAAATAAAGGAAACAGAGAAGTACAGAAATGCAGAAAACAAAAACAACTAGAACAAACAAACAAGATCGCTAACAAGGAGGGTTTATAAGGTTCGGGGATAACTTGCCCCTACTCCTTGGCGTGCCCTTAAGGTGGGCGATCCCTTGATCGTCGACAGATCAAGCCCCGGTGAACACCGGATAGAAAGCAACCTCCTTCTCGGTGGAGTAACCTCTCCACAACGTTTCAATCAAGGATATAGTTATAAGCACAATGAAACACAAGAAGGCTCTTACTTAGCACTTAGCAAAGACAAGAACACAGCAAGCTTCTCCTGAGCTCCACCCAGCGACGATCTCACGCAAGAACCCTTTCCCTGTGTCTTCTCGCCGTCGGACTCAAAGCCTCTTGTTCCTTCCTCCAAGTGCTCAAGCAAGGGATGGTCGCTTCACTGACTACAATTGCTTGCTCAAGATGATGGGATCACAGAACACACAAGCAAGGATGTGGAGAACACAATCGCGCAGCAAGAACTAGCCAGAAGTTGATTCAGCGAACTCTACTTCCACGAAGCTTTCTTGCGCCCTTTTGTTTCTCCACTCAGCACCAGGTGACGCCATCTCCTGCAGCCTCCAGCTGCTCACCTGCCAACGCCAGCTACCACTGAGCTCTCCCTGGACTCCCTGAGCTTCCCTCAGCCAAGCTCCAGTCAGCAGCTCCGGCCGTTGCAACCTGAGATGAAAAACGGACAAACCTGCTCCAAGGAAAGACCTCCATTAACTCTCCTTGAGTGTTTGAATCCTTCCCTGTCACCTGCAGCTTAATCAGAGCATTAGAGCAGTGTATCAATCAGAAAATCAAGCATCAGATGTTAAGCGCAGAAGATCAGATACGGTCAGACGCAATCAGAGGGTCTGACAATGCAATTTGAATTAAAGTGATCGGTCACCGGACCGATCCAGGACTTATGGGTCGGTCACCAGACCGATCTACCGCTTTGCTGGGACTCTCAGCTCTCACGGCAACACAAGCCTGATCGGTCACCGGATCGATCAGAGTGAAGCCTGATCGGTCACTCGGACCGATCAGGTCTGATGAACAGTAATCCCGGAAATCAGATCCTAAGTCTTTGATCGGTTACCGGACCGTTCAGGAGCTGATCCGCGGGGGAACTCAACTCACTGTTCGCTCCCTGATCGGTCACCAGACCGATCAAGAGCAAGGCAGTGAGGAAGCTGCCTGCTCCCTGATCGGTCACCGAATCGATCAGGAGCCAAGCAACAAGGCAACAGCCTGCTCCCTGATCAGTCACCAGACCGATCAGTCATCGCTGGATCGGTCTCCAGACCGATCCACGAGGGAGCAGCGTGCCAATCTCCCTGATTGGTCACCAGACCGATCCAGGGACGCAAACCTAGCCTTCCAAGCTAGGGTTTCACCCAACCTAGCCCTCCAAGCTAGGATTTCTCCATCTAACCCTCCAAGTTGGGATTTTTCACCTAACCCTCCAAGTTAGGACTTTTCACCTAGCCCTCCAAGCTAGGACTTTTCACCCAACCCTTCCGAGTTAGAACTTCATCCAACCTAGCCCTCCAAGCTAGGACTTTTCACCCAACCCTTCCGAGTTAGAACTTCATCCAACCTAGCCCTCCAAGCTAGGATTTTTCACCTAACCCTCCAGTTGGGACTTTTCACCTAACCCTCCAAGTTAGGACTTTTCACCTAGCCCTCCAAGCTAGGACTTTTCACCCAACCTTCCGAATTACGACTTTTCACCACCTGGCTTCACTCACTAGGACCCGGCTTCACTCACCGAGATTTCCAACACCTGGCTTCACTCACCGGGATTTCCAACACCAAACCCTCCAGGTTAGGATTTCAATTATCCCATGCCTAATCCCCGATCAGGTCTTTATCATAATCATAATCATAATCATAATCAACCTAAACTAAAATCGGTGTCAACACCAAAACAACAATCAGGGTCAGACTGCATCAACATATATGACTGTGCATGTTTGCAAGATACACATAGGTTTAGCTGGACGACTTCAAGTTCGGTGAAGGATGACATCAGGAGACAAGTCATGGGCTTGTATGCATCCGAGGTACCATGGACAAGGCAGGAACGACGAGCCGAGGAAAGTGCACTTCGAGGCATACACGAAGGATGACATGAGGATGAGTCGCAGGCTTGTATGCATCCGAGGGAATAGAGCCAAAGTCGAAGAAGGCTTGAAGGCAAGAGGTCGAAGCTGCAAAGGAAGAGTTAGCTGAGTCGTGAGGGTCCCAGTGTGAGAGAATTGCACTCGGGAAGGAAAACCCTAGGTTTAGGATTTGGGCAGTCAACTGATGCTTGGATCAGTCGACTAGTAGTTGACACAGAAATATCAGTTGACTGATCTTCTGTGCAGTCGACTGGTGTCGACTGAGAATTCGAACGTTGGGCTGTAATATTCGGATTTGGTTGGAACCAATTGACTGGTGTTGGAACCGGTGGATTGGTAATGACTAGTTCAGCCACGAGCTCTAATTAAGGGAGCTCGGTTTGGCTGACTAGGGTTGACAAAATTAGCTTTGGTTAAAGGTTAATTACTAGTCTTTGTGGTAAGGAGTGTTGTCAAGGTTGTGGTGAGGTTTCTCCACCCACAAGGAACGACACGAGCTAATCGGAGGTCTTTCGGGGACTAATCCAATGACGGATAGGGATCGTCCACCTTACGGGCAGCCGTGAAATAGGAGCATTATCTCCGAACCACGTAAACAGTTTGTAATAGTGTTTGTTTATTTGTGTTATTTGTATTTTCGCTTGCGCACGCTAACACTTGTAGGAAGAAATGACGCATCGGGATAACGGGTTATTCACTCCCCTCTAGCCGGTCCATCGATCCCCAATAGCCAAGACTCAAGTGGACTCCTTCGACTTGTTCGTGACCCACTCCCAAAGCCGAATCTCCACTCTAGAGTATGTCGAGCGCTGGTGGTTGTGGTGCGTCACTGGTGGAGCGCTTCGCTTGGGTTAGGTGAAGGTTCGATCTGGCCTAGAGAAGGGGTGGCGTCGCTGAGCTTGCTCTTTGCCGCTGCAGATTTTAGGTCAAGGGATTTAGGGGAGGAAATTTGGCAGAGAGATGATAAAGGAGGGAGGTGGTGAAGCGATGGGGAAAATTTGCGTGAGCGCGTCTTTCTTTTGACCCCTTTCTCTTTCTTTCTTTTCTCCATTTTTTTGCCACATAGACTTGTTGACTAGTTCCTTGAGCTTTTTGTGTTAACTTTTCATGTGCATATCATTTCTCTAATTAGAATTTAAATCCAAAATAATTGGGTTAGTTGATATCTCAATTAAATGTGATTCTGTCACGAAGTGGGGTGGCAGTCCCATGGGCCAGACGGGCCTCCCAGGTGTCACGAGCCGGTGAGGTGGCCGGTTGCCGACCGTGCCTTGCCACGTTCCTGCAAAACAAAGGTCGTCAGCGAACCCACCGGGGAAATCCCCGGTCAGGCACTCCGACGGTCAAGTCAGTCTCCGAGGGCATATGAGAGGAAACTGAATCGCAAATGAGGCAAGAGATGCGAGAACACGCGCGCGCGAGTTCTCGCATCCCTTGCCTCATTTGCGATTCAGTTTTCCCTCATATGCCTCGAAGACTGACTTAACCGTCGGAGTGTCTGACCGGGGATTTCCCCGGCGGGTTCGCTGACGACCTTTGTTTTGCAGGAACGTGGCAAGGCGCGGTCGGCAACCGGCCACCTCACCGGCTCGCGGCACCTGGGAGGCCCGTCTGGCCCATGGGACTGTCACCCCACTTCACGACAAGATCAAAATGTATTCAAAATTGAGCTCCATTCGAGCTTGCATTGGGTCAAATTAGGTAGACCCAGATGAACCAATCGGTTCAGTTAAGTTGATTCTTTTCTTTTTAGTCGGTAAAGCCTAATTTGATGTAAAGGTTTGTTTTTAGCAAGATATGTTAATCTCAAGATTAAAAAATTGATTCGCTCGTCTACATCTTCTCCGTCAATCCGTCCCAAGCTAAAGATAAATCACTTGCACTGCTATTTAGAAATTTTGATTGACATTGAATCGGTCGGGTCCAATTAAGTAAGCTCAATTGAACCAAATCGACCCGACCAATTTATACGAGGAAAATAATAATAATAATGAATTAGGTATTTATCTTTTGCCCCTTTCTCTTTCTCTCTTCCCTCACCCGGCGACGCCCTCGCGATTTCTTCGCCGGGGCCGTTGGAAAGAACGGCACCGCTGCCCTTATTAGGAAAGTTTGTCTTCCTTCTTTCCGTTTTGGGTATTTTGCATGCTCCTCCCTCTGTTTTTGGAAAGCTCGCCGCAACCTTTCGATTCGGAAAAGGAACCCCGGTGAAATCTACTGGAAACCAAGTCTTTACGCCCTCTACTAGTATCCGAGCCTTGTGAGATCTTTCCCGTTCGCATTTTCTTCGGGGATCTGTTGCCTCCGTCGATCTTTCTCCTTCAGCGGCGCCGGTGAGGGAGTAGAAACAAGATATCCTTCCTTTCTTGACCGTGAATAGGATAGGGATTATTGGTAATCTTGCAATCAGTGCTGTTATCTTCTTTTGGCTACACAGCCCTGAATTTTTTATATATGGCTTGACCTGGTGTTTAGGGTTTTCTAGAGGCTTTGCTTCGAAATTCTATCTCAATGGATGTTCTTTTTACCTTTTTATATATATATATATTTTTGATTGTTTTCCTGTGTGTGTTTATTGCTTATCTTGCACATCATGTTTCGATTATATTCATAGCTGTGTCTAATATGTTAGTTGCATCAATGATGCTTGCTTGGAGTTGCTGTCCTTATTTGACGTTTCATGTTTAGAATTTGGTCTTATTATATATTTCTTGCTCTAACATGTCATTTGTGAAACATTTATCCTAACATGAAAGACTTGTAATATAGTTATTATACATGGTGAGGTAGATGAGCGAGTATATGACGAGTGTTATATGCATCATGAACTTATCTGAGGTGCTTTTAGTCTGATGATTTTGGAAAGCCCTATGAACATTGTCAATGGGATGCACAACAAATACTTAGTCAGGCTTAGCGAGGCTTGCTAATGCTTAACTGGGGTTACGTGACTTCAAGGATATTATAGGACATGTAATGATTTGGCTGTCAATACCTAATTGGTGATTACATGATTTTAGAATATTGTGAGCCACTTGGGTCCCTAATGGTTAAGTTTTGTTGACGATTACCGGGAAATCACGAGAGTCATTAGCCACTGTTATAAATTACAGCACAATTTGATAACTCTTTATGATATTTTTATAATTATTAAACTGCATAATAAATAGCCTACAGTTAATTAATTTTTTATATTCTTCTGACCTATCTTGATAAAAGTGAAAATTAACATACTGATAAAAAAAATTCTTTAAAGTTTGAAAATTTTACATGTAAACATATTTTCAAATTTATGTATGAAGTGGTACTTAAACATACTAACTTGAGCACCAACTTTTGATGGATATCCATGAGTATACTCTTTTAACTCATTAAGATAAATCTTAATGCTTGTACCTTTGGTTAGCTGATGGGAGTATAGCTTCCCGTTCAAATGTTATTGGTTGATAGGACTTGTTAGGGAATCCAACTTTTGTTGTAATCAAGTACTGTCTTTCCTTCACAGTTATAATCAAGTACTAGCCATCAGTGCCTCACATGCATATTGCCTGAATCAAGGCTCAATATTGTCTTGGGAAATACCACGCTCACATGCAAATTGTTGTATGGTAGTCTACATTATTCAATATGTGATAATCATGCACTTTGAAAGGATCATCTAACCTCTGCCCTTTCCTTTGAGTGACTTGGATGCATACCTTAGTTTAACTCTGATATCATATTAGTATATTTCTTTGGTAACATTTGGAAATAGCTCCATGATATCAACACTATCTGCTTAGATGTGCTTTAGTAGTCATTTTCTAATGATTATCAGATAGTAGTTTGTGATTGGTATCAGGATTGGCTAGCTGAAAACATTACCTATCATGTAACCTGAAGCCAATAAACCAAATTGAAAAATTCACCTTTTTCAATTTATCAATTTGGTTTTGGGTTGGAAAGTAGTCAATCATTTTAAGTTTGGTTTGGTTTTGGTTTGCGACCTGATACAATTGATTAGTTATAAAGTTCCTGTTTTGATCTTGCGCTTCAATTTTTTTCTTAAAGAAATTTCTTTAGTCCCTACTTTATGTTGCATACATCTAATAGCTATGTACTGCAGCCTGGGCACATAACATGGATCTGGAGACAGAGAACCGTCTTGCTTCCTTATTAATGGAGGAGGCTAGGAGAATGCGTGTGGAAGCAGAAAAAGAAGGTGTCCATGTTTACCTCCGTAAGCCAAATGTTAGAGGTCGGCCAAATTCACGTTTTCTAACTGCTACTGTTCATGGAGTACAACAAGGTTTGCTGCTTATATGAATTAATCAAATTTAATCAGTCCATGTTGTACTTATCCTCATATAACCTCTGTGATATTTGTCATGTTCATTGCAAAACTTGCCCGTGACTACAAAACAACTAAAATTTAGAATGGTTTCCTCATGTCAACCGAATCTACTCAACTTTGGCAAGTGTAGAGTTGGCTGACTCGTGTTTTTCTGCATGTGCTTGTCTATGGAGAATCGTTGTCTGATTCATGATGACCTTCTACTACCTACATAAAAAATTGAAGTGGTTGTAGTCTTGTAGATTCTAAGATTTGCACAGAGAAAGAAGACAAGATTATATAGGATCTTCAAAATTGTCAAATGTCAAGTAGTTATCTATCATATTATCAATTTATTATTTTCTTATTTGAGATAAAATCTCAATCGTAGCTCAAATTCAACTCATTGACGTGTAGCCTTGCAAATCTTCAGAGCATCTGAACATAATAGCAGTTTAATTTTTTTATGATGGAAATCTTAACAATTTGGAGATCCAGAACTAGGAGAGAGACTTTTGCAGGACAAGATACCTGTTCAATGGTTCACTGCTATTGAAAAGTGAAATTTGTTTGACTGAAACATTATCATTCATTCTTAATAATATAAACCCTAAATGAGCTATTAAATGCTGCAATCAACATTAATATAGTTTCCAAATCCATTCATATAAGTTAAGTGGTGAAATAGGTAACTGGGTTTTCATAGTCAATGAATTATTCCAAATGGCAGTAATGGGCTATGGACCTGACATCACATAGCTAATCCAGCTAGTAAAGGGAAGGCCAATTGCTGATATATTCATTTAAGCAATAAAAAGTTAGTCTTTATCTTAATGCAGCTCGTTGATTAGTCTTTCTGATTTTTTTAGTAGCAAAATAGTATTGACAAGTCTTACATCTTGCATTGGTTAAGGCATTGCAGAATTTTTGTAAAATTGTTTTCATAAAAATGATTATTTCTTTAATGGCTTTCTCATCATTGAATTTTGTAAAGTTCTACGATGAGAAAGCCATTAAAGAAAAGGTTGTATTTTATGATATGGGTGATGCATGATTGCTTAGGTAATTTTTTCCCATGCCAACCTTTGTTTTGATTTTGATCTCGTGTTGATGAATAATGCTCCAGCATGGTATTGTACTGCATTGCCGGATGTGGCCCCCACGGGCTGGATCGGATGGTAAGGCGCCTGACCGTTTGTTTCAGGATCACAGGTTCGAGGGTCGCCAGTTGCGCACGGGGATAAAACCCTGGTCTGCTGCTTTTAATCCCCTCGACCTCAGGCGCCTCACCACACCAGTGATAACCGTGGTTTGCCTCCCTCTGGATTCCTATGGGGCCTAGGCCAGGGGGCCGCTAAGGTGGCGGTTCCACCTTTTTTGCTGCATTGCCGGATGTGCATCACTGTACTGTAGGTGTGGGTGTCTGACTGTCTGTATCCATGTGTGATTGTGAGCGTTCATGTCATACACTTAGGGTGGAAGACATTGCTTTTGGGGCTAGTGCACGGAGACATGACTATTGATTGTCTGTGGTATTCCCGTAGCATAGCTTGAAAAAGGAGTTAATAGTGGTACTGATATTGCACATTCTGCAGAATTCTGTCAAAATAGGTTTACTATATATCTAACATCTCAATCGATATTGTTCCACCAAACTATATGTTTGTCCATTCAATTTAATGACCAACTCAGTGGTGAACCATATAGGCCTGTTGTTTATTTGCTATTTTCTTCTATGCCAATCTGCCAGTCTACATCCTAACAAACCCTGGAGCCTAATACTAATATGATAGATCACTGTATATCTATCATTTTTTGTCTCTTAATTTTGTTGGCACCTATCTCTGTCCAGCAAATCGAGCTGTTGAGGTTTCTGAAATGTGGCGAGCTCGGGAAAAGGAGTTGGCATTGGAAGCTAAGCTCGAGGGAAGATCAAAGCAATACACACACAAAGAAGGCGGCGGCGGCGGCAGCGAGAAGTACCACTCAACTTCACACCGTATCTCATCTTGCTCAAGGCACAAGGAGAGCAGCAAAACGCTCCCATATGCACCGAGTAAGCCAGATCTAGATGATTGTTCAGATAGAGATGGTCTTAGAGATGAAGAAGTCGAAGAGTTTCTCCGCTTGAGGTCTGCAATTGACTCGCCATTTGCATTTATCTTATATCGTCAATTGTACAAGCTGTACATATAATTCATTAAGAAGAGATTTCATTGCTCAGATCCTTGATTATCAAACAACTGGATGCTTGTCAGGGCTAAGCGGGGAAGAGGTGATGTAGGTTCCAGAATGGATGAAGCTGGTCCATATCCACCCCAAGCATCTTCCAGACAAAATGACATCACAGATGATGATGTGCGGATGAAAGAAGATTGGGAAAGTCGTATTCTTGGCCCCGAGAAACCAGGTTTCCTTAAGCGTCATAGCTCACTCGATCGTGATTCTGATGCAGACTCTAGGAAGCATGATACCAGTGGATCATGGAAATCACATTCCAAGAGTAGCAAATCAAAAGAAGAGAAATCAGGAAAAAGGAAAAGGAAAGAGAAGAGATCTAAGCATCACAAGAAAAGCAGAAGATACAAGTAATGTGTTCAGTTCAGCGAGGGGAATGTAAACCCATGCGATTTTTATATTTCTTTTAAAACTTTCAACAGGCTGTATCTTAAAACAATACTCCTATGTAACCATCTTTTCTGGATGTCATAAAGTATGATAAAACTTAAATGGATAGTTCCATGTATGAAACACTGAAATATTGCTTTGATTTGAGATGATTTATGGGAGTGTTTTGTAGAATTTCTATTTAAGTATTTTTTAGATTTTAATTGTATGAAAGTATTTTTGAGTGTTTGTGAATGTTAAATTCTGTTTCAGTTTTTATAATTTGTACTCAAAAGTTAAAAGTAAGAATTTAATATTTTTTTCTGTCTCTATTTTTTTATTATGGTCTAGAATTAAAAATTAACATTTATACCTTTTATAAATTTATCATTTTATATAATTGTCACCCCACTTTTAATAAAATTTTATATTTTTATATAATTTATATTTTTAGAATTTTTTTTACATATTTTTATGTATTTACATAAATTTTGTCATTTTTTTTAATTTTTATTAATTTTATATATATTTTTAAACATATATATTATAAAAAATAGTTTTGATATAATCTTCAAAATATAATAATAAATATATAATACATTATTAATATTGTATCAAAATTATATTTAAATAATTAAAAATATTAATTTATATAGTTTAAGAATATTATTGTCATTTAATTAAAAATTAAACTTGAAAGCAATTATTCACTAATACTCAAATTTTATCTTGTATTTACTTTTTACTTCTATTTTTAAATACTTTAGCTTCTCACTAACTTCAAGTTAATCTCTATAAGAATCATTTTTAAATAAGTAAAATCTCAAACACTCCCTATGGATTTATGTGCCAAAAGCGATTAGAAATCCTTCCAGATCTTGCACTTTTTTTCTTAGATTAATTTTTAATGGATATAAAATGCCTCGTTGGATATTTGATTTTCCTTGTGCAAGAGATCGTTGCGGATAAAATATTCTTCATGATTTATTTATCTGTATTTTTTTTGTAGAGCCAATAATACTGAGGGAGTATTTAACAGAGTTTCTACTTTCTACTAAACGCTTTTTGGATTTTAATTACGTGGAAGCCCATTTGAATATTTGTTAATATCAAATTCTTTGGAGTTTCTATAAATAGAAGCAAAAAAATTCTTACTTTTACTTTATATTTATAATCTAAAATTAAAAAATTAACCTTTATGTCTTTAGTAAATTTATCATTTTACATAATTATCATCAAATTTTTAATACATATTTTTATATTTATATAAATTTTATCATTTTTTATATTTTTAATTTTTATTAATTCTATATATTTTTTCAAACATTTATGTTCTAAAAAAAATAATTTTGATATAATATTTAAAATATAATAATAATAATTATATAAATATATTATTGATGGTGTATCAAAATTATACTTAGATAATTAAAAAGATTAATTTAAATAATTTAAGAATATTATTATCATTTAACTAACACCCAAATTTTAACTTATATTAATTTTTAATTTAGGGGGTGCTTAGTAAGCGGGTTTTGAAGTCGGGAATAGGAATGAAATCTATTTCATTCCCATTTATGATGCTTGGTATACAAGATCGGAATCAAAATATGGATATGATACCCATGATTTTATAACCTAGCCCTACTAGGTTATCACCAAACTCATAAACCCCTCAATCAAACCTATTACCATTCCCATTGCCAAACGTACATACTTTAATTTCTGACTAACTTAAAAATAATCTATATAATAATTACTTTTAAATAAACAAAAATTCTTTCAAATACTTCCTAAACCGTTTTATAGGAAGAGGCATATTCCTTTTTTCTCCCATTGGTTGGTTGTACATTTTTCTTCCTTTTAGACCAGAGAAACACTTTTGACTTTGTTGCAAATTTTCACTAACATTGTGCTTGGTAGGCGGGTTTAAGAGGCTGAAATGGGAATAAAATTTATTTCATTCCCATATCTGGTGCTTGGTAGACGGTAATTGAAATTAATATATGGATTTGATACCTTAATTTGATAACCTACCCCCTAGGTTATCGTTAAACTCATTCCTTCTCATTCCTCACTTTTTTTTATTGCTAGACATCAGAGCCCCGCGCGCCACCCCCTTATTCACATTGTCTCCCCCCTCTCCACTTCTCCTCCTCCTCCTTCTCTTCCAAATTCACATCGTCTTCCTCTCAGCCTCTCCCCTTTGTTTTCCCTGCCAACCTGTGCCCACCTCTTCTCCTCCTCCTACTTCTCTTCTTTTTTTTTTCCTTTTCTCCTCTGTTACTTCTCTTTCTCTCAGCCGCCTCCTTTTCTTCTCCCCACATGCCATGTCCTTTTTCTTTTCTGTCGTCTTCCCCACCAACCTGCGCTCACCTCTTCTCCTCTTTTTCTCCTTTGTTACTTGGATACTAGGATAGAGAGTAATCTTACATAATCTGTGGGAAACAATGTAATACGTAGAAGAGGTAAAAATAAAGTTTTCTGGACGGAAGAGGAGAGCTGGGCATTAATAAGATGTTTGCAAGATATGACAACCGATCCTCTTTGGAAAATAGACAGAGGTTTCAAAAGCAATTACATGGTCGAGATAAGAAAGATTATGATCCAAAAGTTGCCAACATTAACCAAATATGTTAGTCACATTGAATCTAAGATCGAAATCTTAAAGAGGAAATTTCACTCTATCAATGAAATGTGTAGATAAAGTGGTTGTACTTGGAATGATGTCGAAAAGAACATAGTTTATGAAGAAACATGGTATCTTGAATAGATTAAGGTACGTGTATTAGTCATTATTGATTTTTTCAAATTATAATGTCGTTTATGGATATGTTAAATTGACTGTTATGTTCTTCATTTCGACAGAATCAAAATAACACCAAAAGTTTCTACAATGTATCATTCCCTTATTTTTCGGAGTTAGAGATGGTATATGGCAAAGACAGAGCAACAAGCCTTGTTACGGAAGATCCTACGATGGCTGCACAAAACATCACTGATGTGGATGTTGAGTTGACCATATAAGATGACAATTCACTTGCTGAAAAAGGAGTTGAAGTTGATTCGATGTCACATCAATAACCTTCTGTTACATCAAGGGCATCTCACTCAAAGGAGAAAAATAAATCATTCGCTAACAAAGTTCAAAAAGCTTCGAAGAGGGCAAAGATTTCAGCTGAGCAAAATATTGATTTTGATTTCAATTTACTCATTGATAGGGTTGAGAGATTTATGCAAACTATTAGCTCACACTTTGAGTCAATGTCAGCTTGGGTTCAAGTTAAATCCTCAAAAATGTCAGAAGTTCTTGAGATGTTAGATACGTATGAGTTCATTGGTAAGAACAAGTACAAGGCTATTCAAGTTATTTGAGAAGATTCTGTGAATGTTAAGTTATTGTTTAGTTTGGATCCCTCTGAAGTTGGAGATTTTGTGCTCAGTTGCTTGTAATATGCTTGTGATGATGTTATATTCGATGAATATATTTTTGCTTTTCCCACTTTTATTTAGTAATCGGGTGATTTGGAGATAATACTTTTGTTTTGGGTTCAAGATAAATCCTCAAGTATGCTTGTAATATGTTTTGCATTGGAAAATCCTATTTTGGGTGCAAGGTTTCTGATCTCTGATTATGTGCCAAGCGTGCCAAGTTTTGGTATCGGATTGAAATGGTTTTCTCTAACGGTGCTAAATGGCGAGGTTGTATGGTTCTTCAACATCATGCTAATGTTATTTGCTGAATCGATTGACAGATCGATTGAACATTATTAATCAATCGGTCAATCGATATATATACTTTTTGCAAAAAATAGAAGTCTGCTGAATTGATTGGGCAGACATTTCGCGACAAATAGAAGCTTTCCTAATCGATTATCCGATAGATTGAACACTATCAATCGATCGAGCAATCGATTAGCATGCTTTTCATGAGAAATAGAAGTCTACTGAATCAATTGGCCGATCGATTGAACACTTCAATCGATTGGGCAGACATTTCGCGATAAACAGAAGTTTTCCTAATTAATTATCCGATCGATTGAATACTATCAATCGATTGACATACTTTTCATGAGAAATAAAAGTTTGCCAAATCGATTGGCCGATCGATTGAACACTTTAATCGATTGGCCAATTAATTGGGCAGTCCTTTCACGTCAATTGATCTAATTTTTTATGCCATCGGCATGGAGGGCGTCCGTCGATGCCACCCACTGTAGATCCACCCCTGATTTGAGGTGGGGGAGATACGAGTCTATTCGGCAAAATATTCCATCCAAAATATCCAAAAAAAAATTCAAAAAGATTTTTTCATGTATTTTTAGTAAGGGTAAAATTGAAATTTTTTCTAATTCCTATTTTTTTATTTAGCATTAATGATAATTATACTCCTTCCTACAATATTTATACCAAGTACTATCAATTCAATAATTATTTTCATTATTATTAACTCCTCAATCAAAATTAATTATTATTCTCTCGTTACCAAGCTCCCCTAAGATTTCCAAAATTGCTGATAAATTATATATTAACAGTTATTAAAATTTATTAACGAATAATTACAGTATATTTTACAAAAACAAAGCAATAAGCGAACGCTTGACGCACTCCCACTCAACGCATCATGATCTTGAACTCGTCGAAGCTGAGCGCGCCGTCGCCGTTGAGGTCGAACGGCCGGATCATCGCCTCGCACTCCGCCACCGTCCTCGACTCCCCCAGCCTCCTCAGCATCCTCCGCAGGCTCCTCGCCGTGATCCGCCGCTCCTCCTCCTCCTCCCCCTCCCCGTGCCGCTGCTTCCCCTGTACCGCGTACATCTCGAAGGCCTCCCTGAGATTCCTTCCCCGCTCCGCCTCCCCCTCCGCCTCCACCATCCGCACGAATTCCTCCACCCCCAGCATGCCGTCGCCGTCGGAGTCGCTCGACTCGACCACCGCCGCCGCCTCCTCCGCCGACAGCTCCTCGCCCGCCGCCCGCATGAAGCTCCGGAGCTCGGAGGGAGAGATCTTTCCGTCGCCGTCCTCGTCGAAGTAGCGGAACACCCGTTCCATGGTGCAATTGCTACCGCGAGGTGGCTCGTCGTCCAGCGCTGCTAACCCTGCATCACCCTGCTTCTTGGACTTGGGGGAGAGCTTGGGCCATAAGCGGCCGAGAATTCGGAGATCCTTTGGCATGATGCGATCGAAAACTTAATTACTTCCTCGAGAACAGAGAAATCGAATCGAATTAAATATGGGTCGAGGCATGGAGATGTGCAGGAATTTATAGCAAGGAGGAGCAGCGGCGAAACCGGTGGGCGCCGCAAGGGCGAGAGAGACCACTGGAATCTCTTAGCTGGTCCGCGTCGGGGAGGAAGATGAGGATGAGCAGGAAGGAGCGGATTGCGGCGGCCGGGGGGAACGGATGTAGACGATGACGTCATTTAGATGGCGACTGCAATTCATTTGGGAAGTTTCATCGACTTCCCTATTTTTTTTACATATTTTTAATTTTATATTTTAAAATATTATAATAATGACAAAAAGCCAACGAGGAAGAATAAACTCACGATGACTAAGAAGACAAGAAGTTGGGGGAAAAATTTATTATGCAGGATGCAGAGATTTACATCCCATTAATTCTATGATCCGAACCCAAGATCTTTAGAAACGGGATCCTCTGTCCCGAGATTCTCTCTGTTTTCGTGGCCCAACTCGTCGGCGACCGACGAGTTGTCCGATCGTCGATCGGACACCATCATTAGTCTTCGATCATCGTCCCGAATCAAATGATATCCTGGGAGAACATTGAATTGGTCGAGATCGTCGCAATTGCGATCTCGCCGGATTCGACGGTGAATCCGGCAAGATCGCAATTACGACAATCCCCGACGAAGTTCACCGTACCTCCTAGGGTATAGTTTTGTTCGGGACGGCGGCCGGAGGCCGCCGGTGGTGTCCGATCGACAATCGGAAAACTCATCGATCATCGCCGACGAATTCGGACACGGGGACAGAGGATTTATTCTCAAATCTTTAGTGATAATTTATTATTTTCTTACCCTATGTGGAGATATTTTTTTAAATATTATAATATCCATTAGGGAAAGTAGCTTAATAATTTTTTTTTAAAATGCTCCTTCTCTCGAGGGCATTTTAATAATGAAAACAAAAAAACAATATTAAAATCATAGGTACCTTATTTTAATATTAAAATTTTATCTTTTCTTTCTTTTAGAAAAAAAAGGAGGATTGCTGTCGGTCGTTATTTTTCCACGTTAACAATGCGGATTAGATGGCAGGGCGTTGACTTGGGAGGAGATAGAATCAGCGTGGAGAGCGTGGGGAAGACGCCAAGCAACCGTCGTCGAAACTGTCAAAGCTGGAACGGCGTAAAGAAAATGACAGCGAACAGGTTACACAGTTTGTGTTAGTTTATTCACCAAACGATGTACATGAAAATTAGAAATTAACCAAAGGTGTACTGAATTTTTTTTTATTAAAAGATACATCAAATATATTGATCTTCCTCTTATACCCCTCTCGCCAAAAATTATTTTTCTCAGATAGAATTCCGAGACATCCGAAACACTTTTCAGATTTTTCAATTTAAAATGTTCGGATGACCCTGAGAATCAACTTTTTCTCACCTTACATATATATATATATTTCTACCTTGTATAACTCGACTCATCACAAAGGTATATATATATATTTCTACCTTGCCCCAGATAGTGAACTTGTTCTACAGGTGACTTCAAAGAGTCGACTTAAAAGAATCGTTGAAGAAGATAGGTGTTGAAGGAGAAACATCAAGCAACAGTTTGTTTGATAGAAGAAAGAAAAAGATTTAGTAATGTACGTATGATTAACTACTTTAAATTTGTGTATACGGTGAAAAGAAATAGCAAAAGAGTTCTTATAGGGTTTATTTTAGCTAGACTCTGTTCTGCTCTGATATGGTATCAGACCTAGTTTTATACATAATCAACTCTTTCTACTAATTTTTTGTTTGGATAAGGACTCTAACGGTGTCATGCATTACATAAATAGAGTTCTCAGAATTTGTTTAAATTTACGATAAATTCATGCTTGAATACGACCTAAGGGGTGGTATCAAAGGATATCAGGCCCTCCTAGGGCCTAAAATCATTTGAATTCAGACCTTCTTAAGCTTTAATTTCAGGCCCTAGGAGGGCCTGAAATCAAAAGATAGTTCAATATTACTGATTGTGTAGACAATAATTACAGATTATAGATTATAGATTACACAACAACATGGATCGAAAATAATGTTCCATTGATTTCAAACGGATTACATATATTATAGATTACTGATTACATACATTATAACTACCAATATACAATATTTGTCATAACAATTACAAATACATTGTATCAACAAAACCAATATTTATAGAATACCTTTCCAGAACTTGTCTGTCATAATTTTATATCCAACCTTAAATCGATAAGGTTTCACTTGGGTTTGGGTAAAGTCTGTAGATCTCTGAAACACTAGACATTCAGCATAGCGCATGAGAATAAAAAACACAATCCACCATAAAAAAACCAATATTTAAATAGTGGTTAGCATATTAATCCAACCATGAAAGATTATATTTTTTGAACCAAAATAAACATAATCTTACGATCTACTTTGGGTGGGTTCTTGTACTTCAATTTTAGTAAAGTATTTCCCGATATGGAAGGTAATCCTTTATTCCATCTCGTGCAATATGACCAGTTCATATTTTTGAAAAATGCTACCTACACACAAATTACATTAGTAAAAAATATATTTTATTAAAACTACTTGTAATGTTTTATATATAAAATATAAAACTTATAGTTTTCTCAAATTTGGCAATGTACCCTTCTGTGGCGCCGAGAGAATTATAATGCAGGATATTATCTTCCTCAAGGTCAATAACCAATAGATGTCAATGATAATCTACATTATTTATAGAACAGATGATATATCTAATTGGCTTATCTGTATCAGTAGCAACAGTTTGTTCAAATGCTTCAGCATGCACCACATTAAACAGTTTCTATGTTTATTAAAATGGAAGTGTTAGTGGACTAAATCCTAGAAAAAATAAACAAAATAAGGTGCTCATTTACTTACATCTAACCCCACCCCACAGAATATGGAGGGGGTGGTATGGTGAGTTAGAGATTTTTGCTTTATTTACTAAAATTGTCCAGTAAATATTTATGCAATCCTCAGTGGTGTAGTCATTCCAATCAAATATAGTCAAAAATGATTGCATATTTAATGAGAAGATCTCATTGGACCATATTGGATTCCAAAAACCTACATAAACAAAATATGATAAACTTAATAACAAGGGAATGATTAAATTTTATTATTGAATAACAATAATCATCATTCTTTTACATTATTATGCAATCGCAATAGCAACTAACTCACTTTAATTTACTAAGCTTTAATAATGTTTCTACAATCTCAGCATCTTTATTCTTCTTAAAAAATGCCCTGGCATTCTTCAAGATTTTGGTTTTGACCTTTTGAATTTCTTTTCTTTTATCAGCTTGTTAATCAGATATTTTTGTTTGCGTTGTGGTTGCAGATACTGTTGTTTGCGTTGTGGTTTCTGACATTGATGGGGTAGGAGGTTCTTCATCTTCATCTTCATCTTCATCTTCATCCTCATCCTCATCCTCATCTCATCCTCATCCTCAACAATCTCTTTGCCTTTGCCCTCGTACGCTTGATTTCTCTCAGTTCTCTTTCTTTTTTTTGGTAGTGACTTAGCGTTATCTGAGCCTTTGCTTTCCAATTGTTTTTCGAGCCTCTGGATTCTCTTCCGGCCCAATGGGAACTTCAGGCCCACCGTAGGCTTGAAATCAGAGATATTGAGGCCCAAGTTTGGCCTGAAATCAAATGACTTCAGGCCCAACGTGGACTCAAATTTTTTCCATTTTAAAAATAATTTTTATAATATTTAATTATGATTTATTAAATTAAATATTTATAGGGTAATCTTTTATATAATTCTACGAGTTGTGATAAAATTCTCTCATTTGATTGAAATACTCAGGTATGATCAAAACATGCTTACATTTGTTTAAACTTGAAACAAGAAAAATCCCTCTAGAGAGTACCTAAATACACAATGCATACCAAAATTGGATTCCTTGCAGACCATGAACTCATATTTTTCAGAATTTGTTGCAATAAGAGTAGTCTAGGTCCATCAGTGTGTTTTGGTAGAAACTCACTGATTAACCTAGGATATTTGGATTTATTAAAACTGGAAATCACTAGTAGAGCTATGAGATGATTTATTAAAACTCGATAAATCAGAACAATGCAAAATCAGAGCTTATTTTAGTTGTAATATCTTTTATTAGTTTTTCTTAGCTATAACATCCATAACCACTATTTTTTTATTTCTATATGTTTATATTATAGAAATCAGTAATATGGAATCAGCCATTTGTAATTGTTATCTATACATTCAGTAATATGGAACCTTACTTTTAGTTATTAGAAGGCCTGAAAAAATCTGATTTTAGGCCCACGCTGGGCCTGAAACCATCTTATTTTAGGCCCACGCTGGGCCTGAAACCATCTTATTTCAGGCCCACACAGGGCCTGAAATAATTTGCTTTCAGGCCCACGTTGGGCCTGAAATCAGATGACTTCAGGCCCAACGTGTTCTCAATTTTGTTTTTCCAATTTAAAAATAATTTTTATAATATTTTATCATTATTTATTAAATTAAATATTTATAAGGTAATCTTTTATATAATTCTATAAGTTGTGACAAAATTCTCTCATTTTATTGAAATACTCAGGAATGATCAAAACATGCTTACATTTGTTTAAACATGAAACATGAAGGTTCCATTTGGAGAGTACCTAAATACATAATGCATATCAAAATTGGATTCCTTGCAGACCATGAACTCATATTTTCAGAATTTTACACAGAAGGAGTTTTGTAGGTCCATCAGTGGGTTTCGGTGGAAACCCATTGATAGATCTACGAAATTTGGATTTCTCAAAACTCGATATCACTAGTTAGAGTTGAGCTAGGAGATGGTATTTTTGGTGTCCAAACTTAGTTCTAATGAATATCAATTATGTTCTCATACAGTATCAGTTGGCACAAAACAATGCAGCAACTCGAGTTTAATAAACAACACAATTATTTTTTTTACCATACAATTATATAGATGTGACAAAACTATACATAATTTAATTTGTTTACAACACCATAGAATATTTTTTTCAACAATACAATGGATAATTAATCCAATGTTTTACAACACATATCCCTCAGAATTAAAAGTGTTACATCAAATCCTATTTTTCTCATGTCTCCTTGTTTGAAGTCCATCTTCTCATCATATAGGAGACAACGAATGTATTTCATCAAAAAAAAAGACACAGTTCACACTGTAAATAATATCAGCATTTTTAATTTCCATATATTTTATAAATTACTTTTCAATTGAAACTTATCCTCATTTACTTACCTGGCTTCTTGTTGAAGACAATTTGCTCTGATAGAGCCCCATTGGTCCAAGGGATGATAAATTTCTAGATATTGATGAATAGACCTCAGTTGCTCGCGAGTGTATTGTATTAATTCTTTTACCTGTAAGTAAGATCATGAATTTAAAAGTCAATATCAATGAGATTTTATACTAAATGATTAACATACAAATGACTAATGGTTGCTCACCGCTGAGTCAAATTCATATTTATATTTACGATCACTAGCAAGAGAATTAAAATGATTAAATGTCATTGATTTTGTATCCACCAACAATAAGTAAAAGTGTGCATGATCACTGCACAAAGACATTAAAATATATCTGAAACCTTCATCTATCATATCTGTCTTCATCATTTGTTATAGGCCAAACTTTCTAGAGGATCTTATTGATGACTAATAAAAAAAGCACAGACAAAATTATTAATAACCAAATCATAAAATTAGTTCTATAATATATATTGTAAATTCATTTATATCTCTAACTGTGAAGAAGGTTGAACAATATATTGACTTGTTGTATGACCTACCACATGCGGATGCTCCCCTAAATAGAATTTTATAAAAGACATCAATTACCTCGCCTTTTGTAAAAACCTTTCCATTCAGAACAGATAAAACTGAATGCATATTCAAATCAAAGGGTGCATCCTCCCAAATAAATTCAGTTGTCAACCTGTAAAGTTAATCGATAAGTTAATATATTAAAGAAAAAGATATATTAAATAAACTATGTGTCCTAGCTTACTTTAGATTCTCCAATTTATTTAGCAGGTAGGACACATCTTTATCTTCTTTTTTCTTCTTTGAATTCTTAAAATGTTTCTTCACAAACTACATCGATAAATATACAAAAAATAATTAATGACCTAAATTAATATAATTGACCTATTTTACATGAAAGTAAATCACATACAGTAATGCTTTGTTGCCTCATTTTGTAGAGTTCGGCGATCCTATTTGTTTCCTCCTCTATGTCTTTATCAGACATAACTTCCATTATAGTTATGGTTTCTCTTGCTTCATACATATCATCCCCACTAATTTTCCTTTTTCCCTTGTGACCTTGTCCATGACATCTGATATGTGTTTCTTTCTCCGCTTCCACTTAGGTAATAGCTGGTGTCATAATGGACTTTCAAGTGGAGTATCCCTGTAATCATACCGATTTCGGTCACGTCCTCTCCTTCTCCTTGTTCTACAAGCAACTGGTTCATAAAGAGGTTGACTACAGGATAACTTGATTGAGCCTCCATGCCATTTTTTTCAATTATTGCAAGTAATTCCTTAACCCTTTCATTCAAACAAATGTTCTCCTCTGTTAGCTCCATGATTCGATTGTCTTTAAGAATGCAGTCACCACATTCCTTCGTACTTTGCCTTACAGTTTCTGTGTCATCTCCTTGTGAAGTCTCCATTGGGCGTGGAATGTCATCACCGATATCAAGGTTCTCAAATAATATTTTTTTATTTAGGTTAGGAATTATTTCAATCATCACCTGTCAATTAACAAGTACACAAATGTTAATAACTCCATATCAAACTAACATAGGTTATAGTTTAGAATAATTACCTCTTCGGGCGAGAGCCGGTCGACAAGGGCCCTCACTCTACTAATATGCGAAGGAATATTCTTCCACTTATTTATTCGGGGTTTTTAAACATTGTATGGTTTTTGAATTGGTACATGCTCCAAAAACTATGCCTACACCAAATGTTACATACAAATATATTAACGACAACAAAATATTATAAAATTTAACAACAAAATTATACTCACTGCAAAAAGGCCAGGAAATCCCTTTAGGTAAGGGAGGTTGGTGCTGGTGTGATGTCTCTAAGTTGATGAAAATAAGTCCCCAATCTAGATAATTATAGAGACAAAAATTGATGGATGACTTCAACCCCGTTGAATCTACCAAGATTCTCATAATCATCTACTATATCAACAAGACCTAGAGGGATCTTATATGTACTAGATGAAAATAAAACACAAACAAATATATACAAAATATAGAATTTACACACTAATACAACATCATCCTCTGATTCAACACTTTTAGCATAATATTTAAGTAACTCCTCAATTCTTGTTCTAGTAGGTTATTTTTTTTTGAGAAGTAAGTAAGATAGAGGCCACCCAATGCTTTAGTTGAATTAATAGGAAGCGAAACACCTCGGTCAGCAATACCCAGTAACAATGCAACATCTCGTCTGGTGAACACAACCGGTACACCTGAAACATTTAAAATATTTAGTTATTTTCAAGAATATAGGCCTGAAATGAAATCATTTCAGGCCTACCGAGGGCCTGAAATGAATTCATTTCCGAGGGCCTCAAGTGAAATCATTTCAGGCCCAACGTGAGCCTGAAGTGAAATCCACTGAAATGGGTCTGAAATTAAATCATTTCTGACCCTCTTTATCTCTATTTTATAAACTACTATAGTTAGTGTCTACAATTCAAAACTAAAAGTATTACCTGAGAATATAAAAACTTACAAAGTTGAATCCTAACTTTCAAATATATTGACCAAAATTCCACGGATATGCTGCAATTCTTGTATGTCCAAGAAAACATTAAAGGGAGACTCTTTGATCTTCTCAATGTGTCGACTATGTAATATTTGAAATGCTTCAAAAAAAATCTTAAAGTGACCTAACACACTGCACCAATGTAATTTTTATCCAAAGTCATCTGAATCCTATAGGTTGTAAATATTACAAATTTATTAAGAACCAAACTCAAACATTTTCATATTTCATAAATCAATATAAAATCATGTGCAGAAATAGTGTTGTTTTGACCTAATCCGCTCATTAACATATCTTAGTGGATAATACTAAAGAAGAAGAGGCTGAAACACCCACAGACCTTTTTTCCGCCATTCTTAAAATAAAGCAGTGCAAAAACCCTAACTGGAGAGTGCCGATGACTGTCGACTCCACGTAACCCTTAAAGCCAGCTGAGGGACACACGAACAACCTTGCCTAGGGTCTTGGTTGGGGGGAGGGATTGGGGGGATGTGCTCGGGACTATAACACAGCTAGGGCGCCCAAAATCTTCTCCAACTTCGGCAATGAGAATTATGTTGCCACGCTGAGAGAAAGAGGAGAAAGAGTCGACTCCCAGGGCTATCCAAACCACAATATGTTATTTTAAATAGAAAAATCTGAAAAAATGGTTCGGATGTCTCGAAATTCTATCTGAGAAAGACAATTCTTGGCGGGAGGGGTATAAGAGGAAAATCACAATATTTGATGCGCCCTTTGGTAAAAAGGAAACCTCAGTACGCCTTTTGGTAATTTCTAATTCACACATGTGCCGTTTGGTAAAAAGTCGTAGTTTATTTTTTTATATTGATTTGGATTTCAAGTTGACTTAATTATTGGTTCTAAGTTGACTTAACCATAGGCTCTAAGTTTAATCGAGTCCAGATTCTCTGTCGTTAAATTTTGATATCTCCAAATTTTAATGTCTCCGTATTTTAGAATTGTCATTCCTTGCTGGTGGCACGCCTTATCATACAAAAAATACAAAGAATAGATTTCCATTTTTTTTTACTTCGTATCTTTGGGTATCTGAAATCCGATAAGATCGTAATTGTCGGTGATCCGGATTGGATCACCGTCCCTCTAAAATATAATTTGATTCTGAATGATGATCGGAGGTCGTCAGTGATGTTCGATTATTGATCAAACGTGACGTCGATGAGAAATAACGATTATGTGAAACGAGGACATAAATAAGTGAGACCGAGTCAAGATGAACACGTGGATATATAATTTTCTTAAAAAATTTTATAATTGATATTTATGTGACAATATTAGATTAGGTTAAGACACTACTCATATGAATATGTCCGACATAGCTATTAGACGGAACAAATTGACCTATGAAAAATCATGGGACGGATTCGTCACGGTTTAAGAAATCTCCAATCCAATTCATCCAAAGGGAAGGTGATGGATTAAGGGAGTGTTTGGGAGAACTTTTGCTTCTTGAAAAGTGATTCTTGTAGAGATTATCTTGAAGTCAATGAAAACCTAAAGCATGGAGTGTTTGGAAATAGAAGCTAAAAGCTGATACAAGGTAAAGTTTGAGTGTTTGGTGAATAATTGCTTCTAAGCTTAATTTTTAGTTAAATGACAACAATATCCTTAAACTATATAAATTATTTTTTTTAATTATCTAAATATAATTTTGATACACCATCAATAATATTTTATATATTTATTATTATATTTTAAATATTATATCAAAATTAATTTTTTTAATAATATATATGTTTAAATATATATATATAATTAATAAAAATATAAATATAAAAAATGACAAAATTTATATAAATTTATAAAAATTTATAAAAAAATTATGAATATATAAATTATATGAAAATATAAAATTTTATTTAAAACTATGGTGGCAATTATGTAAAATGATAAATTATTAAGGGTATAAATGTCTACTTTTAATTCTAGACCATAAGCAAAAAAGCAGAAGCAGAAAAAAGCATCAAATTCTTGCTTCCAGCTTTTGGCTAAAAGTTATAGAAGTTAAAGCAGAATCTGGTATTCACAAACACTCAAAAGTGCTTCTATGTAGCTAGAATCTAAAAAGCAGCTAGCAGAAGCTCTCCCAAACACTCCCTAAGGAGTAAACAAGAATGTCTATCAAAAAGAATAATAAAAATATATTAAAAAAATCCTAATAATTTATTGAATTGGGTCCTTTCATAAATAAATATTAATTATAAAAATAGATCGGATGTTATCAAAATTTCATATTGATTATCGAAATAAATTTGAAAGTGCAAACGTTTTGGAAGGCTCGATTAATTTTAGAGTGATCGATTTGTCCGTATAAAATTTTTTTATTCACTATCAGGATAAATCATAGCAGTGTATGTGGAGGCTCCTCTTATCAATTGGCATTTTTGGATCCGCTATCTACTAAGAGAAAAATCTGTCACAATATGTCGTAGTTGAGCAGGGCCGGCTCAAGCCTATTTAAGGCCCTAGGTGAAAAAAATAGGTCATTAACATTGTTTAAAAAAAATTCTACTCGTCCTTTTTCATTTAGACTTACAACTATCAACCGACTTGGTCGAAAATAAATATATTCAGAATTATTTAAAAACTAAGAAAGATAAAAAAAATGTGTCTAATTATTCAAATATAAGACGAAAATAACAACTTTTACAAAAAGGAATAAATGAAATTGGACAATATATAATAAAAAAAATCATATTTCTATCCTCAACTCATCATCACCGTAAACCAAAATAAATAAATAAATAATATATTTACAAATGACACAACTAAATATAATCCTTAGAAAATAAATCAAATCAGTCATTATCATTTATTAAGAATTAAATAAGTCATTTTAGACACAGAACAAAAGAAAAAAAAATAAATCATATTTTTTATTACCCAAAATAGTTATAAATGATAGAATAAAAATAAAAGGGAAGCCAAAAAATTTATTTCTAAGGAAGTGAAATGATAAAAATATCTAACTCACTATTGCTCAAAAATAATAAAATCCTTTATTTCGATCGAACACAATATGGATGAACCCCTCAACATTTGAACTTAATCAAGCAAGGAACATAGTAGCACCAACCGGATTAACGTGAAAGCGTTAGGTGTAATTTTTTTTCCCAATATCAACGAGCGAGAGAATTACAAAGAGGGAGAGCTAGTCATGAGAAGAGGAGGAATTCAAAAAAAGACTAATATTTTTATTTTGCATTGCATGGATAAAAAAAAATTTAATTCATGTTCTTACCAATCAGAAAAGAAAACGTCACTACTAAAAATAAATAAATGTAACAAGAGAAGGCTAGGGTTGAAAAATATTGATGATGAATACATTCGATCTTATAAAATAATATGCATAATAAAAATTAAATTAAAAATATTAAAAAGAGAGTCTCCTATGACTCTATCCATTGGAACAATAATAAGATTTTTATAAAATCTATAGTTTTGACTAAAAAATGAGATATGTAAATTTTTTTATCAAGACCCTATTTTTCATTCCCTTAAAATATATAATAAAAATATATTTAATATATCAAAAATAATGGGCCCCAATAAAAATTGAGGCCCTAGGCATAGGCCTTAATGGCCTATGCCTAAAGACGGCCCTGTAGTTGAGTGTCGCACTTCAGATGGTTGGTCTGGCGTTGAAGTAACTAACCACGACACCCTACCATTGGAGCATAAAAATTTAAATTTTTTTAGAACAAAAGGTGACATCACTTATCCCAAGCGATCTAGTATCGTCAATCCCAGCTGCGGAACTAGGATATTGGTTCAGCGTAGACAAATTACATCTAACATTGACGGACACGTTGTGGAGGGCACCTCTCTCAGTCCAGTTTCGATAGTAGGGTTGATAATGTTGGAAACGGATGGCTAGAGAGGGGGGTGAATATAGCCAATCTCTTTTATCTTTGGCAAGTAACAAGTTTCTGTACTCAATCTTATCAGTAGCACAGCGGAAGAAATAAAGCAACAGAGCAGTGCAGAAAACCAAAATAGAAACCGAAAACAAACAACCACAATTAGCAAGATCGCTAACAAGCAGGGTTTACAAGGTTCGGGGATAACTTGCCCCTACTCCTTGGCGTGCCCTTAAGGTGGGCGATCCCTTGATTGTCGGCAGATCAAGCCCCGGTTAGCACCGGATATAAAGCAACCTCCTTCTCGGTGGAGAAACCTCTCCACAGCGTTTCAATAACAGATAAATTTTTAAGCTCAATGAAACAACAAGAAGGATCTTACTCAAGCACTCAGCAAGGACAAGAACACAGCAAGCTTCCCTGAGCTCCACCCAGTGGCGATCTCACGCAAGAACCCTTCTTCGTGTCTTCCCACTGTCGGACTCCCAGCTCCTTGTTCTCTCCTTCAAGCACTCAAGTAATGGATGATTGCTTCTCGAAATCAGTAGCTTGCTCAAGATGATGAAACTTAAAAAACGCAGCAAGCTTGTTGTGGAGAACTCAAAGCGCAGCAAGAAGACAGTATTCGAACTCTGCTTCCCCGAAGCCAGCTTCCGCGCTTTTGATTCTCCACACAGCACCAGGTGACAACATCCTCCGTAGCCTCCATCTACCACACTGCCAACGCCAGCTACCACTGAGCCCTCTCTGGTCTTCCTGAGATCCCCTCAGCCAAGCCCCAGTCTCGGCTCCAGTCTGCAGCTCGGCCGTTGCAACCTGAAATGGAGAATCGGACAAACCTGCTCCAAGGAAAGCCTCCTTTGACCTCTCCTTGAGTGTTTGAATCCTCCCCTGTCACCTGCAGCTTAATCAGAGTGTTAGAGCAGCGTATCACACAGTAAATCAAATATCAGATGTAAGTGGCAGCAAATCGGATACGTTCAGACGCGATCAGAGAGTCTGACAGTGCATTTGAATTAAAGTGATCGATCACCGGACCGATCAGAGTGACCCCTGATCGGTCACCAGACCGATCAGGCTAGGTCCAGACCGATCAGGCTCCGTCCTGATCGATCCCCAACGCTCGATTAGAAATCGCGATTTCTTTGTGACTTCTCCTGGATCGATCACCAGACCGATCCCAGGTTGTGGATCGTTCACCCGACCGATCCAACCCTTTCTTGGGCGATTTCTGAGCTTCACAGTCCAGACCTCCTGATCGGACACCGGACCGATCAGATCATGATCAGACCGATCAGGCTCCGTCCTGATCGATCATAGAGAGGAACCTGCGACGCTGGATCGTTCTCCGGAACGATCTGCACAGTGATCCTGATCGGTCACCAGACCGATCAGGTGCAGATCAACAAGGGAACTCAACCTCACTGTTCGCTCCCTGATCGGTCACCAGACCGATCAGGAGCCAAGCAGTGGGTGAAACACACACACTCCCTGATCGGTCACCGGATCGATCAGGAGCAGTACAGTAGGTTCCCAACCTCACTGTATGCTCCCTGATCGGTCACCAGACCGATCAGTCGTTGCTGGATCGGTCACTAGACCGATCCACAACAGGGCAGCGTGCCAGCTTTCCTGACCGATCACCAGACCGATCCAAGGACTTAAACTTAGCCCTCCAAGCTAAGTTCTCTTAAACCTTAGCCCTCCAAGCTAAGGATTTTTCACCTAACCCTCCAAGTTGGGAATTTGCACCTAACCCTCCAAGTTAGGACTTTTCACCTAGCCCTCCAAGCTAGGACCTGACCCTCCAAGCCAGGACTTCTTCACCTAATTCTCCAAGATGAGAATTTGCACCTAACCCTCCAAGTTAGGACTTTTCACCTAGCCCTCCAAGCTAGGACTTTTCACCCACCTCTTCCGAATTAGGACTTTTCACACACCTAGCCCTCCAAGCTAGGATTTTCAACACCTAACCCTCCAGATTAGGATTTTCCATACCATGCCTGATCCCCGATCAGAACTTAATCATAATCAATAATCATCCACCTAAACTAAAATCGGTGTCAACATCAAAACAACAATCAGGGCCAGACTGCATCAACAATCTCCCCCTTTTTGTTGTTTGACAACCCGATCTAAGTTTAGGGATTCTCAATCCATTTCCTCAAATCCAGAATCATAGGGGAATCAGGATCCTCCCCCTACAACATGATCAACCTAAACTAAACCAACCAACACTCTCCCCCTTTGTCGAACACCAAAAAGGGGCTAGAAGGGCTGATAAGTTTAAACCATACTCCCCCTCAACCCTAGGGGTATCTCAAATCAACAAGAATATGATTGACTATTGATAAGCATATGATCACATATGGCAAAAAGATATCAAATGGCTAAACAGGCATATGTATCATATGAGCATGGTAGCATAGACATGAACATAGCTATGGATCAAATATGCAGATAATATAGCATAGCATCAACAAGAAGCATATCATCATGAGATAATGCATGCATCAGCGTCATAATCATCAAGCGAACATTGCATCAAAAGCATAATCATGGCAATATAGCAAGAATGCAGATTACACTCATTTTAAATAACATAGCATCAACAATAACATACTAAGATTAGATAAGCATGTGAGGCAAAGTCAGACAAGTCAAAGCATAAAGTGTCCAGATAAGTAGCAAGATGCAGAACACATGCATCAAGAGCAAGATCCGTGTGGCACAAGGCCACAATAGGCAAGTCAAGGGGCATACAGCCTGAGAGTCATACAAGGCAAGAGATCATCAATCGTCAGCGACATCATCGTCAGAATCATCGATATATATGATATCCCCGGGTGAAGGGCCACTGGGGGACGCACCATCAGGAAATGTATGGTGATACCACTCTTTATACCATCTGTCCTGGAAGGAGTGTATCTCAGAGACATCAGAGGCTAAAGCATCGAGACGGCGATCAAAAGTCTGAAACTCTGAGCGGACCTCCTGTCGCCAGAGCTCAGAGATATGCAATTAGTGCTGCAGCATCCGTTCTAACTCCGCAATCTGCCATCGGAGGTCAGGAGCCCACTCATCATAATCATCTATATCAGCGGGCTGCTCCTGGGAATGGGCTGCTCCAGGAATCTCTCCCATATGTCTCTGATTCTTTCATCGCAACCCTCGTGATCCGACAACAATACCAGACTGGGCCAGCATGCGACGATCAAGTCGGCAGTCCTGTCGCACCATAGGTACAGTACGACCCTGTGAAACATCGATCCCAACGGACTACAGCCAGGCAGTGATGATATGACCAAATGGCATATAGATCGTCTGGCCATACCTCAGACCATGGACAATGATGGAGAAATAAATGGACGGTGCTATGTCAAAATCTAACTGCAGATGCATCCCGTAAAGCATCAGGCAGTGGAATGGATGGATTTCATCAAGATGCTTTGAAGTAGTCGGAAGGAGACAATTTGTGATAATCTTAAACAGAACATAATCAATGTTGGATAGATGGAGAGCAGGAAACGTGGGAAACGTACGGGTGCACACACTGGAACCCCGTGGCCTAGGGTGGCCTAGAAAATGCTCATAGATGGAGTCAGGAGTGACTCCAGTAAAGGGGACAGGAAGAGGGTTAGGAAGATAGGGATAGAGTGAAAAGTCATTATCGGAGCGACGGTAACCCAGAAACACAGTGAAGGCTGATAAGGTAAAATCAAGATCGACACTGGCGACACGGGTCCGCCACCCCGTGCCCTCCCCATTGGCCAGATTATTGTAGAATTCAGAGACCAAATCAACATTGATTGGCCTCTCTAAGAAAAGGATGTTTTGAAGCTCATAGTACTCAATGATTCCTCTCACCGTAGGACAATGTTCATAAACAAAAGTTTGGTCCACTGACCGACATGACATTAGTTTAAAGTTGTGCCAATGAAAGTTTAGGGCATAGTGAATGTTCTGAAATCTAGTATGCGGGGGAGGTGGAGGCCTCGGAGGAGGTGTAGAAGATGAAGGGCCTTTGCCCTTAGAACTATCATCTATAGGTTCCTTACCCTTAGAAGACTTTCTATAGATTGGATTCAAGAATTGATCATACAAACATGATTTAACAAGGGAAGTAATCACACATGGTTTGAGTCACATAAGTTGAATCAAAAAATTCAAGAATTGATCATCATAGATAAGACCCAATCATAAGGTAGACGTTAGATCAAGATCAACCATAGGATAATAAAGATGTGAAAAATCGATTTGATCATTGGGTGAGAAAGTAAGGTCACGGCAAATATAAGAAGGGCACGGCACCACACCAAGAACAACAAACCATACTCAGTTAGCTTCCAAAACATAGTTTATGAACTGTTTGAACAGAAAAACTGAGACAGACACTTACTTAGGCGCCATTAGTAGAGTTCTTGAGTCGGAAAGGAAAAAGCTTGCGTAGGGAAAGCCTTCAGCGTAGAAGAACTCGAAGCAAGTAGAGAACTTGCAGAGATCAGGGAGACGCTCGCAGAAACTTCGCACAAACTCGCTCGCACGGGAAGGAGAGAGACGCACAAACACTCTCGCTCAGGATGAAGAGGCGCAAGTAGAAGGTTTTTCGGCGCTAGGGTTCGGCAATGGTAAGTTTCGAAGGAGTTAATCGGTTGGTGGATCGGTCTACCAACCAGAATTTAATGCGTCTGAACGGATCACCGTTCGATCTGATCGCGCCCAGACCGATCAGGCTACAGTCTGATCGGACTGACCCGGGCCTGATCGGTCGGGTGACCGATCAGGTGCGCTTCTGATCGGTCGGCTGATCGATCATGACACGAACAGTAGGGTTCGGAGAGAAACCTGTGAGCCCCCTGATCGGTCTGTGGACCGGTCCCAGCAGGGTGCCAGATCGGTCCAAGGACCGATCCAGGCTAGCTCAGTACACTTGGTCAAAATTTCGGAAAGTCACTGCTAGCCCTCTGATCGGTCTGTGGACCGATCAACGCAAAAGGAAGCCAGATCGGTCCGGGGACCGATCAGGGTTCCTGAAACTCCCTGATACGAACTGAAATGTTCAGTTTCAGAATTTCTAAATCTCTTCAAGGAGATCTGATGAAGTTTATCGAACTTGGACAAGACCTCATCACTAAAATTGATCCCTGAATAAGGATCAAAAGTCCTTATAGGTTCAACAATCACTTTGATTCATCTAAATGGAGTCAAACTCAATCAACAATCATTCAAGCAAATTCAATCAAGTTTTGGTTCCCAATCTAAGTTTCCAATCAAGTTGCCTTGATTGGAATGTCTAAGTATGATCATGGAGCCAAATACACATATGTTATGCATTGGTTTTCCCCATACATGGTCACCGAAGTGATTATTATCTCGTCAACTTAATTTCTCAAGGGATGAAATGACATTTTGAGAAATTGAGTTGATCCTAACATCTCACCCCATTTCTAGCAAACAAAAACGTTTTGGTAAACCTTATAGTTTGTGTGAGATGTTCCCAAAGTTACCCAATTGTTTCCCAACAATTTCGAAATAAACATGAAGGGTTTGATTACAATTTGAAAATCATGAAGCGCGGCACATTCCTAACTCCCTTCTTAAGAAACTAAACTCATTTTCGGGGAGTGGTTTAGTGAAAATGTCAGCTAGGTTTGACTTGGACTCTACATGTGAGAGTATAATATCTCCCCTAGCTACATGATCCCTGATGAAGTGGTGACGCACCTTAATATGTTTGGTCCTAGAATGATGGACTGGATTCTTAGTTAAGTTAATTGTGCTTATGTTAATTGTGCTTATGTTAATTGTGACCGATCAGGCCCGGTTCAGTCCGATCAGGTCATCACCTGATCGGTCTGGGCGCTATCTGATCGAACGGTGATCCGTTCAGATGCATTAAAGTCTGGTTGGTGGACCGATCCACCAACCGATTAACTCCTACCAAAACCCCTCCGTGCCGAACCCTAGCGCCGAAACCTCCCACTTGCGCCTCTTCATCCTGAGCGAGAGTGTTCCTGCGTCTCCCTCTTTCTCGTGCGTGCGAGTTCTTGCGAAGGTCTCTACGGGCGTTTCCTTGTTCTCTGCAAGTTCTCTACTTGCTCCAAGTTTTCTGCGTTTCTGTCTTGCGCCGAGGGCTTCTCCTGCGCAAGTTCTTCTTCCAGTTTTTGCGATCCTTTCAAACTAACTTCAATGGCACCCAAGTGAGTTTTTGATTTAGTTTCCTTTATGACTCTATTCATGGATTATATGTATATGAAGCTAATCATGTTTTGGTGTTTGTTCTTGGTGTGGTGTCGTGACCTTCTTGTATAGACCATGACCTTTCTTTCCATACTTCACCATATGATCAAATCTATCTTTAACCTCATTATTGTACTTCTTTTTTATCTACTGTCTACCTTATGATTACTCTGTGTGTGATCAAATCTTGAATGTTTGATTCAACCTATGTTCGTGTCAACACTGTTGAATTGATTCAAACTATGTGTATGCTCAATTTAATCTATTCAAATCTCTAGAAAGTCTTCTAAGGGTAAAGAAACTGTTGAGGGCGGTTCAAGGGGGAAAACCCCTTCTGCATCTGCACCCTCCAGAAGGCCTCAGCCTTCTTCTAGCTCTCGGTTCCCAAATGCGGCATGTGAACAGGCCTTCTAGTCAAGGACTTTCAAATTACTATCCTGCCGATCCATTGATATCCCTTTTCTGACTGAACATTGTCCGTCGGTCATGGACATAGTCATGTTCTACAACCTGGGCTTTCTTCTTTCCTTGGAACGGACCATCAATTACGACCTAGTCTCAGAATTCTATAACAATTTTCAGCAAGAACCTCAAGGAGGCTTCGAGTTCACCACTCGAGTCGCCAAGAGGAACCTTGACTTTTCTTACGAGATCTTGGCAGAGTATTTGGGTGGTCGACGATCACCGAATTTGTATTCGATCTACCCTGAGCTTCCTAATCCTTTATTGGCACCTTTTTCAGATATTACCCCCGACTCCATCTATCAGCATTTCTTTGATCATCCTCGCCCCGCCGGGCTTGATGAGTTGGGTCTTGATTTCCCTACTTTTGCAGCCCTACGACTTGCTCCTGTTGATTACGTCTTATTCAAGATTATCACAAACTGTCTCCTTCCAATCACTTCCAAGCCTTTAGCTGAGATTCGACCCTACCACTGCCTCATGCTCTACGGTATGCACCGTCGTTTGGACTTCGATTTTATGGAGAGCATCTTCCAGTCTATCCTATCCTATCGAGAGCCAAGCCGTCGCACGGTCTACATGCCATTTGGTCATGTCATCACTGATTGGCTTATGTCAGTTGGTGTTGATGTCACCAAAGGCAGGACCATGCCCATGGTCAGACAGGATTGTCGGCTCGGTCGGCGGGCTTTTGCAAAATCTGGCATTATTATTCGTGAGCGCGATGGGGCCTTGGTATGGAAGGATGGGAGAGGCCTTGGTGACCTACCTGGCGGAGCACCACATTTTCAGGCACCACCCGAGGCTACTGCACCTCATGAGACTCCTGCCGCTGACGTTGAGTACGACTATGAGCCTGACCCAGATCTACGATGGCAGATTTCCGAGCTGGATCGGATCCTCCAGGAGGATATTCATTTGAGGGAGCTCCATCGAGAGGAGGACCGCTCGGGTTTCCATTCCTTTGATCGCCGATTGACCGGCATAGAGTCTACTGTCTCTGGGGTCCAGGCATTGCAGCAGACTTGGTACGCAGAGTGGCGCCACCATACCTTTCCAGTGGATGCTCCTTCAGGCAGTGCTGCACCAGGATCTGCTGATGCCATGATAGATGATCTCATGCACGATGACGACCCCCCCACTGACATTTGAGTTTGGATGACCAGTGTTTCTTCTGGTGTTATGCGTATTTGACAGGTTGATGTGACTTTTGGGCTGTATGCCCTATGACTAGTTAGTTATGGCCCTGAGCCGCACGTACTTTGCTTTTGATGCATCTGTCTTGCATCTTGTTATTTATCTGGGTGTTTTATGCTTTGACTTTTCTGACTTTGCCTCACATGCTTATCTCGTTTTAGTATGTTTATTGTTGATGTCATGCTATTTATATGAGTATTATCTGCATATTTGCTACATTGCCATGATTATGCTTATAGTCCCTTGTCTACTTGATGCATATGATTGTTCTGGCATGCTTTGTGTGTTGTTACTTCCTGTTCGTATGATGCATGTGATTGCTATATCTTGCTCTATCTTCTTCACATGTGTTCATATGCTTATCAAAACTCAATCAAATCCTTGTTATTTTTGGGATACCCCTAGGGTTGAGGGGGAGTATGGTTTAAACTTAACAGCCCGTCTAGACCCCTTTTCGGTGTTTGACAAAGGGGGAGAGTGTTGGTTGGTTAAGTTTAGGATGATCATGTTGTAGGGGGAGTATCTGGATTCCCCTATGATTCTGCAAGTTGAGAAATTGATTAAGAATCCCTAAACTTAAAATCGGGTTGTCAAACAACAAAAATGGGGAGATTGTTGATGCAGTCTGGCCCTGATTGTTGTTTTGGTGTTGACACCGATTTTAGTTTAGGTTGATGATTATGATTGATTATGATTAAGTCCTGATCGGGGATCAGGCATGGTATGGAAAATTCTAGCCTGGAGGGCTAGGTGTTGGAAAATCCTAACCTGGAGGGTTAGGTGTGGAAAATCCTAGCCTGGAGGGCTAGGTGTTGGAAAAGTCCTAATTCGGAAGGGTTGGGTGAAAAGTCCTAGCTTGGAGGGCTAGGTGAAAAGTCCTAACTTGGAGGGTTATGTGCAAAGTCCCAACTTGGAGAATTAGGTGAAAAGTCCTGGCTTGGAGGGTCAGGTCCCTAGCTTGGAGGGCTAGGTTGGATGAAGTTCTAACTCGGAAGGATTGGGTGAAAAGTCCTAGCTTGGAGGGCTAGGTGAAAAGTCCTAGCTTGGAGGGCTAGGTGAAAAGTCCTAACTTGGAGGGTTAGGTGCAAATTCCCAACTTGGAGAGTTAGATGGAAAAATCCTTAGCTTGGAGGGCTAAGGTGGATGAAATCCTAGCTTGGAGGGCTAGGTTTGAACCCTGGATCGGTCTGGCGACCGATCAGGGAATTTGGCACGCTGCTCCTTCATGGATCGGTCTGGTGACCGATCCAGTGATGACTGATCGGTCTGGTGACCGATCAGGGAGCGAACAGTGAGGTTGGAAACCTACTGCTCGGCTCCTAATCGGTCTGGTGACCGATCAGGGAGCAAACAGTGAGGTTGAGTTCCCCTGCTGATATGCTCCTGATCGGTCCGGTGACCGATCTGGATCACTGTACAGATCGTTCCGGAGAACGATCAAGTGTCGCGGACTCCGTCTTATAACCGATCGGGCTGGAGCCTGATCGGTCAGGGAGTCGCCTGATCGGTCTGGTGACCGATCAAGTTTCACTCTGATCGGTCTGGTGACTGATCAGGCTTGTGTTGCCGTGAGAGCTGGGAGTCCCAGCAAAGCGGTGGATCGGTCTGGTGACCGACCCACGAGCCCTGGATCGGTCCGGTGACCGATCACTTTAATTCAAATTACACTGTCAGACGCTCTGACCGCGTCTGACCGTATCTGATTCTCTGCGCTTTACATCTAATGCATGATTTGCTACTTGATATGCTGCTTTAACCCACTGATTAAGCTGCAGGTGACAGGGGAGGATTCAAACACTCAAGGAGAAGTCAATGGAGGCTTTCCTTGGAGCAAGTTTGTCCGTTTTCCATCTCAGGTTGCAACGGCTGAAGCTGCAGACTGGAGCTACTGACTGGAGCTTGGCTGAGGGGAGCTCAGGAAGTCCATGGAGGGCTCAGTGGTAGCTGGCGTTGGCAGAGAAGCAGCTGGAGGCTGCAGGAGATGCTGTCACCTGGTGCTGAGTGGAGAAAACAAAAGGGTGGAAGAAGGCTTCGTGGAAGCAGAGTTCTAGAGTTCTAAGTGTTCGTGAACTAAGTTCTTGCTGCGCCTTTGTGTTCTCCACATCTAGCTTGCGCGTTCTGAAGTGTCATCACTTTGTGCAAGCTACTGCAATCTTGAAGCAATCATCCATTACTTGAGCGCCTGAAGGAGAGAACAAGAGGCTTGAGTCCGATAGCGGGAAGACACGAGGAAGGGTTTCTTGCGTGAGATCGCCTCTGGGTGGAGCTCAGGAAAGCTTGCTGTGTTCTTGTCCTTGCTAAGTGCTTGAGTAAGATCCTTCTTGTTGTTTCTTTGTGCTTAATCTTAAATCTGTGATTGAAACGCTGTGGAGAGGTTTCTCCACCGAGAAGGAGGTTGCTTTCTATCCGGTGATAACCGGGGCTTGATCTGCCGACGATCAAGGGATCGCCCACCTTAAGGGCACGCCAAGGAGTAGGGGCAAGTTATCCCCGAACCTTGTAAACCCTCCTTGTATGCGATCTTGCTAGTTGCGTGTGGTTGCTTTCGTTTTCTGTTTCTGTTTTCTGCACTGCTTTGTTTTCTTCCGCTGTGCTACTGATAAGGTTAAGTGCAGAAATTTGATAAGTGTCAAAGATCCAAGTGATTGGCTATATTCACCCTCCCCCCTCTCTAGCCATCCGGGTTCCAACAAGGTAGACTCGAGCACTGCCTTTGCTGGCTTCGAGACCTGCAAGAGAGGTGGCCGTCAGCAACCCATAGAGAGAAGTCCCCGGCAAGGTCCTCTGACGATTATGTCAGTCTCCGGTGGAAGAAATGAAAGCAGAAGAAAAACTATAGCAAAAATTTTCTTGCGCGTACCTGCATATGAAGTGAGGAGAGCTTTATATAGCCGAGGGAGCCAACAGCCTATGCCCCACTTCTACTATATTTTGTCTCATGGGGGATAGGATTAGGGGCAACTGTCAGTTCGCTGACCGGCACCGCCCAGTCTGACATGGGCAAGGGTTGTTGTGGTACGGATTGTCAGAGCATGTCAGGCAAGTACTGCACCAGTGAGATATCCGCGATTCGAACCAAGTTGTGTCAGGCCTGAGCCGACTTGCGCCGACTCTCGTACCACCTTGATCAGTATGGTGTCATGGAGTAGATGTTTCCCTCGGAAAACGACAATTCCCGAGCTGGGTCGTCGACCGGCAGACCCGAGTGAGATTTCACAAAACAGCTAATCCCACACGGGTTAAACAAGGGGGCAATCCGAGTCTTTGGGGCACTCGGACTCGACCAGCCCGATTCATCCTCAGAGCATATGATTAGAACCCCCGAGGGGAGCCGAATGGCTGTTGACCGCATGTTGACTGGGCGACCTTAAGCCCAACACTCGGTATCTCTCTCCGGGACTATTTTATATTATATCAGGTTGACCTCCCGATCGGGCATCCTGACCCGAATGGCCTGCTCTGCCACGCCGGGCTGTTAGAGCCTTCCCGTCAATGATCTGTCTCCTTGCGATGTCACGTCGACCGATCAGGCTACACCTAGGCCAGGTCGAGATCAATAACCATGTTCAACAATAGAAAAAACAAACAAAATGAAAAAAAATTAATATATTTTTTCAATAATGTATTGAAAAGATGATTCACTTTTGCCTAACACCCGTCAACCTATCTTAGGGGCAATACGGTGGAGGTAAATCACGAGAGCTAATAGCCCGGATGCTATGGCTATCGCGTGTGGAGGACGGGCATATTGGCTATATCAAGTTTTAACTCTTAAATCTTATAGTGACAATACTCACGTATTAACCATCAGTTCATCGCGTAGAGACTTACATATCTTCCGAACATAAAAGATGATTGTAATCAGCCAAATGAGCTATGATTTTTTTTCATCCGCCTTTTTATTTTGTTTTTGGCTAGGTTATGCATTTCCTGGCCCAGTTCCGCCCTTAGACTCGGCCACACGACAAAAATACAGGCCAATTAATAACGGAGGATTTTCACCTTAGCCTGACAACCTTTTGTATGAACGATGTCGGACATATTTTACACGAGAATTAACTTCAATAAATATGAGAATTAAGTTCAAGATTTAGTAATATATATATATATATATATATATATATATATATTACTTCAAGAATTTTACATGAGAATTAACTTCAATAAGTATGAGAACTAAGTTGAAGACTTATTGAAGTAATATATAGGGTTTAAATTCGACTCTAAAACATTATGGAATTCGGCTCAAATTTGATAATTTTAAATAGAAGTAATATTTTTCAAACTGATTTTAAAAAGAAAAAACTCACGAACAAGCTAATTGGTTTGCAGCCCTATTCTAAAGCATCGAGAAAAAGAAAGGTCAACAAGCTGACTTTTAACCAATTGACTTTCTCACACAACTTTGCAGCAGTTTATGGAGGGAAAAACTTACAAGAACACCACATGCACAAATGCATTATTTGGATTTCTTCTATGATCGAAACAACACTACACAGCTTGCTTGCCTTTTCCACTCTCAGTATTTCGCTAAATCCGTATGCACAATGTATCTGAAGGACGACTTGAATGACGACCACTCGACAAACTTCTCAGGCTTCCTTTTGCAGCATGCTTGGATGGCCTTCCTGTCAGGATCAGAAACATGCCTGCAGATCATCTTGAGAAGGTCAGGGAGCTCCATACATGCATCTTTCGCGTAGTAATGCAAGATCTTCGGCAGCATGACCTTAGTCTCTTTCATGACACAGACGTTTGCTTGAATGAATTCAGCTCTGGCAATCTCTAGATCTTGATGTATCGCCTTGGCACTATATGCGCGAAGCTGCGAAAGACAGTGTCTAGCTGATTTAGCAAAAAAGAATGATCTAGCTCATGTGAAATTAGAAAAGTGAGATTCATACAGCAGGGTCTGAGGATGACCCGGAACAAATCGCAAAGTGAACAAGTGGCTCTACTCGGTCGAGTGCATATGGGTGTTTGTCTTTCACTGATGGTAGTTTTGTAGAGAAAATTTTCGATAAGTGCTGCAGAGATACATTAGGAAGTACTTGTAAGGACACGAATAGAGTAAATTTTTGAGAGAATAAAGTTATCATACATGAACACTGATGCTATTAATCTTCAGTTTGATCATCAATGATACTCTCTTATCGCATCTAAAGTAGCTTTTCCGCGTCTATTCTTTGTCATACTCATCATCATTTCATAAGCAGCAACAAGATATACGACCGAACCGAACATGCTTATCTAAAGTTGCTATTGTTTAATGAGTCTTAATTCTTCTTGAAAAGATATGCATTTATTGATCATTTGTACTAACAGAGGATGTTGGATAGATGTCACTATCGTGCCAACCAGACGCAAAATATGCATTATCTTGATACCTAATAACTTGAGGGGAAAAAAAAGTGAAGAAAGATTGAAGATATACCAAAGACGGTCGATGGAGTTGACATCCAAGAATAGAACTTTGAATGAGAAATGCATTTACAGAATGCCCGCCGATATTGTAAGCTGCCTGAGATACAGTTTGTTTTTGGAGATTTAGAGGTTCATCCACTAGAAACCATAGTCATTAGAAAAAAAAAAGCATGATGCACACCTTGAGTATTGAGTAAGTGCCTTTTATGTTATTCTCCCGAAGGCCATATGCTAGAAGAGCCTGTTATACGAAAGGAATTATGTCGAAACAATCACCACAGGAAACAAATACTTAGCCTATCCCAAGTGAAGGTAGTATACATACATGCATTACTAGTGCGTTGTGGATGTTGATCCAAAATGCGAGCTGCTCTTCGTGTGTCATCTTTTTGGGGTCTATAGTCTCAAGACGCCGGATCAGCGACCTAATTAAGAGAAATGGAGTGAAATTAAGCAGGTAGGAATGTTGTTATGTCATGTTACACTTCTTTTTATACATTGCATTTGATGTTGTTCGAGGTGAGTAATTACCTGAAAACATTCAGCTTGTGAGAGGCATACTTGAATCTTTCACCGTTGATGCGTATTTGGGAATTTCTATCATACTACTATACGAACTCTTTTTATCTTTGTAAGACGCGTATCGGGACTTCCTTTCTGTAGCTTCACAACGGAATCTAGGACTCCAATTATCACCTGGATCCCTTGTAGAAGGTGTGCTTGAAGATGATACTGAAGGTGTAGGTGAATCCGATGGATCGATATTGTGAGATGTTGGACTTGCAAGTTTACAATAAATAGCAGAAATGCATCTCAGGATTTCTTCAGAAAGTTTACAAGAAATCTCAGGCACATGATCCGTAACTGATGTACCAAGATGATCCGCGAGACTGCGGTGACCTGAATCCTGCAATGCAACATGAATCAGAGCAATGTTATGAATCTTCCGAATGTGACTGCATAATTTATCATAAACAAGAACCAAGTATGCATAGACTACTTGCTCACAAAGACAACAAGACGACAAAGAACTTAAACTTGCCCAAGAACTTATAAATAAAGCATTTTAGATACATAAAAACAAGAAATAGATACATTTTAAAGGACATTGGAATGCATAATGTGAGTTGAAGCAATGAAAACAACCGCGTATTTATTAATTCATATATATGATGGTGGCGAAGTGACACTAACATTTCAAAGAATGTAAAAAAGTTGAAATGAATTGTTCTGTGATGAAACTTATATAAAGCATGCATCGTTCGCATTAAACTAACAAAAAGATAAACATACACGAGATTGCTCTTTACGACCAAAGTTGAAGGGAACTTCTTCAATCTTCTTGAGAGATTTAGTTCGGCAGTCTTTGTCAAACAGAACTTCTAGTTTGGCAGCATCATTTGTTTCATATTGTTTCCAAAGTTCAACATATTGGCCTATGCTTCCGGCATTGGATTGTGTATTCGGTTTGCAGTCGTAGTGCATGGAAGTAGGAGAGCCAAATAGATATTGGTCAAATGCTGTTCGATATAGCGAAAGCAGGTGCCTTTCCAATTGTATTACTTCCAGCTCAAGAGTGGAGATCTCTCTAACCAAATCGGCTGCAGACTGATTAGCATGTTTATCGATGTCAGTTAACAATCGAGTGGTAGAGCAGAAACGTATACGATCATCTAGATTTCTTTTAGATAAGAAAAGACAACCAACCTTGCTAACTGAAGTATCTCCAGAACCAGTAGATGCAGTGGACGTTCTACTTGGTGCCACATCTTGAAAGCTAAAAGATTTTCCATAATCAAGTCTTGTTCCAAACCGAGCAGCCTGCATGATAATCAATTGTCCTCATTAATTCTGCTTTGATTGGACAAAGAATGTCAGTTAAACTAATTTTGATATTGGACTTACAGAATTGTGATATGAAAGACGCGGTGATAAATTTAACACATCTTCTTGCACTCCAGATACACTGAAATTTGGCACCGATTACAGCAAGAAGATTTAGCCATTAGAGGAAGAATAAATATAGAGGTTCCAAATTCAGAAAGAGACTATAAATACTAAAAGTTACAGAACAAAAGTACAGAATGCAAACATTTCTGCATACTTCAACACATATATAGTTGATTTTGTTGCAGAAGAATGAATGCTAAGTAAAACCATTTTATCGACAAACTCTTATGATCACTGCCAGGGAATTAGAATGATGTGAAACCGAAACAAATAAGTTATTGTCACAAAGTATGAGTAGCCATGAATGTCCCTCCAATGAGTTAAGGACTAAAGCAGACAGAAGATGAGATAGAGTGAATTAAGGGTAATGCTAATCCAGAAGAGATGATAGAGACAGAGAAGTATTTGTTAAAGCATGTAATTATCATTCCTTCACTCTTTGCTAGGCAAACTTTCAAGAATTCCAATCAACAACTTAGCGGTACAATTCAGATGTTCAGGAACTTAGTGATGCGTGGAAGCCACATCGAAGTATGGATCAAGTAACTCTTGTAAATCACATCAGAAGGTCAAAGGTTGAAAGTATCGATTTGAGGCTATCCACAAACTTTCTCATGTCTCGACCAGATATACCAGCAACAATCATATGCCAACAAAGAATTTGTAAAAAAGTAACATCTGTACTCCATTTGAAGCTCATGACTGAACCAAGTTTTTGCCCCTTTGGCTCCAAGTTTCTAACCGAAGATCCTGCTGATTTAAATCTATTATTGCTCTCCCACTGTGCAATTCCTTCAAGGATTTCCCCTTTGCAACATCAAAAAAAGAAGAACGGGAAAGAAAACCTTACAAACTCAAAACACTAAACAATTCATCCCCCATCATACTTTTTCCCATCCAATTTTGCAACAAAAAGGAAAGCAGATGCACGTTCTTTTTATCAAATCAATTACCTACGACAATGCCTCTGCCTGGTAGAACCAGCCGAAAAGAGACTACTGATGCGAGGTGTATCCATTTAGTCTCTGACAAATTCCGTCGAGCACTTGGTGTTCATATGCCAAACGTCTTACAATCCTGCACAACACAAGTAAACTGCTGGTATTTCACATGTAAAAGGACAAAACACACTAATTCATATGCTATAAAACAAAAATCCAGCGAACATGACAATATTTCTCTTATCATCTCTTCTAATATCTCCCCTGAATTGCAAGAACCAAACATGGAGAGCAATATACTCCACCTCATTTAAAGATGCCTCCTGTCCATGTGAATCTATATCAGAAGGGCAAGCCAAGCTTCCCCTAAGAAATAAAGGAGGAGGAGAAGCAAACAAAGAGCATGAGGCTGGAAGATGGCACCACTGAGGACAACGATGGGTTAACGAGGCAGAAACAACCCCTCATGATTTATAGAAACTGCTAGCATGCTTCGAGACAACTGAAGCATTAGAAAATGAAAAGTGCGCACTGAATTATTAGGCTCAATGGATCTGCAGCAGCAACAACAACAACAACGACATTATATGGCACCATCACACTTAATGGCCACCGTAGGTGAGAAAGAATCAAGTGGGTTTTCTGGGGACGGCGTGGTTTACTTTAGAGGAGTAGATGAAGGAGTAATGCTTTGCAAGGACGACTTAACTTTAATCAGTGACAATATCTACAATCATCGGCTTCGACTAAATCTCCGAATCTTCCTAGAAAGAACAAATTTTGACGAGCTGTAGTAGATTTATTCTTAGATTTGGTAATTCAGTGTGCAATCTGTGGTAAATTAGTAACATCAACAGTACACGTGTTGTGTCAGTGATATTGCAGTAACTTCAAACCTTTTTTTTTAAAGTAAAATCCGTGAAGAACAGCTGCTCTCTGTGTCTGCATTTGATGTCTTCTGCTGCATATAAATATACAGAGAGAACAAAACTAATCCAGCCAAAGCAAGGAAAAGAAAAGGAAAAAGAGATTGTTGACCCGACTTGACGATTAGATGCTCTCGCCGACACATTTTATGAACTTAAAATTTTAAGAAGAAGAACAAAAATGCAGTTCACTGATCGGATTCCAATTAGATTTGGCTACCTGAAGAACTCGACAGTAAACACCGTTTAAACATTGAATTCAGATTAGACCATAACAAACTATATTAAGAGCACAAACATAGAAATGTTCAAATTATATATCCCTGTTGTAAAATTACAAAAATTGAAAACGAAACCAAAGAAGAGGTCAGAACTTGCAGTGGTGTAGAAAAATTGCATGGATCTTTGGATTGTTCTTGAGGTGAAAGATACTTAATTGGATAATCTAATCTGAATCTAATTAATGCGATAATAAAGGCAAAAGTTGCACAACATCAGCAGCATTATGAACCACAAAACACTTCTGCGGGTGCCTCACTAGTGTACAATAAAGGTAAAATATTTAATATAATCTGGAAAGAATCGATGCATGAACCGTGCACAGTGTAAATTACTAATTTGTAGTTAATTTATATTAGAATAGTTGAGAAATGTGTTTTTTTACTGATCTGCCGACACGGTAAAGATGTTGTTGGGGACGAAGACTCCAAGAAAGGAAAAGGCTGCAGAGATCCGAGTGTCAGATTAAAGTAATGCATTCAACACACACTTGGTATCGAATAAATTTCACGGTGGGGTGCCTGTCAGGTATTGAAAGCTTAAATCGTCGGTAAAATAGACAAAATTTTTCAATTGAAAAAGTTCTCTGTAGATTCACTTCCTCCGGGTTTTATTTTATTTTCTCTGTAGATTCACTTCCTCAAGTAGTTAAAAAAATAAAATTTTTGTGAGACCGGACCGATCGTTCGAGGTTGAAAAAATATCGTTAATCATAAAAAAATAAAATTTCAAAGAAGAGTAAACTCAAAGGAAAATTTTCAATTGGGAATTTTTTAAAATATTTCCCTTAAATCGTAATACGATTAATCTAATGATAGTAAAAAATGATTGATCATGTTGCGAAGCGAGGTGGAAGTTTCAAGGACTGGATAGTTTCCCGAGTGACACGAGCAGCTGAGGTAGCACCGACTAAGCTTTGACCTGGCTTCGGCCTGCAAGACAGTGACCGTTAGCAAATCCGCCAGGCAAGACCTCCGATGGTCAAGTCAGTATTCCGCAGAAAATATAGTGGAGCAAATGGAAGTATAGAAGAAGGGAGAGCTCGCGCGCATACCTACGGAACGAGGAGTAGAGGGCTTATATAGCCGAGGGAGCTGACAACCCCTGTCCGTGTCGACGAGACAGGGGTGTGGTACCTGTCAGCTCGTATGAGAGCACCTGAGAGTACCGCGGCATGGCGCGGGGTGCTTGGGCAGTACGATGGTACTGAATCGGGGGTGTCATAAATGGGTAAGGCGCGTATTACCCCGACATCAAGATCGTATCCCGGATGAAATGCATAGGGCGGCGTAGGGGCGATCTAGCCCGTAGCTCGAGCGTCGACCGGCGGGTCCAAGTGTCAAGGATCGGGTCGGGTAATGGCCAGGGAGCGTGAGTCGCCACGCATTCGACTGGGAGAGTTGAGGCGCAGGGTACGCCTTGAGTCAAGGGTATGTTGGGCTATGTCTGTCTGGCTCTGTCTTGATTCTGTGGGTTGTCAGATCCATGGAATGCTGAGGGAGCGTGGGTCACCACGCGTTCGACTGGATTGTCCGACCCAAATTCAGATCGGGGCACAGGTGTAGTCGACCGAGTGAGTAGACGCTCGGGGTCGACCCGACCGATCATGCCCGGGGTTGGTCGGTTAATGCATCTCATTTTTAAAAAATAATTTATAAACCATCAAATAATTTATTTTGACACTTATAAATGATTTGTAAAAAGTTTTATTAAATATATTTGAAAAGTTTATAAACTTTAAAAACAACTTATAAACTATTTTGTAAAGCTTATAAACTCAATTAAACACCCTCTGAAATAAAAGTTGAATGTAGAATGGCGATTGTTTTAAAAAAAAATTATGGTGTGTTTCATTGAACTTCATAGTCAATTAAACTAATTTTTAAAAAATACGTGTAATTATTTATTTTGATTTATAATATCTAATTAAAATATTTATTTATTTATTCATTTCATTCAGTAAATGAATCACATACCTGCGTTTACTTTGCGCGATCCATGAGGAGCCAAATCCTTTCTCCATAATTCTTTGTTTTATTATGATTGGTGATGATAGGCGATTTATTCGATCATCGATTATGATCCCGGGCCAGCTTACGTATAGCCTAGCCCAGCAGTCTGACGCCCTATCAAAGGGAAAATGAGTTAATGGGCTGGGGAGGCCCATCGGAGAGGCGTCACTCGGATCCAGGTCCCCGATCGGACGCGTGACGGCCCACGCTCCCCAAGGTCGGCCTGATCAGTGCTCAGACGCTCATACTCCAATACTCCTTCAGGTTTGGCTAGCTCCCCGCCGACGCATGGCGGACCACGCTCCGGGGGTAAGCCCAAGCCAGAGAAGGCGCTACTCGGTATATCGTTACTCAGTGCCCCAATCGGCACCTCCATCACCGGCCCTCAGTCAGCCCGTTACTCAGTGCCCCAGTCGGCACCTTCATCACCGATCCTCAATCGGGCGCGTTATTCAGTGCCCCAATCGGCGCTCTCCTTCTAAAGGTCCTCAGTTGACCCTAGCATGCAGAACAATCACTCCCTGACATTCGACTACCAGAAGCAGTACGACGTCGGAGCACGACTGGTGCTATCCTGGCCCAAATGACGGATATCCTGCTGATGGCTTGATCTTCCTGCCATACCCTACCCCCTCCCTCCCCGTACTACGACCACATACACTGGTGTCAGGCCGAGCGGCGCCAGCCATTAAATTGGCAGTGCCCCTTTCCTTAATCCAGTATGTACTACTTTATCCTGCCACCTCTAGGCATGCATCACTTTGTCCTCGCTATATGGCAACAGGTGGCAGGTGGGGCAGGAGCTGTCAGCTTCCCCCGCTATATAAGCTCTTTCACTCCGCATCTCTCAGGTACGCGCAATAGTACATTAATTTACTGTTCTATTGCTTTCCGTTCGCTTGCCACCGTCGAGTACTGGCTTGACCGTCGGAGTGCCTGACCGGAGAGTATTCCCGACGGGTTCTAACGGTCTCTGTCTTGCAAGTGAGGAGCGAGCCAGCTCAACCGTCAGCCTCAGCGATCTTGTGCTCCCCGGAGGATCGTCTCCTCCTTTAGACTGCCACCTCGTTTCGCGACAGAATCAGATTGGACATTATTGACTGTCTCTGGTGACCGTCTCGAACCAAATTATATCCGTTGAATCTGATGAGATTATAATTGTGACCATTCTGACCAATTCATTATTCTTCCTGGTATATTTGATTTAGGATGATAATTAAAGAACGTTGATGGTATTTGATGGACGACTTACTCATGAGACATGAGGAAAAAAAAAAAAGTTGAGACAGACAATCGCATGGACATTGAGGGGAAATCAATGGCCCTTGCCCACCCGTGCGTGAAGACCGGCCCCACAGTGGTCACCTGTGGTGCTTAATCCTATTTTTAAAAATTTAAATAGGAGTTTTATATTATTTAAGCTTAATTTAATTTTATCAATGTGATTATTTACAATTTTTAATTGATTAATGAGTTTGCTATCATCGAGATTATTTATTTATTTTAGAATTTTTATCTAATTTATAAATTAGATATAAAAAATTATTAATAAATATAATTTATAAATTTTATTCATAAATATTATAATCTTCAAAGTAAAATATAATTTTTAATGATACTTTACAATTTAAGATGCGATTTCTCATTTGATATCGAAAAATATAACTTATTGATAATGAATATTATATTGTGATGGTGGATGGAAATGGGAGTAAAGCCTCAGCAGGTTTGTCGGTTCAGCTGTCTGTCTTTTTCTCCATGTGTGTTTATTATCGAGTATGGAGCTTTAATTTTCTGGCTGTCTTCAAAATAATTTAAAAAATATTCATAAAAGATGAGCTATCAATCATTTATTACAAAATATCATCCATTAATTCATCTTACTATTTATTAAAAATCTAAATTTTTTACTAACTAACTCTCAATGGATTTAATAAAGTCAACAATTAAATTATTCTTTCTACACATAAAAAATTCAAGACTTATTAATTTTAATTTTTTATCTTTCAAATTCAAAAAATTTAAAATATAAAATCATAAATCTTAAAAACACAAATTCAATTTATAATTACAAATCTTAAAAAAATAAATCTTAATCCAAAATTAAAATTTTAAAAAATAATTTATCAAATTAAAAAAAATAATTTCAAATTTAAATTTAAATTATATTTTAAAATTTTCAAAATAAAATTTTTAAATTTTAACTAAATATATTCTTATTTAAATTGATAAGATAAAATTTATATAATTATATATTGTATTACATTGATCACTAATTAAAATAAAGAATTAATCCTAATTAATTAATTTAAAAAAATAATAAACGAGGTTTTTTCAATCTCGGACGATCGGTCCGACCCTACGAAAGTTTTTCATTGACCATCAGGGTAAATCGAGAAGCGCTCGCGGCGAGCGATCTAGCTAGAAGCCCAGCATCCTAGAGTTCGCGTCCTATTTGAAGAAAAAATTCTTACCAAATACGTCATAGTTAAGGATCGAACCGTAAATATCTAAGATGATAACTACTCGCTCTTTTGTTATATCATAGTCCGGGGCAGTCCACAAGGATAAATCCCTAAGACCCTAAAATCTAAATTAATTAATTAGACTTATGCTTCAGTCTAGTGCGTCTCTTATGATTAAAAAAATAGCTTCATTTTAATTGGTATGATATTTTAAAATAAACAAATAAATGTTTAATATTATACATTTTAAAATTATACATATTAAAAGATAGCTTCATTTTAAATGTTTAATATTATACATATTAAAATATAATCAGGTTAAGACAACTTACCCGACGATATAAAAGACAAACTTCTTATAGTAATCAATATAATTAATTAATAGTTTGATACAAAGCCATGGTTCTAACTTCTAACACAATTAATAACAAATTAACTTCCTTATTAACAACTCATCAAGCAAGCCCCTTCAATTATATAATTAATTAGCACTTAATCACGCATAAAATTAATCATTAATCACGCGCTTAATTAATTACTTCTCCTCGATGACGCCTCCATTGTGGTACCTCTTCCAATGTCGTCGACGAAGGCCTCGCCGATTCCTTCTCCGATCCCCTCGATCAACCCCCCGATGATCCCGAACAGCGCCCGCGTCGCCGCCCTCGCCGCTGCGCCGAGCTTGCTGGGCTTCTCCGGCGGCGACGTGAATCCGTGGGCGAACAGCCCGTTCACCGAGTCCTTGGCGCAGGCCGCGTGCAGAGAGTACCCGCACGCCGCGCACCGGTACGCCAGGCCGGACCTCTTCCTCCGGCACAGGCGGCAAAGTGAGGCCGGCGGCGGCGGCGAGAGGGCCAGCGGGTGCGGATGCAGCGCCGCGAAGTTCATCTCCGCGCGCATCGCGGCGCAACAGGGGTGCATCTCGAAGCCGCACGAGGCGGCGGTGCAGCGGAAGGCGAAGCCCCTGGCGGCTCCGCCGCAGACGTCGCATGATCTCGAACGAAGAAACCCGCCGCCGCCTTCATGAGTAATTAATCATGAGTAATTAATATTAATTATTAACCGGCTCGATCGATCGACCTGTTTTGGCGAAGAACGCGAGCTGGTGGTTGGGGTGGAAGGGATGGTGGTGCAGAGCCGGAGGAGCGAGGGCGCAGAAGTCGTGCAGGTCAAAGCTGCAGCAAGTCTGGCACCGGAAGCGGTTCCCGGCGCCGTACTCCTTGCAGCCCGCGCAGGTGAAGAGGTAGGGCGAATCGATTTGGGCGAGCATGTGGAAGGGGTGGCTGAAGTGGAAGATCCCTCTCTGTTCCCCGCCCTGTAACTTCTCTTCCGAGGGACGACGACGATCCATGCCGAAGGAGGAGGACATGGACGCTATCGATCTGTTTAACTCGATCGATGCAAATTAATTAATACTGAAGCATTGATCCATGCATGAATATATGCTGAAGAAAAGCTACCATCGAGTAAAACTCGACGATCGATGATCCTATCGCGAAGCAAGGTGGAAGTCTCAAGAGTTAGATGGTCTCCCGAGTGACGCGAGTTCTGCTGACCTTGCTCTGACCTGGCTATGGCCTGCGATAAGATGGTCGTTAGCAAACCCACGGGGAATTTTCCCCGGTCAGACCCTCCGACGGTCAAGTCAATATCCGCAAGGTATATAATAGAGCAAAGGAAAAGCAGGAGAGTAAAGTAGAGTGTAATTGCGCATACTTGCGGAATGAGGAGGGGAGGGATTTATATAACCAGGGGATCGAGCTGACAACCCCTGTCCGTGTCGACGAGACAGGGGTATGGTGTCTATCAGCTCATAGGAGAGCACCTGGAAATATCGCGGCATGGCGCGGGGTGCTTGGATGGTACAATCGTACCGAGTCAGCGGGATAACCGCAAGGTGCGTCATAAATGGGTAAGGCATGTATTACCCCGACGTCGGGGTCGTACCCTGAATGTACTGATGTAGGGCGCCGTAGGGGAGAGCTGGTCCGGAGACCGAGTACCGACCGGCGGGTCCGTGTGTTATGGACCGGGTTGGGTCATGTCCAAGGAACGTGGGCCGCTACGCGTCCGACTGGGAGCTGAGAGATATGAGGTACGCCTTGAGTCGGGAGTTTGTTGAGTTATGTCTGTTTTATAATGTTTCGGGTCTGTTAGTTATCCGGTCAATGGAGTGTTGAGGTCCGAATTGCCCGACCTGGACCGGGGTCGGGAAAACGGACTTGGGGGACCGAGTTAGGGGGTGCTCTGGCTCGACCTGTCCGATTCCGCCCGGGGTCGATCGATCAGTGCTTCGGGAAGATTCCTGGTTCGGAAACTCCCTGGGTGAGGTCTTCATCGGCCCCTCCACTAGATCTTCATGGCGCCAGACTGACTGGCTGAACCAGTCAAGCTACCTGTAGGTAAGACCGGGATCAATCGATATATCGAGCGATTTGCTTTTGCACATGTTTGTGTCAGTGCATGAGGTCGATGCTGATGAACGTCGTTCACAGCTAGCAGTTGTGTAGTGTTGGAGTATCATTGTTGTATATATATTGACTGGAGATATATAGATAAATCTCACTGATCACTACTTGTTAATCGACAGGAAAGGGGATTCTTATTCGATTCTGAAGGACAAATTGATATATATATATAATGTGAATCGAGCATGTATGGAGGAACTATTTCTGCATTTCAAATAGGTGTAGTGTTTGGTGCTTAAAAGGTGGTGTGATGTTGATCTTTGAAAGGCTGCATGAGTTTTGGCTATTGGAGATAGATCATTTTACTACCTTTACGATGCAGCTGGTGCTTGTTGCATACAGCTCGGCTCCTTGATTGAACAACTTACTGCATGTACTGTAGTGCTTGTGCAATTCACAGGAATATATATAGCTGTTCTGTGCCTTTGTGAGCCTGCATGAAATTATAATCCTTATAACCGAAGAAAAGTGAAACAATATTAATTCATATATATGTGTGATTAAAATGATGTTATTTCTTTGTTATGTTATTGTTCCGGTCTGATATCGCTACTGGGTGAATTGGAGAGGTCTGAGAGACCGAGTCCAGGTCTGACCTCGGATCTATCCTGACCTTAGGGGTATATTATGGGCTTAAACTCGGCCCAAAACCCCATATATATGTATATTATTGGCCCATATTATCCTTCAATTTTTTTTAAAAAAATTGATTTTTGATTTTTTTTCCCCTTTTCTATCTGCTTTCCAAGTAAACAGAGCTGCCTGATGATGGGTAGTTGGGCGGATGGTCGCACCCACCAAATAATAATAAAAATATGCTAAACCTCTCCCTGTCCAGAGCAAAAACTAATATTATTTTAACACTACCGAATGAACTGCTACGTTAATTAATTTCATCTCAAAACTTGATTTCTTAGTGAATTCAAATTAATTAATACAGAATTTCCTATCACTAAATTTAATTTTTTAAAAAATTTGGTTCAAATTGATTCGATGTTATCGAACTCTTAATTTGAATACTATTTTTTTTTACAAATATATAGTTCACCTATAGACTTAGCCATCATTTTCAAATGAGGTGGTGCATATTTGATTGCCTTCCTCTTCAAGGGAGTGGGTGTTGTGCCTTAGCATCCCTCTTTCGAGAGAGAGAGAGAGCTTAACCGAGTCTCCGTGAACTAACTTACGATCCTATAAAAGTCTTCGTTAACTAATAATTTTTGTGGGGACAATTCGCAAGATATGCTTAGATGTTACCTAATCCGATTACCTTTCAATATTTCTCGCATGGGTTAAACAATTCTCATATATAACCAAGAAGAAAAGGACACACGGTTCCCCTTCCTTCCTTCCTTTGAATATTTCAAAATAGTAGAACTACTTCCATGGACGGCGACACTAGAAATAACTAATGCATTACTTTAGGCAAGATGTTGGAGTTGAAAACTATAGAAATGATGTCTTTGTCAAACCTCAATTTATTACAAACCCGTCAATGTCCAAGAAAAAAAACAGATATAGTGAAGTAGTTAATCAACAAATGTACTTGATGGCTACTTAATCGATTGTCTTGTGTGTAATGGTGCGTGTCTTATTTTGATTCCCGTTCGAGTTACGTTCTTTCCGGTATGTCAAGCTTATTATCGCGACACATTAATGAGATTTACGAGTGATCCTAGGCTGACTTTATGTGTAGCCTGACCCGACAGCCTAACAACCTGTCAGAAGGAGATAGGTTTGTGGGCCCTCGGAACCCGTTGAGAATGGGGCACATACAGGCGAATCGGCCCATTTACCCCCAGCGCGAGGAAACATTGGCCCTAGCCCGGGCAAAGAGGGCCGGAAGCCCCGATGGCTAGAAGCCACGAAGGCCTCGAGTCCTGGATAGAGGAGTTCTAAATCAGTAGAGTCCCGAGTCGGAGAAGTTCCGACTCACAACATCCCTAAGCTTTAGCACTCCCGAGTCAGGGGAGTCTTAACTCAAAGTATCCTGAAGTTATAAGCGGATCTGCTCCCGCACACCTCTCGGCTCGGTTCCTAGTCGGACGCGTGGCGGCCCACGCTCTCAGGGTACAATCCGACCGATGGTCCAAATTCTCACCTTCGCACAAATCGTAAGTGGGCATGCCCCCGCGCACTTCGCGGCTCGGGGCCCAGTCGAACGCGTGGCTTACCACGCTCCTGGGGTCCTGCCGAGCCAGAAAAGTCTTCACTCAGAGTATCACCATATTATGAGATCCCCGAGTCAGGAGCACCCCGAGCTAGAAGAGTACTCGGTCATTGACCAGACTATCCCCGAGTCAGTTGAGTTCGGACGTACATCCCGAACCATACTCACCACGACTCAGGAAGCATACCTTCACTCGGAAAGCCTTTCTGAACTCGAGAAGCCAAGTTGTCTAAGGTTCTTGTCGTGACTTATCAGAACAACCACTCCCTGACACAGGACTAGCAGAAGAAGTACGGGGTCGGCGCAGGACTGGTACCATTCCGGCCGAATCGTGAGTATCTTGCCGACGCCATAATCTTCCTGCCATACCCTGGCCTTCCCGTAATACGGCCACATACGCTTGTGTCAGGCCGAGCGGCGCCTAACGACGCTCGCCCTTAAGTTTACAGCGCCCCTTTCCTTATTCCGATATGCAACACAATACCCTGTCACCCTGGCTCTGCCCTACCCTGTCCTCATATACGACAAAAAGGTGGTAGACGGGGCAGAAGTTGTGAGCTCCCCCGGCTATATAAGTCTCTCCACTCCGCATCCCCCAGGTACGCGGAATAGTATTTTGCTATTGTTCTATTACCTTGGCTGCTCTTCCACTATCGGGGACTAGGGGTGTCAAAAATCAACACGACCCGACGACCCAACCCGAATCGACCCGAAAAAAATCGAGTTCGGGTTGAAAATTTTCGGGTTCGGGTCGGGTTCGGGTTGAAAAAATTTCGGGTTGGGTTCGGGTCGGATCGGGTCGGGTTCGGGTTGACCCGAAATTTAATATTTTGTGGATTTTTTGGGGTTAACTCAAATTTTATTTTGAAAATTAAGATATTTTTATGTATATTAATATCAATATAGTATGATCTTGATGAAGTATTGAGATAAAAGTGAAGAATTATAGGGAAAATGACGAAAAAAGACGTTTTGAATCGGTTTTCTCGGGTTATTCGGGTCGGGTCGGGTTGGTCGGGTTGGTCAGGTTCGGGTTCGGGTTTGGGGGTTTCGGGTTGAAATCGGGTTCGGGTCGGGTTCGGGTTGGGAGTTAAAAAAAAAAATTTCCCAACCCGACCCGACCCACCCGAATTGACACCCCTATCAGGGACTGATGACTTGACCGTCGAAGTGCCTTGCTGGGGATTTTTCCCGGTGGGTTCTAACGGTCATTTGCCTTGCAGATCAGACCCATCATCGGTGGTTCGTGATCCTTAGGAGACCACGTGCTCTTGGAAGTCCACTTCGCTTCACGACAGGATCAAATTTGGCACTAGAAGGAGGGCACTTAGCCTGATCGGAAGCGAAAGACGGAAGATCCTAATCGAGTCATGATGACTGTCACGCTCGAGGAGTATGAGCTCCTGATAGCTACCCGAGCTTAGAAGACCCCGTAGAGGCCTTCGTAGGTCGGTAGCCGAGCACCCAGATTCCCCGAGTCGGCAACCCAAGGGCAGTCGGGAGTGTTGAGGCAATCTATGGTCCGGAGTGACCATGAGTTTTGATGTTTGGGCAAAGTGTTTAAGTTATGTTTTCCCTTGTGATCTAATATGTGTAATTGAGTGTGCAGGATGACAGGTTTACACATATTGACTTGGCTGAACGGCTTCGGTACGGTGAAGTGTGGCATGAAGATAAGTTGGAGGCTTGTGTGCGCACCTGAGGGACTATGGATAGTAGGGACGATGAGCCGAGGGGCGCGGACTTCGAGGCATGCATGAAGGATGGCATGGAGGCAAGCTGGAGGCTTGCGTGCATCCGAGGGACGGGAGCCGAAAATGAAGAGGGCGCGAAGGCAATAGTCGAGGCTGCTGGTGAGGAGTCAGCTGAGTCATGAGGGTACGAGTGCTGAGTAATTATACTCAGGAAATCCTAGGGTTCGAGTGCTGAGAGAAGTGTACTCGAGAAGGGAAACCTTAGGTGTGTGAGTGGACTAGTCGACTGCCCTGGGAGCGGTCGACTGATAAAACTCACAGAAAGTTTTCGACTGGGGACCAGTCAACTGCCCTGGGAGGCGGGAGCAGTCGACTGGTAAAGTAAAAAACTAGCCGTTACAGCTAGTCGTTGGACTGCTGTTTGGCAGGCACCAGTCGACTACCCTGGGAGCAGTCGATTGGTGGCGAGGGTTTCAGCCTTAGTTCTATTTAAGAGGACTTCGTGTTGGCTGAGAGGTTTGACGAATTTAGCTTTGGTCAAGAGCCAAATAGTAGTCTTGGTGCTCAGATATTGTAGAGGTGTTGTGGCGAGGTTTCTCCACCCACAAGGAGCGACAAGGGCTAGCCGGAGGTCATCCGGGGAGTGATCCTCCGAAGGATTCTTGGATTAGTCACCTTTAGGGGTGGATACCAAGTAAACTCTTCTTGTTAGCATTGTTTTCTTATTGTTTATTGTTTTGTTTATATTTCCGCTTGCGCAACTAACAACGAAGGTAGAAGAAAGTCGAAAATTACTATTCACCCCCTCTATCAACCGGCATCGATCTTACAAGTGGTATCAGAGCGAAGGACCACTCCTATTGGACTAACCGCCGAGGGAGCAAGAAAGCTAGAGGAGAAAACAATGGAAGATAAGTTGGGTGACGACATCTATACTTCACCCCCCCTACGACCATGAAGATTTTGGATATTGGAAGATAAGGATAGAAACATGGTTCGGAATGGAGTGGAACCTTAGGATTGCGCTTGAAAAGCCCTTCGAAATTCCAAACGATAAACACGGGAAGAAGCTTAGGCCTAGATATTGGAATCAAGAGTAACAAAATCAATCAAGGGCAAATACGAAGGTAATTGATGTATTGATTAATATTTTGCCTAACAATGTCTTGAGTGGTGTAGGGGCATATAAAAATGCACATGAATTGTTGAACAAGATAGAAGATTTTCATAAGAACACCATCCAAGCTCAATTAATAGAAGAATCCAATGAAGTAAGCTCCATGATTCAAAAAGATGAGAGAATTGAATCATTTACATCTTCAAGTGAGAAATGATAGAAGAGGTCACCACCTCATCAAGAAAAGAAGAGGAGGTGTCAAGTTCAAAAATTGAGGGGGCGGAGAGACCCTCATCCATGCAAAAGCAAGAAGAAACTCCAACCTCCACCAAAGCAAAGAAAAAGGACTACATCATATGCTTTGGATGCAATGAAAAGGGTCATTACATGGACAAGTGTCCAAATGATAGGAAAAAGGAGGTAAATCCTACACTCATTTCAATTCCTTTTAAATCTAACATGAGTTGTAGGAATGGAGAAGCCCATGAAGGGAAAAAGAAAATTAGATGCTTCACATGTGGAGAGCTAGGGCATTATCACACTAATTGTCCTAGAAGAGGAGAGCTAAAGAAGATGGAGCAATTGAGAAGATGAGAAAAGGACGAAAGAAAGAAGAAGAGAAGCGCACAACAAGAGGGAACTACAAGGGTAAGGGAGGTAATCCCTAACTTTACATAATGCAATTCAAATTTGAGTTCCTCCATGCATATTAAAAATAGTGTCAATCATTCTGTAGGATCGATGCACGTGAGAGGGGGGGTGAATCACGTGACTTTTTTTTTAAAATCAGAGCGATTTAAAAAGCGTGCACAGCGGAAAAGATAAAACACGAACGAAAAACCAATACAAATGACACAGGTAGTTTTACTTCGTTCGGAGCCTTCGGCGACTCCTACTCGAAGGCCCAGGTCCCTCGGACCTTTCCGTTGGGCAATCCACTAAAACTCTCTATCGGTAAACCCCGATAGAGTAGGCGAGTACAAGAGAATTGAAAGTGTGACAACCCCACACTTTCAAGTAATTAGATGCAATAAAGTATTAAAAAAAATATACGCTTTTCTTTTTATCGACGTCCGGAGTAGGTCGACTCTTTCGGGGCAGCAGGACGTCGTCGGCTCGAGGTGAGGCGTTTCCGGAGCAAGGCGCGAGCGTAGAAGAACTTTGAGGCGTTGGAAGAATTGTTGTCCGAAGCATGGGGTCGAGGGCCCTTTATATAGGGCCTGGGGGCGCCCGGGACGTCGGGGGCGCCCGGGACGTCGGGGGCGCCCCCACGTGGCCTCTGATCCGCAGAGCTCTCGGTCGCTCTGGATCCGCTTTGACCGGGGCGCCCGGAGCACTCGGGGCGCCCGGATTGACCGGTCAAAGCCTTATCTCCTCGGCTTCACAAGGGCGCGGGTTCAGGTTGCGCATGGGGGCGCCCGCAGAGCAGGGGGCGCCCAGCAGCGGGGGCGCCCGGAAGCACCGGGGCGCCCGACCCAGCATGTATTCGAACCATCTTTTGCTTTACCTATTTTGTATGGCCCTTGGGGGCGCCCGGGACACTCCGGGCGCCCTACTCAGCTACTACCTCACTCCTTTGAGGCTATCTGAGCTGCAGACACTCCTTCCTTTGGTCCTGCATCCAGGGTTAGTCCAAAACACAATAAAACACAGTGTTAGATTATACAGCCTTAGCTGTCTTGGTTTTAACTTTGGTCTCCGAAATGGAGCCTTAGGTCGAACCGACGCCTACTGTTCCCTCGACGGGGAACGCGTCCTCTCCTACTCCTCCAGTGACTTACCTCACTTACCCTTTGTGCAGCTTTACTTGACTTCTTGACCCACCAGGACTTCCTGCCAAGGCTCAACCACCCTGGTCTTCCTGCCAAGTCTCAACCAACTTGGTCTTCAGCCAGTTGTCAGGTCCCGCGGACCCAACTGGACTTCCCGCCAGGACTCAACCATCCTGGACTTCAGCCTGGTGTCTGGTCCTAAGTCTTTCGACCCTGCTCACTTAGTAAGAGGGTTAAAAACCAACAACCCTAACTTTAACCACTTTGTCATACATCAAAACCCGAGTTTGACCGTTAGTGCAAACTGCACCAACAATCTCCCCCTTTTTGATGTATTGACAACTCAGGTTAAAGTTAGAAAAAAAATAGTAAATATGAACTTGCATAAACATGCAAACAATATAACACAAGCATAGGTATGAAAGTTGCAGCACACAAGAAAGCAAAAAATAAATGCATGCTGTTTGCAATTTTCTAACCCTTTTACCCTACTGTCCCCCTTTGTCATTCATCAAAAAAGATATAAGCATAACAAGTTTAAGAGAGTAGAAATATAGGCTAAGTGTTTAGAAAAAAAACTAGTCTTAAATCTATTAACTTAGCTTTAAAAAAAATTTCTTTCAAAAAAGATTTTTTTTTCCAGAAAATATAATATCAATCTAAATAAAAAAAAATATTTTTAGGGATTAGCTGGAACTCACTCTCAATCTTTATCAACTTTTATCAAAATTTTCAAATGTGTTTTGTCAAAAATGACATTTTGAAAAAGTATTTTGACCTATGCTCCCCCTGGACCAAGTAATGATTGTGGTCCCTTTTTATGTGTCTAACCCTAGTTACTGACTAACTATCTAGATGATAGTAGTGTTCACTGGGTTAGTCAAGTCAAGTAATAATGTCTAGCTCAGATTTTAGTGCAAGACTACTTGACTTGATTACTGTAATGTTGGTATTTTACGCCCAGACTTACTGTGATGCACTGACTTAAGCATTCGGAAGTCCAGGCAGTATCCTATGCATCTCACAACCGTTCTATGTTTTTGCAAACACAAACAAGTTAATCTTAATGTGTTTTGTGAGATGCGGCTACCTAAATCTATAGGTTCATGCAATTCTAGGGGTCAAGCTTAGGCTAAATCTGTCAGTTTTGAAAATCAAATTTTGAAAGAGAATAAAGTTCTTGAAAAACAAGTTTGAAAAGTCCGTGTTTAAGTTAAATTTTGAAAGACAATAAACTTTTGAAAAACAAGTTTGAAAAATCCATGTTTTTAAACTCTCAAGCTTAATTAGTTAAACCAAAAGTCAACTTAAGCATATTAGGTCAGTCCTAGTCTATAACACACATTCCTATTAACCTTCTTAAGTTGCTAAATTCAGATTCAGGAAGTGGTTTGGTAAATATATCAGCTAGGTTAGACTTAGATTCAACATGGTTAAGTTCAATTTCTCCTTTATTTACATGATCTCTGACAAAATGGTGTTTGATTTCTATATGTTTGGTCCTAGAGTGGTGGATTGGGTTTTTGGTTAAATTGATTGAACTTAGGTTATCTATAAAAATTTTGACTTGTTTAAAATCTAAATGAAGGTCCTTTAGGGTATGCATCATCCAGAGTAGTTGGGCTACACACTCACCCATAGCTATGTACTCAGCTTCAGTGGTGGATAGGGCAACACAGTGTTGTTTTCTACTAAACCAACTAACTAGTGAGGGTCCTAGAAGTTGGCATCCACCACTGGTACTTTTTCTGTCTAATTTACAGCCAGCATAGTCTGAGTCAGAATATCCAATAAGCTCAAACTGGACTGTTCTAGGGTACCAAATACCTAATCTTTCTGTTCCTTTAAGGTACCTAAATATTCTTTTAACTAGGGTTAGGTGTGACTCTTTAGCACATGTTTGATACCTAGCACACATACTAACTGCAAAAAGAATATCAGGTCGACTTGCAGTTAAGTAAAGTAGGCTTCCTATAGTACTTCTATAGTACTTAAGGTTAACAGGTTTGCCTTTTGGGTCACTATCTATAGTTTGATTGGTAGCCATTGGTGTCTAATCTCTTTTGTATTATCCATTCCAAATTTTCTAAGTAGTTCTTTTGTGTATTTTTGTTGATAGACAAAGGTGTTGGTGCAGAATGCACCCAAGTCAAACCTGTGTTTTGATATTGGCAAAAGGGTTCAAAAGTTAAGGGTTAGTTGTTGTCTAACAAGTTTCTTGAGTGTACAGGAAAAACCCTAGCGAAGGAATGCTAGGCACTGGCAAAGGAATGCCAGCCAGAAGAAAAGTCCTAGCGAAGGACTGCTAGGCTCTGGCGAAGGACTGCCAGAATGGACAAACCCTAGCGAAGGAATGCTAGGCACTGGCAAAGGGCTGCCAGAAGAAAAGACCTAGCAAAGGGCTGCTAGGCACCAAGCGAAGGGCTGCTTGGTACTCAAGACCTGGCGAAGGGCTGCCGGGCAAAAGTCCAACTGGAGGAGCCGGTTGACACCAGGTAAATTCTCCCGAGAGGAGTAGGTGAGGACGCGTTCCCCTTGAGGGAACATTAGGCGTCGGTTCGACCTAGGGCTCCATTTTGGAGACCAAAGTCAGAACCAAGACAGCCAAGGCTGTATAATTCATTATGTTATTGGTTTATTGTGTTTTGGACTAACCCTGGATGCAGGACCAAAGGAACGTGTGTCTGCAGCTCAGAATGCCTCAAAGGAAAGAGGTGATCGCTGACCAGGGCGCCCGGAGTGTACCGGGCGCCCCCAAGGTGAACACAAAACACAACACAACCAGAAGAACCTCGACAGTACATTCTGAGGGCGCTCCCGCTGTCCCGGGCGCCCCCATGGCAAACCAACTGAAGAGTTAAGCTGCTGCCGCGTCTGCACTGCGCACCCAGGGCGCCCCCGCTGTCCCGGGCGCCCCCAGCGCCCAGGGCGCCCCCAGCGCCCAGGGCGCCCCCAGCGCCCAGGGCGCCCCCAGCGCCCAGGGCGCCCCTAGCCTTACCAAGGAGAGCTCAGCGCTGCGGATAAGGCTTGGTCGGGTCAACCATGGCGCCCCCAGCGTCCAGGGCGCCCCCGTCAAGACCTTATCCCGAGGTTCAAGGGATAAGTCGACGACCGCGCTTCTTGTGGATCTGCTGCCACGTGGGGGGGTGCCCCCGTCGACCAGGGCGCCCCCAGGCACTATAAAAAGGGCCCTAGACCCTCCTCTTCATACACTGCTTTTCATTCAACGCATCCAAACGCTCTGACGACTGCGCTCTGCTCCGGAAACTTCCCGACTCAAGAACGAAGCGCCGTCAACCTCCCACTGCACCGAAACTCGATCTACACCGGGAGTTGGTAAAACAAAGTGTATATTTCTATTTACAGTAATTTTGTAATCTCACTTTGTAACCGTTTTGCGCACTATAGAATTGCCCAAAGTAAACGGTCAACGACTGTGGGCCTTGGAGTAGGAGTCGACCCAGGCTCCGAACCAAGTAAAACCTTGGTGTTTGCGTTGTTTGTTTTTATTCCGCCGCGCACTTACTCTTTCTTTTAAATCCGAACATTTTCGATATTCACCCCCCCTCTATCGGTCTTTCTCGATCCAACAAGTGGTATCAGAGCGGGGAATTCAAACTTGGTGCAACCACCAGTTTGAAAATTTTTCGGATTTCTTTCGTTTTCTCTCTCAATTTTTTTAAATATTTTTTGTTCGAGTTTTACTTTCAAGGTTGGTGCAACACTCCTTGAAATTTGTTTTTATTTACTCTTCCCGCACTACTAATCCAAGACCAAGTCTTGGAATATTTTTGTTTTTTTTTTGTTTGCAATTTCAGAACGAATGGCCATCCAAGAAGGCTTTAGCATCGCCAGACCTCCACTTTTCAGTGGAGAAGACTTTCCTTACTGGAAAAGTCGAATGGAGGTCCACCTGAAAACTCAGGTGGATATGTGGATAATCATCCAGTCTGGACTGATGATTCCCACAAATGCTGAAGGCGTACCACAAAACTACTCAGAGTGGGACACTGCCCTTAAACGCAAAATTGAAGCTGACGCCAAAGCAACTCAGACCCTCCAATGCGGACTAACGAAAGAGGAGCTGAACCGCGTAGGCCCTTTCAACAGTGCCAAGGAGCTATGAGCTAAACTGATTGAGCTCCACGAAGGAACTTCAGATACGAGGATCAGCAAACGGGATCTGCTACTGAACAAACTCTTCACCATCAAAATGGCAGATAACGAGACAGCAGCTCAGCTCCATGCCAGAATCCAGAATTGATGAACGGTCTTCACGCAATAGGTCACCAGGTTCAAAACCGTGATCTTATAAGGTATGCCCTAAACGCGTTCCCTAGGACCACCTTGTGGGCATTTATGGTAGATGCATACAAGGTCTCTAGGGATCTTTCAAAAATTAAGTTAGATGAGTTATTCTCTGAACTTGAACTGCATGAACAGACTAACTACAATTTGGCCGAGAAAAGTATAATGTTCTTTGCAGGGAAAACAGGAAGAACGACGAAGAAGAAAACTCAAGTTGAACCCAAGTCTACCTCAGATTCAGAAACAGAAGATCAAGAAGGAGATCAATCTGAACTGGTCCGGCTAGCTCGAAGCTACTACAAAAAGTTGAAGAACCAAGCCAACACACGGAGAACAAGCCGAAGAAAGGATGAACCAGCTGAACCAGCAACTGACAAACACAAGCCCAACGTAACCTGCTACGAATGCAAAAAGAAGGGCCACTACAAGACTGAATGTCCAAGTCTAAAGGAGTCCAAAAAGACCAGAAAGAAAAAGGCACTCCAAGCAACCTGGGACGACTCTTCCTCAGAAGAAGAAGAAGAAGCACCCCAGTCCAATCTTCTAGCCCTGACCGCTTCGGATCAAATCGAGACTGACTCAGACTCGGACCAGGACGACGGCAAGCTGACCTTCTCCGACAACGGCGAAATAAGGGTAACGGTTTTTTCAAAATTGCAATTAAATTCGCTTATTTCCTATCTATCCCGAGATTTGGCGAAAGCCAAACTCCGAATCGAGTCCCTCCGACAGGAAGTAAAATTCCTGAAAGAGGAAGCTGAGACTAAGGCCTTAACTGAGAAACTTCAGGAAGGAACTCCTGATCAAGTTGAAAAACTTGAATCAGAGAATTCCTCACTGAAAACTCAAGTTAAGGACTTAAGAACAGCCTTAGAACGATTCACTTCTGGTTCCAAGAATCTTGATATGATTCTTGGAAAACAGAAGTCTGTTCTAAACCGATCCAGACTTGGCTATAGAACCAAATCTCGACAAAGATCTTACTTTGCTGTACTGAACCAGTCAAGACCTAAGGTTCAGGCATGGGTGCCAAAACTGTGCCTGACTAAACCAACTGGTTCAAATCAATTTTGGATCCCCAAGGACAAGATTCACATCTTGCCTAACCCATACAGAGGCTTTAGTCCAGGGGGAGCCAAAATCAAAACAATTTTCATTATTAGATATTTTTTTTAATTGCTTGTTTATTTAAATTTCTGCAAGTTGCCATGCTTAGAATTAGGAATAGTTAGACTTAAGGACTAAATTACTTGAAATTTGAAAACATAGTATTGGGAGGAGGTGAGATGATAGTACGTTGGGGAAACCAACTCTAATAAGATCAAGTCTACTTGGTCTCTTTAGACTGGTGAAACCAGCCGAAGCTACCGATCCAAGACCCAAGCTGGTTAGACCAGAAAATGATCTAATTTAATTTAAAAATGAAATTTCATTAAAAGGCTTTGTCAAGGAAAGTGTGGATGATCCCATAAGGCTACGGCCAAAGAAGGCGTAGTGCCTCGCCAAGACCTGGAAGCCAATTTCTGAAATTCAAATTCAAATTATCTTTTGTCAAATTCGAATCTAACTCAAATTTCAAATAATTATAGATTCTAACCTGATTTCAAAATTTCTATTTTTTAAACTTACTCTCTTTTTGAAAAACACTTAATCTGTTTTCAAAATTTCTGTTTTTTTAATCTGTTTTCAAAAATAAAGAACTTTTTCGAAAATAAATTGAAATTCCTTCTCAAAACTAATTTTTACCCTCAAACCTGTCTCACAAAAAAAACCTTAAGGTTAACGTGATTGAAAACCCTAGACTGGGGTGAGACAGACTAGGAAGTGAAACTCAATTTAAGCTATCCCTAACTTAAATTGGATCCAAATCATCAAAAATTCTTTATGTGTAGGAACATAAAGATTTGGACCAATGGATGTTAGATAGCGGGTGCTCCAGACATATGACTGGGGACAAATTGTAGTTCACCAAACTCAAGTTCAAAAACCTGGGCTCAGTGGCATTTGGTAACAATGCTACACTCAAGGTAATTGGGTCAGGTAATATTGAACTTAAATCAAATTTCATTATTAAGAAAGTTCTATTGGTGGAAAACTTCAATTTTAACTTACTTAGCATAAGTCAGTTATGTGATTCTGGTTATTTAGTTACTTTCAACAATTCTAATTGCCTGATTAGAAATGCACAAGACTCAGAAATCATGCTTAAGGGCACTAGGAAAAACAATGTATACACTATAAATCTTCCCCTTATACCCAAATGCATGTTAACACAATTAGAACAATCAAAACTCTGGCATAGGAGATTAGGTCATATCAATCTAAGAACTATCTCAAAAATTACCCAACTTGGCTTAATCAAAGATGTCCCTAAAATTAAGAATAATGAAAACCTAATATGTGAATCTTGTACTCAAGGCAAACAAACCAAGTCTAGTCACAAATTAATCCAATCTGATCAAACCCAAACCACACTTGAGCTCCTACACCTTGACCTATTTGATTCACATGGAGCCAAGTCACTAAGTGGAAACCGATACTGCTTAGTGATAATTGATGACTACTCTAGGTTCACCTAGGTCAGGTTTCTAAAGACCAAAGATGAAACCCTGAACCTTTTTAACAACTTTTGTAAATTGATTGAAAATCAAAATGATACCAAAATCAAAAGACTTAGGTCTGACCACGGGGGAGAATTCGAGAATCAAAGATTCGAAGAATTCTGTAAAGTAAATGGATATAAACACGAATTTTCGTGTCCCAGAACCCCCAACAAAATGGCATAGTAGAAAGAAAAAATAGAACCCTACAGGAAGCTGCTAGGGCTATGCTCAATGAATTTGACCTACCTAACCACTATTGGGCAGAAGCAATCAGCACAGCTTGCTATATCCAAAATAGGATTCTACCTAATAAAAAGATAAATAAAACACCCTATGAACTTTACTACCATAGACTTCCAAACCTACACTATCTTAGAGTCTTTGGATGCAAAGTCCATATTCTTAATACCAAAGACTATCTTGGAAAGTTTCAATCCAGTCAAACCCAGGTATCTTTTTTAGGATACTCTACAACAAGTAGAGCTTATAGGGTCTACAACAAAACAACTAAGAAAATTGAAGAAA
>JAGFNQ010003937.1:0-15445 GCA_024364735.1 Boesenbergia rotunda
TCCTAAGTAAATACGAGGTAGCTAGTCTCGACCTACTTGGGTAGGAACAGCTACGGTAGTTCCAAAACCGAGGCATTCTTAAGGTGCCCATCCCTGTTGGATAGTTACGGTAGTCCCAGAACCGTGGATAGCTATGGTAGTCCAAAACCGAGGCGTTCTTAAGGTGTCCATCCCTTGGACCCTTACTTCGGTCCGATACAAACCCATTCATAAAGTAAAATAACTTTGCATGCTTCATCATTCATAGACATACATAACATATCTTAAGACATAAACATAATCTTGTTACATGAAGCATGACATAAAGCATACTTGGCATTTCCTCATTTATACTTGATACATAACATCATTATGCCTTGAAGGAATAAACATTGTCTTCATTCATCATCTTCATTCATAAAACATGACATACATACATAATTATGCCTCTAGGCATAAACATCATCTTGGTTCATAAAGCTTGCATGATCATGGTACATAAGGTAAACATGCATTTCATACATGATACATATCATCTAGCATACATAATCATAGTATCCATCATAGAGCATGCATGGGTAAGATTCATATGAACATGATACATACTACTTAGGTTCATGGCATTCATCATAGAACATGCATAGACCTTCATAACCATATATCTATTATAGGCATTTAACATCCTACATGCATTATTCTATATAACATAAAGCCTACATCAATTACATATGTTCATGGTATATAGCCTAAAACATTCATGAATAAACATAGCACATAACCTAAACATATGAAGTCATGATACATAACACCTAAAGCTAAGGTTTTAGGTAACATAAAAATTCTTACAACATGCTTAAACATATACATACATCATAGTAAACTATAAACAAGTATCCTTGAGATCTTAACCCAACCCAAACCCAAGATCATGGACATGGCCGAAAGTTCAATAGGAGGAGGCTCCATTATTCAATCAACATGAAAGGTTCCATAAGTAAAAGAAAGCCCCTACATTACATACAATGCCATAGGAAGCCATTAGACCCCATAATTGGAGCTAACCCTAAGTCCTAGCCCTGCATCTTGACCTTGGCCGAAACCCTAGAGGGTCACAAGCACATGAAAAAATTCCTATCATTCACAATTAATATCCATTAAATCATAGGGAAGCACAATAAACATGCTTGATGGGTTAGATATAATCCTATCCATGACATGTTGATAGTGGCCGAAACCCTAGAGGGCCATAGGGTGCCACAAACTTTCCCTAAATCATAATTTATACTTTACTTATCATAAGAAAATATTTAGAAGCATGAATGAGGGTTTACATCATACCCAAACCCAAATCCAAGGCTTGGTCGAAACCCTAGAAGGTCTTACCTCATGGTTTTCTCAACTTAGATCCTAAACAAAAACCTAGATCATGATAGACATCAAAGAGAAACAATTATACCACAGGTGAGGGAGTCTTACATTGGTTTGTCTTGGTTATAACCTTGAATAGAGAAGCAAAAGAAAACCTCCTTGACCTTAGACGACCCCTAGCCCTTGTAGCCATGTAGGAAGCCCTTAGATCTTGAAGAAGAAGCCTTCTTGTGAAGATTTTCCAAAGGAGAAACCCCCTTGTGGGTTTCGGCTAGAAGGAGAAAGGAGAGGAAAAGAGAGAGCTTTGATGGAAGAAGAAACAAAGACTTAAGTGCTATGTTGTCTCTTACCTTCCCCTCTCTTTTATACTACATGAAGGGGGGCAAGTGAAGGGGCATGGTGCCTCTTCTCTTGATGTCTCTTCACTTCCTTTAGCCTAAACTAAAATCCTCTTCTTTTCCACTAGCACTCCCTTGCTAGATGAATTGGTTAGTACATGCGTGGTGATACACTAGGTCCAACGTTCAATCTTTGGTGCATGCACTTCTTTTTATTACTTTTATAATTATTTTTGCCAAGGCCCATATAAGAGCCCACTAAGGTTTATGTTAATATTTCTAATTGAAATCCATTTCCATTCATGATAAAATTTGACCTAAGGTCCCTTATTGGCCATGGTATTAGAAGGGCCCATGTAAGGCCCATTATTACTTAGCTTCTTAATCTATATGGAAAAGCATGGATAATCATGCTAAAGTTCATACTACTATCCCTATGTTCCTCGAGAATCTATCTAGGCATGATCCATATTTTAAAGAAAATATTGAGAAAATTTTACGGGTTGTTACAGGTTTTGCTGTGGTTTTGTGGTCTCTGTATTCTCTTCTTCCTTGAGCTTTCTGCTACATCTGTTGTGCTTCCTTCTCTTGTCTCTCGTGCTTAACTTGATATATTTCTGAGACATCTGTGGAGAGGTTACTCCACCGAGAAGGAGAAGTTTTAGTCGGATTCACTCTGGGGCCTGATCTGTCGAAGGTCAAGGGATCGCCCACCTCAGGGGCACGCCAAGGAGTATAGGCAAGTTATCCCCGAACCTTGTAAATACATGTGTTATTCACTGCTCTAGTTTCTTTCTGTTTGTTTATTTTCCGCTGCTAACCTGATCGTAGGAAGAATGAAGCAAATTTTAGTGGGTGGCTATTCACACCCCCCCTCTTTAGCCATCCCAGATCCTAACAAGTGGTATCAGAGCCTGGTGCTCCTTAAACCACCGGATTAACACCCTAAGAGCAAGAAGATGGCTTTGTGAGGAGAAGGTGCAGCACCAACCGTCCACCTTTCTTTGATGGAGCAGATTTCCAGTACTAGAGAAGCAGAATGGAGTATTACCTGAAAACTGACATTGGCATGTGGTTCTCAGTCAAGGAGGGATTCACTCTTCCAAAGGATGCTGAGGGCAAGGAGCTTGAGTCATCAAAATGGTTAGCAGAACAAACAAGAAAAGGAGAGGCAGATGCCAAGGTAGTGGTCACTCTACAGTGTGGGATGACCAAGGAGCAACTCATCATGGTTGGTCCCTTCTCAAGTGCCAAAGATCTGTGGAACAAGCTCATAGAGCTACATGAAGGCACTCGAGACTCCCGGATAGTGAAGAGGGATCTCTTTCTCAACCAACTCCAGAATCTTTCTATGAAAGAAAGTGAAACCGTGAGTGAGCTTCATGGTCGGTTCAAGGAGATTCTAAACGGTTTGCACTCGATCGATGAGAAGGTCGAGAACCGTGACCTTGTAAGGTATGTACTCAAGTCCTTTCCTAGGAATGCCTTGTGGTCATCCATGGTAGATGCCTACAAGGTATCCAAGGATCTTTCCATTGTAAAATTAGATGATTTCTTTTGTGAAATGGAGCTACATGAGCTTGCTAACAAAGGCCCAAAAGAGAAGGGTATTACTCTTGTTGTAGAGGACAATGGAAAGAAGAAGAAGGAAAAGAAGAAGGAGAAGAAGGTCTCCTCTTCTTCATCCGAATCCAATGAGGATGGGATCAAGTCTTCATCAACCGAGATGGCAAACTTTGTCAGAAAAATGATGAGAAAGAGTCGACGCTACAAGGGGAAAGGTAAAACAAGTGAAAATAATGTTGATAAAACTAATGTCACCTGTTATGGATGTAGCAAGAAGGCGCACTATAGAAGTGAGTGTCGAAAACTCAAGAAGAAGGAGGAGAAGGCATTAAAGGTCACATGGGATGAGTCCTCATCTAGCTCATCCGAGGTGGAGAAGGAGGAGAAGAGCACTCGCCACATGACTCTTATGGCATTAGAAGACTCAAACATAGAGAGTGGTGACAAGTTAAGTGATCCATCAACCGTTGCTTCATCATCTTCGGATGATGAAGAGGTAATCTCTCCCGAACGTGATAAGTGCTATAGAACTATTGCTTGCTTGACTACTTTGCTTAAAAAATCTAAGGACAAGGTAAAATTCTTAAAATTAGAAGTAGAACAATTGAGAACCTCTAAGGATGATGAAATAGATGACTTGTATGTTGAGGTCCTTGAGGGTGAGAACAAGGCCTTAATGAGTGAAGTTGAAAAACTCAAGAATCTTCATGAGAAATTTTCAACTAGCTCTAAGACCTTGGATATGATCCTTAATTCCCAAAGAGCGGTCTACAACAAGGACAATATAGGTTACCAACCTAAGGAACCAAGTTTTGTGTCATTAATGTCTAGAACCCATCTTAAATCATCAAATGTTTCTAGGGTTCAAGGACTTAGGAAGAAAATGACCAAGGCATGGGTGCCAAAGACTTGCATTATAGGTGCATTAGGTCCCAAGGTTTGAGTACCTAAATCATCTATCTTTTGTGTTGTATAGGCATTGGTTGAGGGGGAGCATCTATCAACATGGTTGTTGATAGTGGGTGCTCCAAACACATGACCGGGGATAAATCGTTATTCACTACCCTACAAAGCAAAAGTAGAGGTAATGTTTCATTTGGTAACAATGGTAGTCTCAAGGTTGTAGGAATAGGTGACATTCAAATATATGAATGTCTTAGGATCAAGAATGTCCTTCTAGTCAAGGGGATGACCTTCAATCTCCTGAGTGTTAGTCAATTGTGTGATGCAGGATACACAATTGAATTTCACCCAAGTCAGTGTCTAGTTAGGCACAATGGAACACATGACACAGTACTATTTGGCATAAGAGTAGACAACATTTATTAAGTTTCTTTTAAAAGTGCTACTAATGCCTCTGTTAAGTGTTTCATGTCAAAAGAAGAAGAATCTTGGCTTTGGCACCGGAGGTTGGCTCACGTGAACATGAAGAACATCCAAAAATTTGCCAACAAGGGACTTGTACGAGGCTTATCGAGCATCAAGTATGAAAAAGAAAAGTTGTGTGATGCATGTCAAATGGGTAAGCAAACAAAAGCATCTCATAAAGGTAAAAGTGCTGCAAGTACTTCTACTACTTTAAATTTATTGCATATGGACTTGTTTGATTACAGTACCATAGTTTCATTGAATGATAGTAGATATTGTTTTGTGATTGTTGATGATTATACTAGATATACATGGACCTATTTTCTAAAACATAAGGACCAAACCTTAGACATTTTTATTTCTTTTTGTAGAAGAACTGAAAATGAAAAATCTACAACAATCAAAACCATTAGGAGTGATGATGGAGGTGAATTTCAAAACCATAGGTTTTTAAATTTTGTCAAGAGAAAGGATATAGATATGAGTTCTCTACTCCTAGAACACCACAACAAAATGGTGTTGTAAAGAGGAAGAACCGAGTCCTACATGAGGCTGCACGAAGCATGCTTAATGAGTACTCTTTCCTGAGATACTTATGGGCTAAAGATGTAAACACATCTTGCTATGTGCAAAATCAAGTCCTTATCCATAAGTTTTTAGGGAAAACTCCACATGAACTTTGGTTTGGAAGACCGCCCACAGTTAGACATCTCTGGGTGTTTGGGTGTTAGGTGTTCATTCTAAACACCAAGGATCATCTAGGAAAGTTCACAGCAAAAGCTGATGAAGAGATACTTGTCGGGTATTCCCTTGTCAGCAAAGCTTACCAAGTCTACAACAAGAAGTCTAAGTTAGTTGAAGAATCTTCTGATGTTGTATTTGAGGAGATCGCAAAAGTGATTGATCATTCAGGAGATGTAGAAGGAGTTCAATTTGAACATAGGAGATTAGGATTGGATGAAACTGTTGGGACCGGGTGCATGTTGCCATGGATACGAGTTCGTAATTTTAAAATTTAATTACATGCAGCGGAAGGTTTAGCATAAATAATTTCATAAATTATTTTAACCACGTATCTAGCATGCAACCTTATGTTGTGGAGACATGATCATAAATTAAAATTTTGTAGAAAGTAAACAAATTTACTTGATACCTCGCGTAACTCGAAGTAAGGGACGAGATCCAACCGTAGCGTCCCTTGGAAGCTCCACCTCTATTCGCGTCCACGCCGAGTTTTCATTGGGATGACTTCGCAAAGCCACGAGTTTCATGCCGACAAGAACTACTAGATTCTCCAAAGGCACAACAAGAATATCAAGAGAGAGAGATGAAAGCTAACCACCAAACGAAGAACGGAATCCGGATTCAGGGAGGAAGGAAGGAGTTGCGTCCGCTTCTTCTTCTTTTTCGGCTTCTTCTGGGTGGAGGTGGCTCACGGCAAAGGAGGTGAGGGCAGCCGGCCCTAGAAGAGGGAGAGGGTAGCCGGACCTAGAAGAGGGAGAGGCAGAGAAGGAGAGGAAGAGAGGCTATGCAAGAATCCTTGATCCCTTGAATTGATTTTCAAGCCTTGCCATTGCACTTTTATATAGTAGCCTCTTTATCGCCAAGTCTCCTTTTAACGGAATAAATTTTTCATAAGAAATTTATCTTATAAATTTTTCTATGAATTATTCTGTTATGCCAAGTTTTTATTATAACTTAATTTATAATAAAAACAACCATGTCTCCCCTTTTATTACGGAATAAAATTTTACAAGAAATTCGTTATATAAATTTTTCTTATCATGGGAAAATCAATTCATAATTGATTTTATAAAATAAAATAAATCAATCCATGGTTCATTTTAATTTTCATAAAAAAGAATAAATTTCTATAAATTTCTTTATATAAATTTCTTTATCCATAATTTTATAAAACAAATCACGCTCGATTTATTTTATAATTTAAACCAAACAATTTGGTTTCCCTTTTATTGTGGTCGGCCAAACCAAAGAGGGTTGGAACCCTCTTTGGCCGGCCAAATCCATGCCGTTACCTTACGAATTAAACTCATTTAATTCGTCCAATAAGCCTTCAAAAGACTTAGCCATTTTAAGCTTCCGATGCGTCTCTGATAAATTTAGATTCGACTTATCTCTATTGATCGGAAAATCCAATTTTCAACTCGTTTTAAATCCCTCGGATTACTCGTAGTGCGTGTGACTAAATAGGCTTACGATTTATGTTGGCCGTCTATAATCAACCAATTATAGAACGATCATGAGTGGCACCTAGTAGTACATCATGACCCCCAATTATTGAAAGATCAATGGTTGACCTCAGAAATAATTCTGAAACCCTTCAGCAGCTATAATGAGTCGTGCCTCATTCCCTTCACCATCTTATACCCACTTGGTTCAGGACACGGTCTATGTGTGGCAGTCCCCACTAGGCTGACTACGTCACACCTAGCCCAAGTAATGTCTTTCTCGTCCAACGGATTCTAGTTACTCTCATGTTTCTGAGAGATTCATACTCGGAACATGTGATGCTCTGGCCAGAGGCTTCGAGTAACAATCCGATGATAGGCCTTGGGTATACATCTCCTCGCAAGGAGTGGTGAATTCTTTGTAGGCAGTTCAAACATCTTCGGGCACTTCGGCTTATACCCAACCATCCTGGGTCCACACCTCCTTGGAGATGCTTGCTTAAGATGTCAAAGTATATGTCTTTATGACCAAGATGACTTGAACACCGCAAGTCAAAGGAACATCGCACTTATGCTGCAGTAAGAACTTCATTGACATATCTATATGTAGATTACCATATGAAGTTTTACAGCTAGTCACTCAAATGAACTAGTTCCCTTAGCTAGCATTCATGTTTATCACCGGACATCCCAATGTCACCAGCCAGTGAGAATCAGCTGATTAGAGAATAACCCATGCTAGTCTCAACAGAATTGATAGTGTCTGTATCTATCAATTCATCGACTAGGGACAATTTCAATACTTCACAATTGCACATGTAGAGATAATCACTAGTTGTGAATTCATCACAAATTCTCTCATGCTGTGAATTATATTGCGGACATTCAGTAAATAAGTTTAAGATCTCAATCAAATACACAGACATGTATACTCAAATAGTGAATATTCATTTATTAAATTAAATGATTACAATCATAAGGCGATTGCCTTAGGACACTTCTCGCATATTACTAACAAACTCCCACTTGGCCTAAAGCCAATCGCTATGGTATCCAATACGACAGGCTCTAACATGACCCTCAAACTTGCTTTGAGGCAAGGCCTTAGTTAAATGATCCGCTAAATTCCTTTCAGTGGGAATTTTCTCAATTTGTATATCATTCCAACTTATAATATCTCTGATCAGATGATAGCGGCGAAGCACGTGTTTGGATCGCTGATGAGACCTTGATTCCTTTGCTTGTGCAATAGCTCCATTGTTGTCGCAGTAAATCGGTATTGCTTCATCAATGGTTGAAACCACACCAAGTTCGGAGACAAACTTCTTGATCCAGACTGCTTCTTTTGCTGCTTCCGAAGCCGCAATATATTCCACTTCCGTGGTAGAATCCGCTACAGTGTCTTGCTTGGAACTCTTCCAACTTATTGCGCCTCCATTCAAAGTAAATACGTATCCAGACTGAGATTTGGAGTCATCCTTATCTGTCTGGAAACTGACATCTATATACCCACGTATTACCATATCTCCTTCTCCATATATTAGGAACACATCCTTAGTTCTTCTTAAGTACTTAAGGATTGTCTTGACAGCCGCCTAATGATCCATTCCTGGATCAGACTGATATCTGCTCGTGACGCTCAGAGCATACGATACATCGGGCCTAGTACATAACATAGCATACATGATAGATTCTATCGCGGATGCATAAGGTATCTTATTCATGCAAATCCTCTCGTCTTCTGTGTGCGGACACATAGACTTTGAAAGGTTGATCCCATGCCTGATGGGAAGGTAACATTTCTTGGATTCCGACATGCTAAACCTTTTTAGCACTCGGTCTATATATATAGACTGCGAAAGACCAAGCAATCGTTTTGATCTATCTCTATAAATTCTAATCCCAAGGATATAGGTTGCTTCTCCCAGGTCTTTCATGGAGAAAGTTTTGGACAACCAAATTTTAACCGACTGTAAGACTGATATATCGTTTCCTATAAGCAATATGTCATCGACATATAATACTAGGAATACGACTGCACTCCCACTAACCTTCTTGTACACACAAGATTCATCAGGATTTTGTGAGAAATCAAACTCTTTTATTGTCTCATCAAAACGGATGTTCCAGCTCCTGGATGCTTGCTTCAGTCCATATATGGATCGTCGAAGCTTGCATATTTTGGTTTTATCAATCGATGTGAAACCTTCAGGTTGTATCATGTATACATCCTCAAGCAGGTTTCCATTAAGGAAAGCTGTTTTCACATCCATTTGCCATATCTCATAATCATAATGAGCTTCTATGGCTAGGAGCATCCGAATGGATTTAAGCATAGCTACTGGCGAATAGGTTTCGTCATAATCAATTCCTTGTTTCTGACGACATTATTTTTCCACTAATCTAGCCTTAAATGTAACAACATTACCTTCCATGTCGGTTTTCTTCTTGAAAACCCACTTGTACACTATGGGCTTAATCCCTTCAGGTGGGTTAACCAAGTCCCATACTTGATTTTCGTACATGGAATCCATTTCCGACTTCATGGCTTCAAGCCATTTGTCCCTTTCTGAACTTTTCATAACATCTTTATAACTGATAGGTTCATCATCGCTTATGAGTAACACGTCGTTCGATTCACTTATGAGAAATCCGTATCACTCTGGAATATTGCGTGTCCTATCAAACCTACAAAGAGGTGGTGTTGTTTTAGGTTCAACTGCTAGCTCATCATTATGAGTTATTGGTTGTGGGTCTAGACTAGGTGTCTCTGTAATGTCTATTGGAGTTTCTTGAACTTCATCAAGTTCAATGCCACTCCCACTGTTTTCTTGTAAAAGAAATTCTTTTTCCAGAAATACAGCATGCCTTAAAACAAACACCTTTTATTCCAAGGGATGATAGAATTGGTAACCCTTTGTTTCCTTAGGGTATCCAATAAATAGACATTTATCAGACTTAGCATCCAATTTGTCTGATACAGTCTGCTTCACGTAAGCAGGACAACCCCATATCTTAAGGTGTGTTAAGTGAGGTTTCTTACTATTCCACGTCTTATATGGAGTAGTAGAGGCAACCTTGGTCGAGACTCTGTTTAGCAAGTAAAAAGCTGTCTTGAGGGCATAGCCCCAAAAGGATTTTGGAAGAGTTGCATGATTCATCATGGATCTAACCATGTCCATCAAGGTTCGGTTACGCCTCTCAGATACACCATTATTCTGTGGTGTATACGACGGTGTCCATTGAGACAATATCCCATTGTCACTAAGATAATCTTGAAACTCTTGACTTAAGTATTCACCACCCCGATCGGATCGAAGTATCTTAATACTTTTGCCAAGCTATTTCTCTACTTCATTTCTGAACTCTTTGAATTTCTCAAAAGCTTCAGATTTGTGTTTCATCAAGAACACATACCCGAATCGTGAGTGATCATCGATAAAGGTAATGAAGTAGCTATAGCCTCCTTGTGGAAGAGTTGACATTGGTCCACATACATCAGTATGTATTAGACCAAGCAATTCTCCCACTGGATTACCTTTTCCAGAAAAGGGTAATTTGGTAATCTTGCCTTTTAAGCATGATTCGCATGTATCAAATGAACCGGGTTCAAATGATTCCAAAATTCCTCATCGGTATAATTTGGTCATGCGTTTCTTACTTACATGGCCAAGACGACAATGCCACGTATAGGAGTCTATTCGATTATCTATTCGAGCACGTTTGTTGCTAACTTCGATATTGAAAACATCACCAGATAAATCTAACGTGTAGATACCATTGCATAAAGTTCCAGTCCCATAAAGAACACCATTTAAAGTTATGTAACAACAATTGTTACTAAAAGTTAAATGATGACCCTTTTCATTCAAACATGAAATAGATACAATGTTCTTTATTAATGAAGGAACAAAATAACAATTATCCAATTCTAAGACAAGTCCAGTAGGGAGCTTTAGCAAATATATTCCCATGGCAATAGCAGCAATCTTTGCTCCATTTCCAACTCGCAAATTCGCTTCTCCCTTGACGAGTCTTCTTCTATTCCTTAGCCCTTGTATGTCATTACATATATGTGAGCTACACCCAGTATCATGTACCCAGGTGTACGAGGAAATAGAGTGACAATCAATAACGAAGATGCCTGAAGAGGATGGGGCATCAGATGCCTTCTTCATCAAGGACTCAAGATAAACCTTGCAGTTTCTTCGCCAGTGGCCCTCCTTGCCACAATGATGGCAAGTGCCTTTTGGTGCCTTTTCAATCCTTTTGTCCTTAGTTAACTTATTGGTGTCCAAAATGGAATGCAAATTCAGAGAAGACATGATCGAGTGATTATCCTAGAAATACAAATTGAGCTTATGTGAGAAGAATGATAAAGAATGCATCAACATACATTAATTAAATCCTATTTATTTATCGAATTGAATAATCCTTTTTATCAATTCGGGAGATCGTAGGTGTTAGTGATATGAGAGAAGTGTCTTAAGGCAATCGCCTTATGATTGTAAACATTTATTTTAATAAATGATAATTTACTATTTGAGTATACATGTTTGTATTTGATTGGGATCTTAAACTCATCTACTGAATGTTCGCAATACAACTCACAGCATAAGAGAATTTGAGATGGGACACAACTAGTGATTATCTCTAAATGTGCAAATGTGAAGTATTGAAAATATCCCTAGTCGATGAATTGATAAATACGGACACTATCAATTCTGTTGAGACTAGCATGGGTTATTCTCTAATCAGCTGATTCTCACTGGCTGGTGACATTGGGATGTCCGGAGATAAACATGGATGCTAGTTAAGGGAACTAGTTCATTGGAGTGACTAGCTGTAAGACTTCATATGGTTATCTATATAGATATGTCAATGAAGTTATTACTGCGGCTTAAGTGCGATGTTCCTTTGACTTGCGGTGTTAAAGTCATCTTGGTCATGGAGACTTATACTTTAACATCTTAAGCAAGCATCTCCAAGGAGGTGTGGACCCAGGATGATTGGGTATAAGCCGAAGTGCCCGAAGATGTTTGAACAACCTACAAAGGATTCACCACTCCTTGCGAGGAGATGTATGCCCAGGCCTATCGTCGGATTGTTACTCAAAACCTCTGGCCAGAGTATATCATGTTTGGAGTGCGAGTCTCTAAAATACATGAGAGTAATTAGAAATCCAAAGGACGAGAAAGACATTACTTGGGCTAGGTTTGACGTAGTCGGGCTAGGTGTGACGTAGTCAGCCTAGTGGGGACTGACACAAATAGACCGTGTCCTGAACCAAGTGGGTATAAGATGGTGAAGGGAATGGGGCACGATTCATTAGAGCTACTGAAGGGTTTCGGAATTCTTTCTGAGGTCAACTGTTGATCTTTCGATTAATTGGGGGTCATGATGTACTACTAGGTGCCACTCATGATCGTTCTATAATTAGTTGATTATAGACGGCCAACATAAATCGAAAGCCTATTTAGTCACACGCACTACGAGTAATCCGAGGGATTTAAAATGAGTTGAAAATTGGATTTTCCGATCAAGAGAAATAAGTCGAATCTGAATTTCTCAGAGGCGCAATGGAAGCTAAAAATGGCTAAGTCTTTTGAAGGCTTATTGGGCGAATTAAATGAGTTTAATTCGCGATCGGTTCGGCTTGGTTTGGCCGGCCAAAGAGGGTGCCAAACCCCTTGGGTTGGCTGGCCACAAGAAGGGGAAGAAACCAATTTAATTGGTTTAATTAATAAAATAAATTTAGTGCGATTTGTTTTATAAATTATGGATAAATAAATTTGTGTAAAGAAATTTATATAAATAAATTTATATAAATTTATTCTCTTTATGGAAATTAAAATGATCCATGAAATGGTTTATTTTAATTTTATAAAATCAATTATGAATTGATTTTTTCATGATAAGAAAGTTTATAAATTTCTTATAAAATTTATTCCATAATAAAAAGAGAGATTAATTAGTTTTATTATAAAGTTAGTTATAATAAAACTTGGTTTAAACGGAATAATTCATAAGAGAATTTATAGGATAAATTTCTTATGATAACTAATTCCGTTAATTCCATTAAGAGGGAGACTTGGCAAGGGAGGTGCTACTATATAAAGGAACCAAAGGCAAGCCCTTAATTCCAATCAATTGATATAGAGCCATCAAGAGATAATTCTCTCCCTCTCTCTCTTATTCTCTCTTCTTCTTCCCTTAGGGCCGGCGCCCTCCTTAAGGATTAGGGTTGGCTCCCCTTGTCCAATCTAGGGCCGGCGCACCCTCACCCCTCCATGTTGGTTCCCGTGAATCAACAAGAAGAAGGAGAAGCCAACCAAGTAGAAGAAGAAGCGGATCACAACTCCTCTTTTCCCGGAATTTTGATTCCGTTACTTTGGTGGTTAGTTTCCTATCTTTTCTCTTGATCTTATAGTTGTGCCTTTATATAATCTAGTAGTTCTCGTCGGCACAAAACTCATGACTTTGCGAAGTCATCCCGAAGAGAACTCGGCGTGGACGCGAATAGAGGCGAAGCTTCGAAGGGACGCTACGGTTGGATCTCGTCCCTTACTTCGAGTTACGCGAGGTACTTAGTAAATTAATTTACCTTTTCTGCAAAGTTTTAATTTATGATTATGTCCACACACAATAAGGTTGCATGCTAGATACGTGGTTAAAATAATTTAAGAAATTATTTTAAGCTAATTCTTCCGCTGCACGTAAAAATTTAAAATTTTACGAACCCGTATCCCTGTCGACATGCACCCGGTCCCAACAGTGGTATCAGAGCCGGATAGTGTTCGACATAATCATATAATTATTTTGCGGAAAACTTTGTCATGATCTGAATTTTGAAAAAAAATTTCAATTATGGAAACTTTCAAATTATAATAAATTTTAGATTTAGGAATTTCTAAGTTTGGAAATCCTCATGAAATTTCTCAAACTTTTAAAATTTTCTAGTTTCTGAAATTTTATAATAATTCTGAAAACTTCCCATCTTTGGAAACTTTCCAATTTTGGAAATTTTTCTAATTTTAGAAATTTTCCAATTTTGGAAATATGTTAGTTTTCTTTGTACCAGAAACTTACAAATATTCTGAAAACCTATTTATGAAATCTCGCAATTTTGGGCACTTTCTTTTAAGAAAGTCTAGACAATATCATGGACAGTTAATTGACAATTAAATTTGAATTGATTTTTAAATTGACAACAAAATTCTTTATTTTGGATTGAGCCTCGGGGAGCCGTCCAATTTAAAGTTAGTTGTTGTAATTTAATTTCCCAATTTTAATTGAAATTGTCATGTTTGATTTGGATTGAGCCTCGGGGAGCCGTCCAATTGGATTTACAACAAATTACTTTTGTTTGGGTATCTGAGCTTCGGGGAACCACCCTTAGAAAACGATTTGTTGTAATTAATTAAATCCATAAATAAAATATGTTTAAGAGGTGATGCTCTTACATATTGTTGTCTCCAAAATTAATTAGGAAAATGGTTTCCTATAGAGTTTTCTTAAATGAGATTTTCATGAAAATAATATGTAGTTGAATTAAGGGATTTGTCTCTTAATTTAATAAGATTTGATTTAGAGAAATCAAAGTCTTGAACATATTATTTACGAAATTAATTATGACAATTTAGGAAATTGTTTCCCAAAACAATTCCTTTAATTAAGTATGAAATTGGAATTAGGAAATCCGGTTCCTAATTCAATTAATGAGACTTGATAACTTAAGTCACATACATACTTTATTAAGGAAATTGTTAGTCATGACATAATTCTATGTCATGAATGTGCTTAGAAAAGAAAGGATGAGACCCAAAACCCCTTACAAAATATTAAGGACAACACCTTCCATTAATATGGTTAGAATCGGAGTTTTGTTTCTCGTTTGGGTTGATGGACACATCCATGCTCGACTTGAACCTCAACATGTTCAAACCATGGAATTAGTTTATGAATAATATAGTTGGAGTCAGAGGTCAATCATTAGTTTTGCTTGTTGGACACATCCAAGCCTGATTAAGCGGTTGAATGAGCTCCAACCATATTAAAACTATTTCTTGATTAATGGGTCAGCCTTAAGCTTGGAGCATCGATTTGTTGTGCCACAGCCAAGGTCGATGTAAAGTGAGGTGCAGTTGGGTACTATGTATAATGTTGCATACTTGTTAATGAGTTAACAACCCAATGATTTATTCAAACATTCAATTAGTTGATAGCATAATGTGATAGTTACATATATGTGATGTGTAATCGGTATAATTACCTACCTTCATAGCTAAGAATAACTTGATGGCCACAGTCATGGTTGTTCTTATCTATGGTTGGATATCAACCTATTTGGAGATGTTCCTACGATCTCCCGGATTGATTAAAAGGGTTATTCAATTTGAAAAATAAATAGGATTTTATTTATGTATGTTGATATATTCTTTAATCATTCTTTTTCACATAAGCTCAATTTCTATTTCTAGGATAATCACTCGATCATGTCTTCTCTGAATTTGCGTTCCATTTTGGACACCAATAAACTGACTGGGCCAAACTTCATGGACTGGCTTCGAAACCTGAGGATAGTCCTCAAGGCAGAGAAGCTTGCTTATGTCCTTGAAGATCAACTTCCCAACCGTC
>JAGFNQ010003937.1:15776-62013 GCA_024364735.1 Boesenbergia rotunda
TCTTCAAGTATCTTCATTATTGAATGCCACTCTATTTCCTCAAACACAAGGGTACTTGATACTGGGTGTAGCTCACATATATGTAATGACATACAACGGCTAAGGAATAGAAGAAGACTCGTCAAGGGAGAAGCGAATTTGCGAGTTGGAAACGGAGCAAAGATTGCTGCTGTTGCCATCGGAACATATTTGCTAAAGCTCCCTACAGGACGTGTCTTAGAATTGGATAATTGTTATTTTATTCCTTCGTTAATAAAGAACATTGTATCTATTTCATGTTTGAATGAAAAGGGTTATCATTTAACTTTTAGTAATAATTGTTGTTACATAACTTTAAATGACGTTATTTATGGGAATGGAACTTTGTGCAATGGTATCTACACGTTAGATTTATCCGGTGACGTTTTCAATATCGAAGTTAGCAACAAACGTGCTAGAATAGATAATCGAATAGACTCCTACACGTGACATTGTCGTCTTGGCCATGTAAGTAAGAAACGCATGACCAAATTACCCGATGTGGAATTTTGGAATCATTTGAACCCGTTCATTTGATACATGCGAATCATGCTTAAAAGGCAAGATGACCAAATTACCCTTTTCCGGAAAAGGTAATCCAGTGGGAGAATTGCTTGGTCTAATACATACTGATGTATGTGGACCAATGTCAACTCTTGCACAAGGAGGCTATAGCTACTTCATCACCTTTATCGATGATCACTCACGATTCGGGTACGTGTTCTTGATGAAACACAAATCTGAAGCCTTTGAGAAATTCAAAGAGTTCAGAAATGAAGTAGAGAAACAGCTTGGCAAAAGTATTAAAATACTTCGATCCGATCGGGGTGGTGAATACTTAAGTCAAGAGTTTCAAGATTATCTTAGGGACAATGGGATATTATCCCAATGGACTCCGCCGTATACACCACAGCATAATGGTGTATCTGAGAGGCGCAACCGAACCTTGATGGACATGGTTAGGTCAATGATGAATCATGCAACTCTTCCAAAATCCTTTTGGGGCTATGCACTTAAGACAGCTGTTTACTTGCTAAACAGAGTCCCGACCAAGGTAGTCTCTACTACTCCATATGAGACATGGAATAGTAAGAAACCCCACTTAACTCACCTTAAGATATGGGGTTGTCCTGCTTATGTGAAGCGGATTGTATCAGACAAATTGGATGCTAAGTCTGATAAATGTCTATTTATTGGATACCCTAAGGAAACGAAGGGTTACCAATTCTATCATCCCTTGGAACAAAAGGTGTTTGTTTCAAGGCATGCTGTATTTCTGGAAAAAGAATTTCTTTTACAAGAAAACAGTGGGAGTGGCATTGAACTTGATGAAGTTCAAGAAACTCCAATAGACATTACAGAGACACCTAGTCTAGACCCACAACCAATACCTCATAATGATGAGCTATCAGTTGAACCTAAGACTACACCACCTCTTCGTAGATCTGATAGGACACGCAATATTCCAGAGAGATACGGATTTCTCGTAAGTGAATCGAACGACGTGTTACTCATAAGTGATGACGAACCTATCAGTTATGAAGATGTTCTGAAAAGTTCAGAAAGGGACAAATGGCTTGAGGCCATGAAGTCGGAAATGGATTCCATGTACGAAAACCAAGTATGGGACTTGGTTAACCCACCTGAAGGGATTAAGCCCATAGGGTGCAAGTGGGTTTTCAAGAAGAAAACCGACATGGAAGGTAATGTTGTTACCTTTAAGGCTAGATTAGTGGCAAAAGGATATCGTCAGAAGCAAGGAATTGATTATGACGAAACCTATTCGCCAGTAGCTATGCTTAAATCCATTCGGATGCTCCTAGCCATAGCAGCTCATTATGATTATGAGATATGGCAAATGGATGTGAAAACAGCTTTCCTTAACGGAAACCTGCTTGAGGATGTATACATGATACAACCTGAAGGTTTCACATCGGTTGATAAAACCAAAGTATGCAAGCTTCGACGATCCATATATGGACTGAAGCAAGCATCTAGGAGCTGGAACATCCGTTTTGATGAGACAATCAAAAAGTTTGATTTCTCACAAAATCCAGACGAACCTTGTGTGTACAAGAAGGTTAGTGGGAGTGCAGTCGTATTCCTAGTATTATATGTCGATGACATCTTACTTATAGGAAACGATATATCAGTCTTACAGACAGTTAAAATTTGGTTGTCCAAAACATTCTCCATGAAAGACCTGGGAGAAGCAACCTATATCCTTGGGATTAGAATCTATAGAGATAGATCAAAACGGTTGCTTGGTCTTTCGCAGTCTACATATATAGACCGAGTGCTAAAAAGGTTTAGCATGTCGGAATCCAAGAAAGGTTACCTTCCCATCAGGCATGGGATCAACCTTTCAAAGTCTATGTGTCCACGCACAGAAGATGAGAGGATTTGCATGATAAGATTCCTTATGCATCCGCGATAGGATCTATCATGTATGCTATGTTATGTACAAGGCCCGATGTATCGTATGCTTTGAGCGTCACAAACAGATACCAGTCGGATCCAGGAATGGATCATTGGGCAGCTGTTAAGTCAATCCTTAAGTACTTAAGAAGAACTAAGGATGTGTTCCTAATATATGGAGAAGGAGATATGGTAATACGTGGGAATACAAATGTCAGTTTCCAGACAGATAAGGATGACTCCAAATCTCAGTCTGGATACGTATTTAGTTTGAATGGAGGCGCAGTAAGTTGGAAAAGTTCCAAACAAGACACCGTAGCGGATTCCACCACGGAAGCGGAATATATCGCAGCTTCGGAAGCAGCAAAGGAAGCAGTCTGGATCAAGAAGTTCGTCTCCAAACATGGCGTGGTTCCAACCATTGATGATGCAGTGCCGGTTTACTGCGACAACAATGGAGCTATTGCACAAGCAAAGGAACCAAGGTCTCATGAGTGATCCAAACACGTGCTTCGCCGCTATCATCTGATCAGAGAGATTATAAGTAGGAATGATATACAAATTGAGAAAATTCTCACTGAAAGGAATTTAGCGGATCCTTTAACAAAGGCCTTGCCTCAAAGCAAGTTTGAGTGTCATGTTAGAGCTTGTGGTATTAGATACCGTAGCTATTGGCATTAGGCCAAGTGGGAGTTTGTTAGTGATATGAGAGAAGTGTCCTAAGGCAATCGCCTTATGATTGTAAACATTTATTTTAATAAATGATAATTTACTATTTGAGTATACATGTTTGTATTTGATTGGGATCTTAAACTCATCTACTGAATGTCCGCAATACAACTCACAGCATAAGAGAATTTGTGATGTGATCACAACTAGTGATTATCTCTAAATGTGCAAATGTGAAGTATTGAAAATATCCCTAGTCGATGAGTTGATAAATACGGACACTATCAATTCTATTGAGACTAGCATGGGTTATTCTCTAATCAGCTTATTCTCACTGGCTGGTGACATTGGGATGCACGGAGATAAACATGGATGCTAGTTAAGGGAACTAGTTCATTGGAGTGACTAGCTTTAAGACTTCATATGATTATCTATATAGATATGTCAATGAAGTTCTTATTACGGCTTAAGTGCGATGTTCCTTTGACTTGCGGTGTTAAAGTCATCTTGGTCATGGAGACTTATACTTTAACATCTTAAGCAAGCATCTCTAAGGAGGTGTGGACCCAGGATGATTGGGTATAAGCCAGAGTGCCAAAGATGTTTGGACAGCCTACAAAGGATTCACCACTCCTTGCGAGGAGATGTATGCCCAGGCCTATCGTCGGATTGTTACTCAAAACCTCTGGCCAGAGTATATCATGTTTGGAGTGCGAGTCTCTAAAATACATGAGAGTAATTAGAAATCCAAAGGACGAGAAAGACATTACTTGGGCTAGGTGTGACGTAGTCGGGCTAGGTGTGACGTAGTCGCCTAGTGGGGACTGACACAAATAGACCGTGTCCTGAACCAAGTGGGTATAAGATGGTGAAGGGAATGGGGCACGATTCATTAGAGCTGCTGAAGGGTTTCGGAATTCTTTCTGAGGTCAACCGTTGATCTTTCGATTAATTGGGGGTCATGATTTACTACTAGGTGTCATTCATGATCGTTCTATAATTAGTTGATTATAGACGACCAACATAAATCAAAAGCCTATTTAGTCACACGCACTACGAGTAATCCGAGGGATTTAAAACGAGTTGAAAATTGGATTTTCCGATCAAGAGAAATAAGTCGAATCTGAATTTATCAGAGGCGCAATGGAAGCTAAAAATGGCTAAGTCTTTTGAAGGCTTATTGGGCGAATTAAATGAGTTTAATTCGCGATCAGTTCGGCTTGGTTTGGCCGGCCAAAGAGGGTGCCAAACCCCTTGGGTTGGCCGGCCAAAAGAAGGGGAAGAAACCAATTTAATTGGATTAATTAATAAAATAAATCTAGTGCGATTTGTTTTATAAATTATGGATAAATAAATTTGTGTAAAGAAATTTATATAAATAAATTTAAAGAAATTTATTCTCTTTATGGAAATTAAAATGATCCATGAAATGGTTTATTTTAATTTTATAAAATCAATTATGAATTGATTTTTCCATGATAAGAAATTTTAAAAATTTCTTATAAAATTTATTCCATAATAAAAGGAGAGATTAATTAGTTTTATTATAAAGTTAGTTATAATAAAACTTGGTTTAAACGGAATAATTCATAAGAGAATTTATAGGATAAATTTCTTATGATAACTAAATCTGTTAATTCCGTTAAGAGGGAGACTTGGCGAGGGAGGTGCTACTATATAAAGGAACCAAAGACAAGCCCTTAATTCCAATCAATTGATATAGAGCTATCAAGAGATAATTCTCTCCCTCTCTTTCTTATTCTCTCTTCTTCTTCCCTTAGGGCCGGCGCCCTCCTTAAGGATTAGGGCCGGCTCCCCTTGTCCAAACTAGGGCCGGCGCACCCTCACCCCTCTAAGTTGGTTGCCGTGAGTCAACAAGAAGAAGGAGAAGCCAACCAAGTAGAAGAAGAAGCGGATCATAACTCCTCTCTTCCCGGAATTTTGATTCCGTTACTTTGGTGGTTAGTTTCTTATCTTTTCTCTTGATCTTATAGTTGTGCCTTTAGAGAATCTAGTAGTTCTCATCGGCACAAAACTCGTGACTTTGCGAAGTCTTCCCGAAGAGAACTCGGCGTGGACGCGAATAGAGGCGAAGCTTCCAAGGGACGCTACGGTTGGATCTCGTCCCTTACTTCGAGTTACGCGAGGTACTTAGTAAATTAGTTTACCTTTTCCGTAAAGTTTTAATTTATGATTATATCCACACACAATAAGGGTGCATGCTAGATACGTGGTTAAAATAATTTAAGAAATTATTTTATGCTAATTCTTCCGCGGCACGTAAAAATTTAAAATTTTACGAACCCGTATCCTTGTCGACATGCACCCGGTCCCAACAGTAGGAACATCTCCAAATAGGTTGATATCCAACCATAGATAAGAACAACCATGGCTGTGGCCATCAAGTCATTCTTAGCTATGAAGTTAGGTAATTATACCGATTACACATCACATATATGTAACTATCACTTTATGCTATCAACTAATTGAATGTTTGCATAAATCATTGGGTTGTTAACTCATTAACAAGTATGCAACAATATACACAACACCCAACTGCACCTCTCTTTACATCAACCTTGGCTGTGGCACAACAAATCGATGCTCCAAGCTTAAGGCTGACCCATTAATCAAGAAATAGTTTTAATAAGGTTGGAGCTCATTCAACCGTTTAGTCAGGCTTGGATGTGTCCAACAACCAAAACTAAGGATTGACCTCTGACTCCAACTATATTAATTATAAACTAATTCCATGGTTTGAACATGTTGAGGTTCAAGCTAGGCATGGATGTGTCTATCAACCCAAACGAGAAACAAAACTCCAGTTCTAACCATATTAATGGAAGGTATTGGCATTAATATTTTGTAAGGGGTTTTGGGTCTCATCCTTTCTTTTCTAAGCACATTCATGACATATAATTATGTCATGTACTAACGATTTCCTTAATAAAGTATGTATGTGACTTAATTTATCAAGTCTCATTAATTGAATTAGGAACCGGATTTCCTAATTCTAATTTCATACTTTATTTAAGGAATTATTTTGGGAAACAATTTCCTAAATTGTCATAATCAATTTCGGAAATAATATGTTTAAGACTTTGATTTCTCTAAATCAAATCTTATTAAATTAAGAGACAGATTCCCTTAATTCAACCACATATTATTTTCATGAAAATCTCTTTTAAGAAAACTCTATAGGAAACCATTTTCCTAATTAATTTTGGAGACAACAATATGTAAGAGCATCACCTCTTAAATCAAATAAGGAAATTATCGTTTGAGAATCACCTCAAAATTTCCAAGATTTGATTACATATTTTATTTACAGATTTATTAATTTCAACAAATTATTTTCTTTGGGTGGCTCCCCGAGGCTCAGATACCCAAAAAAAAGGAATTTGTTGTAAATCTAATTTGGTCCGCTCCCCGAGGCGTAACCAAATTAAACATGATAATTTTATTCAAAATAGGAAATTAAATTACAACATCTAACTTTAAATTGGACGGCTCCCCGAGGCTCAATCCAAAATAAAGAATTTTGTTAATAATTTAAAACCAATTCGAATTTAATTGTCAATTAATAATCCATAAATTTGTCTAGACTTTATAGAAAGAAAGTGCCCAAAATTGCGAGATTTCATAATAGGTTTTCAGAATAATTGTAAGTTTCTGGTACAAAGAAAACTTACATATTTCCAAAATTGGAAAATTTCCAAAATAGAAAATTTCCAAAATTGGAAAGTTTCCAAAAAATGGGAAGTTTTCACAATTATCATAAAATTTCAGAAACTAGGATATTTCAAACGTTTGTGAAATTTCATGAGGATTTCGAAACTTTGAAATTCTTAAATCTAAAATTTATTATAATTGGAAAGTTTCCATAATTGAAAAATTTTCCAAAATTTAGATCATGACAAAGTTTTTTGCAAAACAATTATATGATTATGTCGAACACTAACCGGCTCTGATACCACAGTTGGGACCAAGTGCATGTTGACATGGATACGGGTTCGTAATTTTAAAATTTAATTACATGCAGCGGAAGGTTTAGCATAAATAATTTCACAAATTATTTTAACCACGTATCTAGCATGCAACCTTATGTTGTGGAGACATGATCATAAATTAAAATTTTGTAGAAAGTAAACTAATTTACTTGATACCTCGCATAACTCGAACTAAGGGACGAGATCCAACCGTAGCGTCCCTTGGAAGCTCCGCCTCTATTCGCGTCCACGCCGAGTTTTCTTTGGGATGACTTCGCAAAGCCACGAGTTTCGTGCCGACAAGCACTACTAGATTCTCCAAAGGCACGACAAGAATATCAAGAGAGAGAGATGAAAGCTAACCACCAAATGAAGAACGGAATCCGGATTCCGGGAGGAAGGAAGGAGTTGCGTCCGCTTCTTCTTCTTCGGCTTCTTCTTGGTGGAGGTGGCTCACGGCAAAGGAGGTGAGGGCAGCCGGCCCTAGAAGAGGGAGAGGGTAGCCGGCCTTAGAAGAGGGAGAGGGAGAGAAGGAGAGGAAGAGAGGCTAGGCAAGAATCCTTGATCTCTTGAATTGATTTCCAAGCCTTGCCTTTGCACCTTTATATAGTAGCCTCTTTATCGCCAAGCCTCCTTTTAACGGAATAAATTTTTCATAAGAAATTTATCTTATAAATTTTTCTATGAATTATTCCGTTATGCCAAGTTTTTATTATAACATAATTCATAATAAAAACAACCATGTCTCCCCTTTTATTATGGAATAAAATTTTACAAGAAATTCGTTATATAAATTTTTCTTATCATGGAAAAATCAATTCATAATTGATTTTATAAAATAAAATAAATCAATCCATGGTTCATTTTAATTTCTATAAAAAAAGAATAAATTTCTATAAATTTCTTTATCCATAATTTTATAAAACAAATCACGCTCTATTTATTTTATAATTTAAACCAAACAATTTGGTTTCCGTTTTATTGTGGCCGACCAAACCAAAGAGGGTTGGAACCCTCTTTGGCTGGCCAAATCCATGTCATTACCTTACGAATTAAACTCATTTAATTCGTCCAATAAGCCTTCAAAAGACTTAGCCATTTCAAGCTTCCGATGCGTCTCTGATAAATTTAGATTCGACTTATCTCTCTTGATCGAAAAATCCAATTTTCAACTTGTTTTAAATCCCTCGGATTACTGGTAGTGCGTGTGACTAAATAGAAATTCGATTTATGTTGGCCGTCTATAATCAACGAATTATAGAACGATCATGAGTGGCACCTAGTAGTACATCATGACCCCCAATTAATCGAAAGATCAACGGTTGACCTCAGAAATAATTCTGAAACCCTTCAGCAGCTATAATGAGTCGTGTCTCATTCCCTTCACCATCTTATACCCAGTTGGTTCAGGACACGGTCTATGTGTGTCAGTCCCCACAAGGCTGACTACGTCACACCTAGCCCAAGTAATGTCTTTCTCGTCCAACGGATTCTAGTTACTCTCATGTTTCTGAGATATTCATACTCGGAACATGTGATGCTCTGGCCAGAGGCTTCAAGTATCACTCCGATGATAGGCCTTGGGTATACATCTCCTTGCAAGGAGTGGTGAATCCTTTGTAGGTTGTTCAAACATCTTCGGGCACTTCGGCTTATACCCAACCATCCTGGGTCCACACCTTCTTGGAGATGCTTGCTTAAGATGTCAAAGTATAAGTCTTTATGACCAAGATGACTTGAACACCGCAAGTCAAAGGAACATCGCACTTAAGCTACAGTATGAACTTCATTGACATATCTATATGTAGATTACCATATGAAGTTTTACAGCTAGTCACTCCAATGAACTAGTTCCCTTAACTAGCATTCATGTTTATCTCCGGACATCCCAATGTCACCAGCCAGTGAGAATCAGCTGATTAGAGAATAACCCATGCTAGTCTCAACAGAATTGATAGTGTTCATATCTATCAATTCATCGACTAGGGACAATTTCAATACTTCACAATTGCACATGTAGAGATAATCACTAGTTGTGAATTCATCACAAATTCTCTCATGCTGTGAATTATATTGCAGACATTCAGTAAATGAGTTTAAGATCTCAATCAAATACACAGACATGTATACTCAAATAGTGAATATTCATTTATTAAAGTAAATGATTACAATCATAAGGCGATTGCCTTAGGACACTTCTCTCATATTACTAACAGAAAGTCCTGTTGGTGCCAGAAGCGCCAAAGTCGAACCTATGTTTTGATAATGGCAAAGGGATTAGAAGTTAAGAGTTGGTTGTGATCAAACAAGCTTATTAAGTGTGCAAGAAAGTCCTAGGTACACTAGACACTAAGTCCTGGTTCTGTGAATTGGGCACTAAGTCCTGGCCGCGTGCTGGGCAACTAAGTCTTGACGTAAGGTTGGGCAATAAGACCTGGTGAGTGAAGCTGGGCAATAAGACCTGGTGAGTGAAGCTGGGCACTAAGACCTGGTCGAGGACTAGCCACCGAAGACCTGGTGAGTGAAGCTGGGCAAAAGTCTAACTGGGGGAGCCGGTTGGCAGAAAGGTAAATTCTCCCGAGAGGAGTAGGTGAGGACGCGTTCCCTGGAGGAGGGAACATTAGGTGACGGTTCGACCTAGGGTTCTATTTGGGAGATCCGAAGTCAGAACCAAGACAACTTAGGCTGTAAACAATGTTTAATATATCTTGCATATTTGCTTCTTGTGTTTGGAACTAACCCTGGTTGTAGGAAAGGAAGGAACTGTGTTTCTGTAGCTCAGGTGCCTCATTGGAAGGAGGAGCCTCACTGGACTAGGCGCCTGTGTGGATACAGGCGCCCCAGTGCAAGGCCAAAACCAAGCCATCAAAGCAAACTGCCTCGAAAGCCTTTGGATCAAGTCAAGCTAGGCGCCTGTGTTAACACAGTCGCCCTAGTAACTTAGGCGCCCCAGTTGAAGGGATAAGCGCTGGCCGAGTCTGCGGATAGGAGTTCTCTCAGAAGAGGCCACGTGTATGCGCCCCCTTCGACACAGGCGCCCATGCGACCAGTATAAATAGGGGTTCACCCCCAAGGCTTCAACACAACTTGCAAACCTCTCTCTCAACACTTTCGCTCATACGCTACGCTCCGACACGCTCCGCACTCATGATTCAAGTGACGACGATGACCAGCTGCAAGAATGTTTTTGAAAATTTTTTAAGTGTAAAAAGAACCTTTTCAAACAATTATCTAAGTATAAAAAGATTGCAAAACTTTCTCAAAAATTGTCTAAGTGTAAAAAAAATTTTTTTGGTGCAAATGCTTTTGCTTTTGCTTTACTTTTGAAAAACACTTAGTCAAAAACTTAAAGTTTTTGATAAATTTAAAAAAAAAACACTTAGCACTTAAAAAGTGTAGAACCCGCATGACATTAAAAATTTCAGGGGGAGAATGTGCAATTCATGGGGAGATAAATTTCTATTGTTAAATTATTATTATTGTTAGATTGCTATAATATGTTGTTTAACTTAACTTTTTGAACCGTGTTGCCATAAATAAAAAAGGAGGAGATTGTTAGTGCCGGAAGCGCCAAAGACGAACCTATGTTTTGATAATGACAAAGGGTTCAGAAGTTATAAGAATTGGTTGTGATCTAACAAGCTTATTAAGTGTGTAGGAAAGTCCTAGGTACACTAGGCACTAAGTCTTGGTTCTTTGAATTGGGCACTAAGTCCTGGCCGCGGGTCCTGATGTAAGGTTGTGCAATAAGACCTGGTGAGTGATGCTGGGCACTATGACCTGGTGAGTGAAGTTGGGCACTAAGACTTGGTCAGGACTGGGCACCGAAGACTTGGTGAGTGAAGCTGGGCAAAAGTCCAACCGGGGGAGCCGGTTGGTAAAAAGGTAAATTCTCCTGAGAGGAGTAGGTGAGGACGCATTCCCCGTAGGAGGGAACATTAGGCGTCGATTCAACCTAGGGTTGCATTTGGAAGACCCGAAGTCATAACCAAGACAGCTTAGGCTGTAATCAATGTTTAATATATCATGTATATTTGCTTGTTGTGTTTGGAACTAACCCTGGTTGGAGGAAATGAAGGAACTGTGTTTCTGCAGCTCAGGCGGCTCATTGGAAGGAGGTGCCTCACTAGGCTAGGCGCCTGTGTGGATACAGGCGCCCCAGTGCAAGGCAAAACCAAGCCATCGAAGAAAACTTCCACGAAATCCTTTGGACCAGGTCATGCTAGGCGCCTATGTTAACATAGGCGCCCCAGTTAGCTCAGGCGCCCCAGTTGAAGGGATAAGCGCTGGCCAAGTCTGCGGATTAGAGTTCACGCAGAAGATGCCACTGTTGGGACTGGGTGCATGCCGACGCGGACACGTATTGTAATTGTTACATAATTACATGCAGCGGAAACCAAAAACATGAATAATTTCCTAAATTATTCTAACATATATCCTAACCATGCAATGTGTTCACATAATCATAATATAAAAATTTTACAGAAAAGGAAATTACTCTATGAATTACCTTGCGTAACTTGGAAGAAGGGACGAGATCCAACCGTTAGCGTCCCTTGAAAGCTCCTCCTCTATTCATATCCACGCCGAGTATCGTCGGGATGACTTCGCTAAACCACGAGTTTCGTGTTCACGAGAACTTCTAGATTCTCCGTGAACATGATGAAAACCGAGAGAGTAATTAAATCGAAAGACTCACTACCAAGGTTGGCCGGAATCACAATTCCGGCCAGAAGGAGGAAGATGACTTACGCCCAATCCCAAGGTAATGATGGCCGGAGAGGAAGATCGTCCCAACGGAAGAACTTCGTCGCCTCGGTGCTTCTCCTTGTGCTCACGGCAAGAAGAAGGGAGGAAGGCCTATGGCCGGCCAAGAGAGAGGGAGAGAAGAAGAGGAGAGTGTTGGGACCGGGTGCATGTCGACAAGGATACGAGTTCGTAAAATTTAAAATTTTTACGTGCAGCGGAAGAGTTTGCATAAAATAATTTCCTAAATTATTTTAACTTCGTATCTAGCATGCAATCTTATGGTGTGTTGACATAATCATAAAATAAAACTTTGCGAAAAAGTAAACTGATTTACTAAGTACCTCTCGTAACTCGAAGTAAGGGACGAGATCCAACCGTAGCGTCCCTTGGAAGCTCCGCCTCTATTCGCGTCCACGCCGAGTTCTCTTCGGGATGACTTCACAAAGTCACGAGTTTTGTGCCGACGAGAACTACTAGATTCTCGGAAGGCACAACTAGAAGAATAAGGGAAACAATGGAAAAACTAACCAATGAAGTAACGGAATCGTATTCCGGAAGAGAGGAGTCGTTATCCGCTTCTTCTTCTTCGTCTTCGGGTTCTCCTTCCTTTTGGTTGCTCACGCCAACTTCCCTCTTGGAGGAAGGCTTGGTGCGCCGGCCCTAATTCACAAGAATGGGCGCCGGCCCTAGGCAAGGAGAAGGAGAGGGAGAGGAGAAGAATAAAAGAGAGAGAGAGAGAGAGGGAACTCTTAATCAACTATTGATTAATTGATTGATCTGTCTAAAGGGCTAGCCTTTGGGTCCTTTATATAGTAGCAACTCTTTGCTAAGTCTCCCTCTAAACGGAATTAGTTATAAGAAATTTATCCTATAAATTTTCTTAACTAATTATTCCGTTTAAACCAAGTTTTATTATAAACTAATTTATAATAAAACTAATTCTTCTTCTCTTTAAATTATGGAATAAATTTTATAAGAAATTTATAAACTTTCTTATTATGGAAAACTCAATTCATAATTGATTTTATTAAAATAAACCAATTCATGGATTATTTTAATCTTCCATAAAAGAATAAATTTCTATAAATTTTATTTATATAAATTTCTTTATACAAATTTATTTATCCATAATTTATAAAACAAATCACACTAGATTTATTTTATTAATTAAACCAAAATAAACTTGGTTTATTCTCCTTCATTGGCCGGCCACCCAAAGAGGGTTAACACCCTCTTTGGCCGGCCCAAACTGACCCGAACCGTCGCGAATTAAACTCATTTAATTCGCCCAAAAAGCCTTCAAATGACTTAGCCATTTTAGCTTCCATTGCGCCTCTGATTAACTCAGATTCGACTCATTTCTCTTGATCGGAAAATCTAATTTTCAACTCGTTTTAAATCCCTCGGATTACTCGTATTGCGTGTGACTAAATAGGCTTTCGATTTATGTTGGCCGTCTATAATTAACCCATTAATTATAGAACGATCATGAGTGGCACCTAGTAGTACATCATGATCCCCAATTAATCGAAAGATCAACGGTTTGACCCCAGAAGAAATTATTCTGAAACCCTTCAGCAGCTCTAATGAATCGTGCCTCATTCCCTTCACCACCTTATACCCACTTGGTTCAGGACACGGTCTATGGTGTCAGTCCCCACTAGGCTGACTACGTCACACCTAGCCCAAGTAGTGTCTTCCTCGTCCTTTGGATTTCTAATTACTCTCATGTATTTAAGAGACTCGCACTCTTAACATGATATGCTCTGGCCAGAGGCTTCGAGTAACAATCCGACGATAGGCCTGGGTATACATCTCCTCGCAAGGAGTGGTGAATCCTTTGTAGGCTGTTCAAACTTCTTCGGGCACTTCGGCTTATACCCGATCATCCTGGGTCCACACCTCCTTGGAGATGCTTGCTTAAGATGTCAAAGTATAAGTCTTCATGACCAAGATGACTAGAACACCGCAAGTCAAAGGAACATCGCACTTAAGCCGCAGTAAGATCTTCATTGACATATCTACATGTAGATTCCCATATGAAGTCTTACAGCTAGTCACTCCAATGAACTAGTTCCCTTAACTAGCATCCATGTTTATCTCCGGACATCCCAATGTCACCAGCCAGTGAGAATCAACTGATCAGAGAATAACCCATGCTAGTCTCAACAGAATTGATAGTGTCCGTTTTTATCAATTCATCGACTAGGGATAATTTCAATACTTCACAATTGTACATTAGAGATAATCACTAGTTGTGATCCCATCACAAATTCTCTTATGCTGTGAGTTGTATTGCGGACATTCAGTATATGAGTTTAAGATCCCAATCAAATACACAAAACATGTATACTCAAATAGTGAATTATCATTTATTAAAATAAATGTTTACATCATAAGGCGATTGCCTTAGGACACTACTCTCATATCACTAACAGAGAGAGCCCAAGCAATTCTAAGATCGATCCTCTTTCATGGCACCCCTTGGGTCCTTTATATAGGGAGCTCCTCCTCAATCAAGCCTCTCAATTTTGGCATAATTTTTATATCAAACCATAATTGATTTTTGTCTCATGATTAAAATCAAATTTTAATTCATGATAAAAAAATAATCAAGCCTCTTAATTTTGGTATAATTTTTATATCAAACCATAATTGATTTTTGTCTCATGATTAAAATCAAATTTTAATTCATGAAAAAAAATCAATCAAGCCTCTTCCATCTTATGGAACAAATCTCCAATAAATCCTTGATTGACTAAAACAAAACAAAAGAGAAGGAGAGAGAGGGCCAGCCAAACCAAGGAGAATATTCTCCTTGGCCGGCCCATCTTGCTTCAAATAAATTACGGGCCAAAATTTACACACAAGAGAATTCAACACAAGTGATCGGCCAAGTTTTCATTCACACCATAGGTCCATGGTTCAAAACCCACCAATGGATTAAATTTTGTCATCTTTGATTTATTATAAATTTTTATAAAACAAACCAACTCTTTAGTTTATTTTAATCCATGATAAAATAATCTCATGGATTATTTTAAGCTTATAATAAAACATACCACCTTGGATCAAATCCCTTAATGAATTAAACTTATTTAATTCACCCATTAAGTCTTTAAATGACATAGCCATTCTATGCTTCTGATGCGTCTGAAATTAATTCAGTTTTGACTAATCGTTTGGCTTAACCAAACTTAGTCTATCTCGATTAGAGAAGCCAATTCTCAACTCATTTTAAATCCTTCGAATCACTTGTTATGCGTGTGGCCAAATAGGCTTTCAATTTATGTTGATCGTCCATAATTAACTAATTAATTATAGAACGATCATGAGTGACACCTAGTAGTACATCATGATCCCCAATTAATTGAAAGATCAATAGTTGATCTCAGAAATGATTCTGAAACCCTTCAGCAGCTATAATGAATCGTGTCCCATTCCCTTCACCATCTTATACCCTCTTGGTTCAGGACATGGTCTATGTGTGTCAGTCCCCACTAGGCTGACTACGTCACACCTAGCCCAAGTAACGTTTCCTCGTCCTATGGATTCTAATTACTCTCATGCTGTGAATTGTATTACGGACATTCAGTAAATGAGTTTAAGATCTCAATCAAATACACAAACATGTATACTCAAATAGTGAAGATTCATTTATTAGAATAAATGATTACAATCATAAGGCGATTGCCATAGGACACTTCTCTCATATCACTAACAAACTCCCACTTGGCCTAATGCCAATCGCTACGGTACCCAATACCACAGGCTCTAACATGACCCTCAAACTTACTTTGAGGCAAGGCCTTAGTTAAAGGATCCGCTAAATTTCTTTCAGTGGGAATTTTCTCAATTTGTATATCATTCCTACTTATAATCTCTCTGATCAGATGATAGCGGCGAAGCACATGTTTGGATTGCTGATGAGACCTTGGTTCCTTCGCTTGTGCAATAGCTCCATTGTTGTCGCAGTAAACCGGTATTGCTTCATCAATGGTTGGAACCAACCAAGTTCTGAGACAAGCTTCTTGATCCAGACTGCTTCCTTTGCTGCTTCCGAAGTTGCAACATATTCCGCTTCCGTGGTAGAATCCGCTACGGTGTCTTGCTTGGAACTCTTCCAACTTATTGCGCCTCCATTCAAAATAAATACGTATCCGGACTGAGATTTGGAGTCATCCTTATCTGTCTGGAAACTGGCATCTGTATACCTACGTATTACCATATCACCTTCTCCATATATTAGGAACACATCCTTAGTTCTTCTTAAGTACTTGAGGATTGTCTTGACAGCCACCCAATGATCCATTCCTGGATCAGACTGGTATCTGCTTGTGACGCTCAGAGCATATGATACATCGGGCCTAGTACATAACATAGCATACATGATAGATCCTATTACGGATGCTTAAGGAATTTTATTCATACAAATCCTCTCGTCTTCTGTGCGGGGACACATAGACTTTGAAAGGTTGTGTTGGATCGAGAGAACGATAGAGGGGGGGAGAATATCGTAAAACGTTCGGATTCGTAAAAGAGAATTAGCAGCGGAAATAATTAACGTAAAACACACGCGAACACCAAGATTTTACTTGGTTCAGAGTCGCGATCGGCTCCTACTCCAAGGCCCACGGTGGTTGACCGTTTACTGTGGGCAATTCTATATGCGTAAAAAGGTTTACAGAAATAGATTACAAAATTAGTACAGAAAACTAAAAGAAAGCCGCTCTTAGTTACCGACGTCCGGAGTAGATCGTATTTTCGAAGCAGAGGGACGTCGTTGGCGCTTGTATCTCGAGTCGGGAAGTTTCCGGGACAGAGCGCTGGAGCAGAAGAGCGTGAATGTGTTGGAAGAATTGTTGTCAGAAGCCTTAGGGTCGAGGGCCTTTTTATAGCCCCTGGGGGTGCCCGGAACGTTGGGGGCGCCCCCCCCCCCCCCCCCCACCTGTCATCTAATCCGGGCTCCACTCGGTCAACTCTGATCGCTTCAAACTCGGGATCAGACATTGACGGGGGCACCCGGGTCACTGGGGGCGCCCGGGTTGACTCTTATCTGTTGGCTTCTCGTTGGCTTGCCTCTTATCCGCTTCGTTAACTTGAGCTCGGGGCGCCCGGGAGCACTGTAACGCCCGACCTTATATCTACCCTTAAGGCGGGGTTACGGGTCCATACATTCAAATCATTTATCATCTTAAGCATGTATATCCAAACAAAACAGTTACAATACAAGAAGTGTAGTAAGCATGCTTATTAAAGGTTAATTTACCAAGCAAGGTTTTTCATTTCTTTTATATCTACATGCATTTACAACCTAATAGGACGATCATTTAACACACTATAGCATGGAATCTCAAGTAAGAATATGGCAAGAGTTATCTAGACTTAGATACATGCAAAAGAAGCATTCATAAGCAACAGAAAATGATAAATATCTAGCACCTTACTTAGCATGCATACTACAAGAATTATACATAGGTACCATATCTCTAACGTAAGCAACAGTAGAGTAGTCATAGTCATCACACAATCAGAGTATAATAACACAACTTGTAATCCTTTAGTGGAAGCAATTTAGATTCTAAAAAAAATAAGTGGTAGATAAGAATCTTTCTTTCTTTCCCGAGCCATCACCACACACATCTTGTAGCTTTCCCTCTGCCTCTTCCTTTAGTTTAAGTATTTCTTACCGCTATCTGCAGCATAAGAAAACAACATGGAACTAGTAAGCAAAACATGCTTAGTAAGAATCCGGGCCTACTCGCAAAACCATATCGATACATCATATCATGTACTCAGTAATCAAGATAGAACAAGATGGTAAGCATTATAAGCATCTCATCAAAGCATCATAAACATCACATCAAATATCTCTAAGTACTTTACAGAACAAGGTTATCTCATAATGAGAAAGTAATATGCTTTTCAAAAAGTTCCATAATGGTAAGTACTTAAAAATACAATATCTCCATCTAGGGCCCAGTTGTAGTACCACATCAAGCGCGTTCCCTAATAAATTGGGGTAGCGAGCCACCAATCTAATTAGAGCAGGACCCTTCCGTCCTACCAATGCCATGACCTTCAGTTAACATGCACATTGGATTTGTTTAACGACCCCCTTCCGAGTCGAGTACACAACTTTCAAAGTAAAGTAATTTATCATGCAATTACTCATATATATATATATGCCTAAGGGTACTCTTAATCACATCTTTAAGGGACACACCACACATCAAGGGTGCTCTTGATCCCCTAGGGACACACCACACATTCGGGTGCTCTTGATCCCAGTTTCAATAGAGTATCCATTTTTAAGCATATCATCAAACACATCATGTTCATATCATCAGGGTGCCCCATGGGCTATAAGGCATGCTTTTACACCTAACAAAATAGGTCACATACATTATACACATATCATATAATTAGTAGCATGCTTTGTGATTTCATTAAATACTTCCTAACCCTAGAACTAGGGTTGGCCGAAAGTTACAAGTAAAGAGTTTGGTTTTCCCATCAAACATTCCTTCAAGCATTCTTATAAACACTTCACTTATACCATTAAGCATGGATATATCATAAGGAAAATCATACAACCTTGAACCCTAAGTCCCCTAGGGTTGGCCGAAACCTTGTAGGGTAGGGTAGGCTAGATTTGTTTGACATCCAATCTTCACACACAATTATACAAACACCTTGTATACAATATTATTCCATACACTAAGCATGAATGTTTTCTAGGATAACTCAACTCTCACTAGCCCCTTTTTCCATACCTTGGCCGAAACCCATCAAAGCCCTAAACCCTAGCTTTTGTTATCACAAAATGAAAGGACACATCATATAGATATACCCTAAGTTCCAAGGGATCTTCACATGCATCAAAGGGTAACCAAGGTCCTTCCCTTGGGTGTTGGCCGAAACCTATACAAAGGCATAACCCTAGATTTTTGTTCACAATATTTTGAATAAACCACATATACATATACTCTAAATTCTAAGGGTCTACTAGTATAACAAAAAGGGACCAAAGCCTTCCTCTAAGGGGGTGGCCGAAACATGCCAAGGGGAAAAAGTCCCCATTTTCCAAGCAATCAAGTAGACAACACATACGATAACTATTACACTGCAGGCGAGGGGATACTTACATCCTAGCGCTGGAGTTTAATCTTCTTTAAATTGTAGGGTACCCTACACTTGAAGGGTATGTGAAAACCTTTTTCTTCCAATTTTTCTCTAGGACTCCTTGGTCTTGGTAGAAGGCAAAGACACTTGGGCTTTCCTCCTTGCAATTGCCCTAGGGTTAGAACCCTTGGATGAGGTTTTCGAAAATGGAAAAAAAAGAAGAAGATGATGGAGGTTTCGGTGGAGAAGAGAAAAGGAAGAAGAAGAAGAAAGAAAGAGGAAGTTACTCCAACTTCCCTTATTTATACTTTTCTCATGAAAAGATATGTCTCTTCACTCTTACACACTTAACAAGCATGTTCCTTATTCCTTCTACATGAAATATTGCTTGGTTCATTGGTTATGACATGGTTAGTGCAACTAGGAGGTTCAAGGTTTTGCACTAATCCATATCAAAGCCCATTAAGCCAAACCCATCATGAAATTTCATAATATGAATAATATTTTATAAATTCAGAATATTTCATACTATTCCAAAAATATTATTCCATAATATTTTTAATATTCCATATTCATGAATATGATATTTCATGCATTCATGACATTTCATTAATAAAATAGTTTCATGACATTTCATAGAATGTGATTGCATGAACTTTACATCATTTCCTTATCATCATTTTTCATGCATTGTCATGATATTATATTGAAAATTTGGGGTGTTACAATCCTCCCCCTCTTATAGAAAGTTCGTCCCGAACTTAAAACAGTTCCGGGTACTTTGATTGCATCGTATCTTCCTGTTCCCAGGTGGCTTCTTCGAACTGCTTGTTCCGCCACAGAACTTTCACTAAGGGTATTTCCTTGTTCCTTAGCCTTTTAACTTCCCGATCGAGGATCTGGATCGGGCGGCGTTCAGAACTAAGGCTCTCCTGTTCTTGCACTGGTGGGGGTTCTATAATTTGAATCGCATCAGGGATACACTTCTTGAGCATCGACACATGGAAGACGTTGTGGATAGCCGCCATTTCTGGCGGTAACTCCAGTTCGTAGGCCACCTTGCCTACTCGTCTCAAAATCTGGTAGGGCCCTACGTATCGCGGACTCAGTTTCCCCTTCTTTCCGAATCTCATCACCCCTTTCATAGGGGCTACCTTCAGGAATACCGAATCCCCAACCTCGAACTCAAGTGGTCGACGTCGTTTATCAGCGTAGCTCTTTTGCCGACTCTGAGCAGTCTCTATCCGCTGGCGGATATTCTTTATAGCCTGAGTGGTCTCATTAATAATATCGGTCTGGAGTCCCATCTCCCTCTTTTCACCACTCTCATGCCAGCATAAAGGAGATCTGCATTTCCTTCCGTACAGTGCTTCGTACGGTGCCATCCCGATGGTAGCCTGATAACTGTTGTTATAAGCAAACTCTGCCAGGCTCAGGTATCGACACCAACTTCCCTTGAAGTCCAAGGCGTAAGCTCGTAACATATCTTCTAGTATCTGGTTTACTCGTTCAGTCTGCCCATCAGTCTGGGGGTGAAAGGCTGTACTGAACTTCAGCTTCGTGCCAAGGGCCTTCTGCGCATGTCCCCAAAAATCAGAAGTAAATCGACCATCTCGGTCAGAGACGATGGTCTTGGGAATCCCGTGCAGTCGGACAATCTCCTTGACATACAGTTGAGCCAACTGCTCATCTGAATAAGTCATCCGGATAGCCAGAAAATGTGCGGACTTGGTCAGTAGATCCACAATAACCCATATACTATCATATCCATTCGTAGTCCGAGGTAGCCCTGATATGAAATCCATAGATATGTCCTCCCATTTCCACTCGGGAATAGGTAGAGGCTGCAGAACTCCCCCAGGTCTCTGGTGTTCTGCTTTGACCCTCTGGCAGGTCAAACACATGCTAATATAATGGGCTACATCTTTCTTCATGCCGGACCACCAAAATTTGCCCTTCAGATCCTGATACATCTTGGTAGACCCAGGATGCATTGCATAAGGTATTCCGTGAGCTTCTTCGAGTATCCTCGTCCGTAAATCGGAGTCGTCGGGAACGCATAATCGATCCCGGAGATATAAAACTCCGCTCTCAGAAATCCGGAATCCCTCGTCCTTGCCTTCGAGAATCTCCTGCCTGATTCTCCGAAGACTCGGATCAAGATTCTGCTTCTCTGGAATACCGTCAAATAATGTCGGCGCAATCTGTAGGGTAGAAAGCTGTCCCGATATAATCTCGATTCCGAAATCCATAATTTCTTCCCCTAAGGGTCGTGACAAAGCTGATAAAGACAACAATGCAGCACATGATTTTCTACTGAGAGCATCCGCTACCTTGTTGGCTTTTCCCGGATGGTACAAGATCTCACAGTCGTAGTCCTTGACCAACTCGAGCCATCGGCGTTGTCGCATATTCAGGTCCTTCTGGGTGAAGAAATACCGCAGACTTTGGTGGTCAGTAAAGACTTTGCACTGAGTGCCATATAAATAATGCCTCCATATTTTCAGCGCAAAGACCACCGCTGCTAATTCCAAATCATGGGTAGGGTAGTTCCTTTCATGTTCCTTCAGTTGCCTAGAGGCATAGGCAATTACCTTCCCATTTTGCATAAGTACAGCTCCGAGTCCCAGTTTGGACGCGTCGCTATACATATCGAAACCCGTATCACTTTCGGGAAGAGTCAATATAGGAGCGCTAGTCAGCCTCCTTTTCAATTCAGAGAAGCTCTTCTCACATTCCTCAGTCCATACATATTTCTTATCTTTCTTTGTCAGAGCTGTCATAGGAGCTGCAATCCGAGAGAAGTTCTCTACGAATTTTCTGTAATAGCCTGCTAGCCCCAGAAAACTTCTGACCTCGCTGGCATTCTTGGGTCTGGACCAGTTACTTACGGCCTCAATTTTAATTGGGTCGACCATCACTCCGTCCTTGGAGATAACATGTCCCAAGAATGATACTTGGTTCAGCCAGAACTCACATTTCGAAAATTTAGCATACAGTTGTTCCTTCTGAAGAATCTGTAATACTATACTCAGGTGCTCTGCATGCTCTTCGGAAGTCCTTGAATAAATAAGGATGTCGTCGATGAAGACGATCACAAATCTGTCGAGAAATGCCGAGAATATCCGATTCATAAGGTCCATGAATATTGCCGGAGCATTAGTAACTCCGAACGGCATCACTACGAACTCATAATGTCCGTATCTCGTCCGGAAAGCAGTTTTGGGTATATCCTCATTTTTCACCCGGACTTGGTGATAACCAGACCTCAGATCGATCTTAGAGAAAACCGTAGCTCCCTTCAACTGATCGAACAGGTCATCTATCCTGGGTAGAGGGTATTTGTTCTTTATGGTCACATTGTTTAATGCCCGATAGTCGATACACATACGCATCGACCCGTCCTTCTTTTTGACGAACAGTACGGGAGCTCCCCAGGGGGAATGACTAGGGCGGATAAGTCCCTTGTCGAGTAGCTCTTGTAGCTGCCTTGCAATCTTTCAATTCAGTCGGCGCCATTCGTATGGTGCTTTCGAGATGGGGTTAGTACCAGGAATCAAATCAATAGCAAATTCAACATCTCTTTCAGGTGCTAACCCAGGTAAATCGTCAGGAAATACCTCTGGATAGTTGCATACGACTTCGACGTCTTCTAGCTTCGGGTCCTCTATAGGACGAGTATCAACCACATGAGCTAGAAATCCAGAACATCCATTTTCTAACATTTTCCTTGCTTTCAGAGCTGATAAGAATTTGCCAGTCTTCTTCCTCGGCTCGCCGATAAATTCAAAGTGGATTCCCGCCTCGGGTCGGAAGACAACCCTTCGTTTACGGCACTCAATAGAAGCGCCGTATTTGTTCAAAAAGTCCATGCCCAATATCAGATCATAATCGGCCATATCAAGCACTATTAGATCGCAGTAGAGCTCCCTATCTGCGATGCTGATCGGTGTGGCCCGTAGCATTTGGGTAGAGGCCATCACCTCCCCCGAGGGCAATGTAATTAGAAACTTGCAATCTAGTTCTTGCAGTGGCATATCATATCTCGTGGCATATAGCATGGAAATAAAGGAATGCGTTGCCCCAGTGTCAAATAATGGAGTAGCAGGATGACTGTAAATAACTATCTGACCTGTGACAACGGTAGAGGCAGTCGCCACGTCTTCCTTGGTAAGCGAGAAAACCCGGGCGTCTGTTGTAGCAGGCGGGGCTTCTAATCGCCCCTGATAAATAGGAGTACCATCAATAGCAGCCTGCATATGGTGAAGCTGGGGAGGAGCACCTTTGTGCTGAATATACTGCTGCTGAGGTGCCTTAGCGGCAGTAGGACACTCTCTGGCGAAATGTCCTTCCTTCCCGCAAGTGAAACATCTCTTGGCACCCAATAAGCATGTCCCTAGGTGCATCTTCCCACAGGTGGCACAAGGAGGATATTTAGGCTTCTTGCCTAAATAACCACTGGCAGATTTATCCCATGGCTTCCTCTTTCCGTTGTGGTACTTTTTCCAGTGGGGGTTGCTATTTGGAGGTTTCTGACCTCCCGACTGATTCTGACTCTTGCTGGCAGTCAGGGATTGGCTCTGCTGGTTAATATTCTTCAGATAGTGCTCAGCATTCAGGGCGCCGCTGACTAGCTCCTCTGCAGTCTGTGGCCTATAAATGCCACCGGCTACACTCAGAGCGATGTCGGGCCTGAGCATTCTCAGCATTAATCTGACCCTTTCCCTTTCAGTACTGACCAGCTCCGGACATAATCGTGCCAGTCGGTTAAATTTCTGGACGGCCTCGTTGACAGAGAGATTCCCCTGTCGAAATTCGGTGAACTCATCAAAATGTCTGTTGGTCACCCTCATATGGAAGAACTCCTCCAGAAATTCAGACTCGAAATCCTTCCATTTCATCTGGTCCACTGATCTTCTGACCTTCACCCGTTCCCACCACATCCGAGCATCGCCGGAGAGGCAGAACGAGACACACTTGACCTTTTCGTGTTCCGGCCAGTCAAGAAGTTCCACGGTGCTTTCCACTGTTTTGAGCCAGGACTGGGCGTCCCACGGCTCGCAGATGCCGGAGAACTTATCCGGCTTCAGTCGTTGCCACTGTATCAAATAGGCCTCTTGTCGGACTGCTCTGGCCATAGTGTCCGAGGGCGCCTGTGCAGCCGGAGGTTCAGTGGTTATGGCGTCCTGACTTCCCGCAGGGGTGGCAGTGTTAGTCTGCTGGGTCATCAGAGTGTTTATCATCTGCTGCTGCTCAGTGACCTGGCGCTGCAGCTCAGTGATCACCTGCATCAGGTCAGGTGGGGGTGCTGTCTCGTTACCCCTAGTACTACGCCTTCTAGCCATATCTATCATATAGACAGTAAATGACTACATAAGCCTTAATTCTACCTTCACTTGTTATGCAAGTATTAATCATCTTCATATCATGCAAGCATAAATCATCTCTATCAATATCATTACTGTACATGAAATAATATAAGCGAGTTAGGATTTCTTACTTGGAAGCGGCAGGAGGAAGCTTGATGTGTGTGTGGTGGAGGGGAAATCTGCTTTGATACCAACTTGTAACGCCCGACCTTATATCTACCCTTAAGGCGGGGTTACGGGTCCATACATTCAAATCATTTATCATCTTAAGCATATATATCCAAACAAAATAGTTACAATACAAGAAGTGTAGTAAGCATGCTTATTAAAGGTTAATTTACCAAGCAAGATTTTTCATTTCTTTTATATCTACATGCATTTACAACCTAATAGGACGATCATTTAACACACTATAGCATGGAATCTCAAGTAAGAATATGGCAAGAGTTATCTAGTCTTAGATACATGCAAAAGAAGCATTCATAAGCAACAGAAAATGATAAATATCTAGCACCTTACTTAGCATGCATACTACAAGAATTAGACATAGGTTCCATATCTCTAACGTAAGCAACAGTAGAGTAGTCATAGTCATCACACAATCAGAGTATAATAACACAACTTGTAATCCTTTAGTGGAAGCAATTTAGATTCTAAAAAAAATAAGTGGTAGATAAGAATCTTTCTTTCTTTCCCGAGCCATCACCACACACATCTTGTAGCTTTCCCTCTGCCTCTTCCTTTAGTTCAAGTATTTCTTACCGCTATCTGCAGCATAAGAAAACAACATGGAACTAGTAAGCAAAACATGCTTAGTAAGAATCCGGGCCTACTCGCAAAACCATATCGATACATCATATCATGTACTCAATAATCAAGATAGAACAAGATGGTAAGCATTATAAGCATCTCATCAAAGCATCATAAACATCACATCAAATATCTCTAAGTACTTTACAGAACAAGGTTATCTCATAATGAGAAAGTAATATGCTTTTCAAAAAGTTCCATAATGGTAAGTACTTAAAAATACAATATCTCCATCTAGGGCCCAGTTGTAGTACCACATCAAGCGCGTTCCCTAATAAATTGGGGTAGCGAGCCACCAATCTAATTAGAGCAGGACCCTTCCGTCCTACCAATGCCATGACCTTCAGTTAACATGCACATTGGATTTGTTTAAAGACCCCCTTCCGAGTCGGGTACACAACTTTCAAAGTAAAGTAATTTATCATGCAATTACTCATATATATATATGCCTAAGGGTACTCTTAATCACATCTTTAAGGGACACACCACACATCAAGGGTGCTCTTGATCCCCTAGGGACACACCACACATTCGGGTGCTCTTGATCCCAGTTTCAATAGAGTATCCATTTTTAAGCATATCATCAAACACATCATGTTCATATCATCAGGGTGCCCCATGGGCTATAAGGCATGCTTTTACACCTAACAAAATAGGTCACATACATTATACACATATCATATAATTAGTAGCATGCTTTGTGATTTCATTAAATACTTCCTAACCCTAGAACTAGGGTTGGCCGAAAGTTACAAGTAAAGAGTTTGGTTTTCCCATCAAACATTCCTTCAAGCATTCTTATAAACACTTCACTTATACCATTAAGCATGGATATATCATAAGGAAAATCATACAACCTTGAACCCTAAGTCCCCTAGGGTTGGCCGAAACCTTGTAGGGTAGGGTAGGCTAGATTTGTTTGACATCCAATCTTCACACACAATTATACAAACACCTTGTATACAATATTATTCCATACACTAAGCATGAATGTTTTCTAGGATAACTCAACTCTCACTAGCCCCTTTTTCCATACCTTGGCCGAAACCCATCAAAGCCCTAAACCCTAGCTTTTGTTATCACAAAATGAAAGGACACATCATATAGATATACCCTAAGTGCCAAGGGATCTTCACATGCATCAAAGGGTAACCAAGGTCCTTCCCTTGGGTGTTGGCCGAAACATATACAAAGGCATAACCCTAGATTTTTGTTCACAATATTTTGAATAAACCACATATACATATACTCTAAATTCTAAGGGTCTACTAGTATAACAAAAAGGGACCAAAGCCTTCCCCTAAGGGGGTGGCCGAAACATGCCAAGGGGAAAAAGTCCCCATTTTCCAAGCAATCAAGTAGACAACACATACGATAACTATTACACTGCAGGCGAGGGGATACTTACATCCTAGCGCTGGAGTTTAATCTTCTTTAAATCGTAGGGTACCCTACACTTGAAGGGTATGTGAAAACCTTTTTCTTCCAATTTTTCTCTAGGACTCCTTGGTCTTGGTAGAAGGCAAAGACACTTGGGCTTTCCTCCTTGCAATTGCCCTAGGGTTAGAACCCTTGGATGAGGTTTTCGAAAATGGAAAAAAAAGAAGAAGATGATGGAGGTTTCGGTGGAGAAGAGAAAAGGAAGAAGAAGAAGAAAGAAAGAGGAAGTTACTCCAACTTCCCTTATTTATACTTTTCTCATGAAAAGACATGTCTCTTCACTCTTACACACTTAACAAGCATGTTCCTTATTCCTTCTACATGAAATATTTGCTTGGTTCATTGGTTATGACATGGTTAGTGCAACTAGGAGGTTCAAGGTTCAATCCTTGCTTCCACCCTTTTATCACATTTTGCACTAATCCATATCAAAGCCCATTAAGCCAAGCCCATCATGAAATTTCATAATATGAATAATATTTTATAAATTCAGAATATTTCATACTATTCCAAAAATATTATTCCATAATATTTTTAATATTCTATATTCATGAATATGATATTTCAAGCATTCATGACATTTCATTAATAAAATAGTTTCATGACATTTCATAGAATGTGATTGCATGAACTTTACATCATTTCCTTATCATCATTTTTCATGCATTGTCATGATATTATATTGAAAATTTAGGGTGTTACAAGCACGGGGGCGCCCCGCCTTTGAGCTGTCGAAGTGTACATTTGCTCCACTTCTTTTTGTATTCACCTTGGGGGCGCCCGGGACACTCCGGGCGCCCTACTCAGCTTCTGCCTCACTCCTTTGAGGCTCTCTGAGCTGCAGACACTCGTTCCTTTGGACCTGCATCTAGGGTTAGTCCAAAATAACATAGAGCAATAATATGTTAGTTTTATACAGCCTTAGCTGTCTTGGTTCTGACTTTGGGTCTCCAAAATGGAGCCCTAGGTCGAACCGACGCCTACTGTTCCCTCGACGGGGAACGCGTCCTCACCTAATCCTCTAGGGAGAATTTACCTGATGCCAACCGGCTCCTCCGGTTGGACATTTGCCCAGCAGTCCTTCACCAGGTGCCTAGCTGTCCTTCGCCAGGTCTTCAGTACCAAGCTGTCCTTAGCCTGGTGCCTAGCAGTCCTTCACTAGGTCTTTGTATCCTGGCATTCCTTCGCCAAGTGCCTAGCAGTCCTTCGCTAGGGCTTTGTATCGTGGCATTCCTTCGCCAGGTGCCTAGCAATCCTTCGCTAGGGCTTTGTATCCTGGTATTCCTTCGCCAGGTGCCTAGCAGTCCTTCGCTAGGACTTTTCCTGCAAACTTGAGTAACATGTTAGATAAACATTATATCTTAACTTTTGAACCCTTTTGCCATTATCAAAATACAGGTTCGACTTGGGTGCTTTTTGCACCAACAATCTCCCCCTTTTTGATTTATGGCATCCCTGGTTCAAAAATTTAAGTTAATCAAAACATATAAAATGAAATTTTGTTTCCTCCCCCTGGAAGGAATCTCCCCCAAGATTTTTCAAAAGTTCATGGGGTTTTGAAACTAACTTCTAAGTCTAAAGATGGATTTAATTTTACTTAGAACAATTTTCAACAGAAACTTTAAAGACATATTTTCCAAAATAATTTTGGTTGAGCACTTTGAAAAATTTATACAGGAAAAAAATTTTAAAAACTTAAGTTTAAGTACTTAGGAAAATTTTGAAAACTTAAGTTTAAGTACTTCGAAAATTTTTGAAAACTTATGTTTAAGTACTTCGGAAAATTTTGAAAACTTAAGTTTAAGTACTTCGGGAAATTTTGAAAACTTAAGTTTAAGTACTTCGAAAAATTTTGAAAACTTAAGTTTAAGTACTTCGGGAAATTTTGAAAACTTAGGTTTAATGAAAACATAAGTTTAAGTACTTCGGAAAATTGTGAAAACTTAAGTTTAACGTACTTAGAGAATTTGAGAACTTAAGTTTAAGTACTTAGGAAAATTTTAAAAACTTAAGTTTAAGTATTTAGGAAAACTTAGTACTTTTGAAAATCAATTAAGTACTTTTTGAATAAAGGATAGAGTTTGAAATTTTAGATTTTAAAATCTCTCCTTTCCTATCTCTCCCCCTTTGCCATATATCAAAAATAATAAAATATAGCAAAAAAATTGCATGATAGCAGAAAAAAAAATAAACTGCATAATTTGTTGTACTGAACCAATTCAGGATTTGAACTAAACCAAATCAGTTTCAATTATCTCTTTGAGGGTCCTGTCTAACCCAATTAGCTACTTACTAACTGTTATAAATATTAGTTTTCACTAGGGTTAGTCAAGTTAAGTGTTCTGTCCAAGTTAGATTTCCTAAACTTGACACATGACTTGATTACTGTTTAAGTTGTATTTAGTGCCCCAATTAATGCAGATGCACTGACTTAAAGCATCTTGAATTATGGCAAAGACCTAAGCATCTCAACCCATTCTAGGTTATCAGTCAAAAGTACCCTAAGGTACTTGTGAGATGCTGGCTTCTAAATCTATAGGTGCATGCAGTTCTAGAGTTAGGGCCTAGGCTAAGTCCATTTGCGAGAAAGCCCTAGTTTTGATAGGGGTAGTTTTTGAAAATAGAACTAAGTCGGAAACCAAAAAAAAATTTCAAACTAATTAACAGTTGATTTTGAAATTAAGTAAAGTAGTTATTGTTTTAGAGCCTGATTTTAAAACTCAAGTAAAGCAGTAAGAAAACCAAAAGTAGAGTTAACCTATTCTACTAAGCATAGTCCTAACAAAGATCAGATAATCATGAAAGAGGCAAGTAGTCAACTACATAAGTCAACTGGTCACAGGAGTAGACCAGGATAGTTACACCATAAACAGACACGAGTCAACCCTACTAAGTAGGGTAAGTCAAACAGTCACTAGTACAATGCTAATCAACTCTAAGAGGAGGGACCCGGATGATCAGAGAGCCTGGCTGCCAGGATCGAAAGAGTGCCATCATCTCCTGATATCGTGCGTCATTGGTCTCCCTATCAGCTCTGAGGGCATTCATGTACTCATTGTAATTGCCCTGATTTGTCTCCATTTCTTCAGCATGATTTGCTTCTACTTCTTCCCTGTGGCTCTGGACCTGTGTCTCAAGTCGGGTCACTCGCTCGTAGAGTGTCGGTGGTGGGGGCTCGTCTATGTGCTCACAAACCTCTGCTGCCCAATCTGCGACATCGACTTCAACCTCCTCGTCTGAGTCGATCTGGGGTACTGCTCTCTGACGTCTCCAGGAGAAAACCCCGGTAGCCGAGACCTCTATACCGGCTAGGGAAAAGTTTCTTAATCTTATCTCGTCGAAATCGATCATTGCGGTCATTTCACCTACGGTAATGTTATGACCGTGGTGATGTAGGATAGAGGTAATGATGTGGCAGAAAGGGGTGCGTACCCGATCCTGAGTGGTGACACTGGATGCATGTAGGATGGCGTGGAACATGTGAAGGCCAATGTCAATGTCTAGGTGGTGGATCAACGCATACAATAAAAAGGTGTGAAAAGGTCGCATTGTCGCGACGTCTCGGGTGGATAAAGGTAGGAGGCAGCGGGCCACAACTCTATACAAGGCGTAATCCTGGACCTGAAGGTCAACGGACTGAAATCGTTTAACTACGGGATTTCTAGCATCCCTATAGAAGTAGGAGTGGAGAGTGTCTAGGGTAATGTGTGAGTAGGGGGCATCAAATGGAGGATCCCTAGGAGAATAGCAACAAAAGGTGGACTGAGAGAATCGTAGTCTAAGGAATCGGTTAAGTAAGGAGGGTGTGATGGATAGAGGCATCCCTTGAACTGTAGTGACAAAGCTAAGCTGATCTTGTCTGACTATATTATTATAGAATTCTGCACATAAGGTTGTGTTGATAGAATGAGTGCAGAATACTAGGTAATCGAGTTGGTTTGAAATGGACATGATTGGGTGAAGAATTGTCTATTGAGATAACTAGTTTTTATGGGCTTATAGGTTGTTTGAGCAAACTTGTTACAAAGTTCTAGAGTTGGGAACCTAGGATCGGGACTAGGTTCGATACCAGGGTTTGTCTGGTTTGCTCGCCGTTTTCTAAAGAATTGCATTAAAGAAAGAATAAATATAAGTGCGTAGAAAAAAGAAATTGAAAAAGATTGTACCGAGTGACCGCTCGGGGAGGCATGGTCGAAGTTGAGGAAGCACAAGTGTCACTTGATCTCCTTGGACGGAAGGAAGTTAGAAAGGAGGATGGTTTTTGGTGTGGCAAAAAGAGGGGGTTCGGGTCCCCTTTTATAGGGCTTTAGCCAGGGCGCCCGGGAGCTTTCGGGCACCGGGGTCAGGGCCTTCTGCCATTGGCAGGGTCCTAAGTCTGTTCGCGACGCCCGCAATGGCCCGGGCGGCCAGGTCAGGCTTGGTCATGGTAGCTTTACTGCTTTGACTGGTACTGGGGTGCCCGCAAGGTTCCGGGCGCCCCGGTCAAGGGACAAAGGCAGATTTTTGCCATGAGAGAAGTGAAAGTCATGGGGGTGGGGGGCGCCCGAGGAGTCACGGGCGCCCCGAATTGAGTGTGGATTGGCATCTTTGTTGTCTTCTCATCATTTGACCATGGTTTAATTTGTTTGACCATGGTTTGAAATGATTTGACTACTTTGACCATAGTTTGACTACTTTGACCATGGTTTGACTTCTTTGATCATGATTTGACCATGGTTTAGGTCAATTTCGTTCTAAACTACAAGATTTTAATAATAATGTAGGTATTAATTCAATTTCAATTAAGTTAATTTTTACCATCTCACCCAATCTAGAGTTTTGTGCGACATGTTTTGATAAAAGAATTTTTAAGAAAAATATGATTTATTTTAAAAAAAACTTAAATTAATTTTTGAAAGCAATTGATTTGAGTTTATTTAAAAATTGTGTTTGAATCTATAATTAACTGAAAATTTGTGTTAGATTCGAATTTAACAAAGAATAATTTGAATTTGAATTTCAAAAATCGGCTTCCAGGTCTTGGCGAGGCACTAGGCCTTCTTTGGCCGTAGCCTTATTGGATCATCAACCCTTTCCTTGACAAAGCCTTTTAATGAAATTTCATTTTCAAAATTATTTTTTTAAAAATTCAGGTCTATCTAATTTGGGTCTTGGATCGGTAGCTTCGGCTAGTTTCACCAATCTAAAGAGACCAAGTAGAGTATACTTGACCTTATTAGAATTGGCTTCCCTAACGTACTATCATCTCACCTCCTCCCAATACTATGTTGTCAAATTTCAGTTAAGTTGGTTCGGTCCTTAAACTAACCATTCCTAAATCTAAGCATGGTATATTGCAGAAATTAAATAAACAATAAATCATGCAATTTGTAAAGAAGAATTGAATTTTATCTAACAATAAATATTATTTTTAATTTGGCTTCCCCTGGACTATAGCCACGATAATGGTTTGACAAGATGTGAATCTTGTCCTTGGGGATCTAATACTGATTTGATCTAGTTTATTTGTTCAGGTACGGTTTGGGTACCCATGCCTGAACTTTGTTTCTGGACTGGTTCAGTATAGCATAGTAGGATCTTTGTCTAGATTTGGTTCTATAGCCTAGTCCGGATCGATTTAGAACTGATTTCTGTTTTCAAAGAATCATGTCAAGACCCTTGGAACCAGAGGTGAATCGTTCTAAAGCTGATCTAAGGTCCTTAACATGAGTTTTCAGTGAGGAGTTCTCTTTCTCAAGTTTTTCAACTTGAGTAGAGGTTCCTTCTTGAACATTCTCAGTTATGGATCTAGAGTCAGCTCCCTCATTCAGGAGTTTTACTTCCTATCGAAGGGATTCGACTCGGAGTTTAGCTTTCACCAAATCTCGAGAAAGGTAAGAAATTAACTCATTTAACTGACTTCTAGAAAAACCACTTACCTTAATTTCACCGTCCTCTGAAAATGTCAGTCTTCCGTCATCCTGTTCCGATTCTGACTCGGTCTCGATTTCTTCTGAGGCGGTTAGTGCGAGCAGGTTCGATTGTGGGACCTATACTTCTTCGGTGGAGGAGGACTCGTCCCACGTTGCTTGAAGTGCCTTCTTCTTCCTCGTCTTCTTTGTTTCCTTCAAGTTGGGGCATTCGGTCTTGTAGTGGCCCTTCTTCTTGCACTCGTAACAGGTCACGTTGGGCTTGTCCTTTTCATTTGAGGGTTCAGCTGGTTCACCCTTTCTTCGGCTGGCTTTCCTTCTGTTGGTTTGCTTCTTTAATTCCTTGTAGTAGTTCCGGGTCAGTCGGACCAGCTTAGATCGATCTCCTTTGTCATCTTCTGAGTCTGAGTCTGAATCAGACTCAGGTGCAGGTTGAGATTTCTTCTTCGATACCTTTCCAGCTTTACCTGCAATAAGGGTAATACCTTTCTCGGCCATGGTGCAGTTAGTCTGCTCACGCAACTCAAGTTCAGAAAACAGTTCATCTAGTTTAATTTTTGAAAGGTCCTTTGAAACCTTGTATGCATCTACCATAGATGCCCACAAGGTGTTTCTCGGGAAAGCATTAAGAGCGTACCTTATCAGGTCACGGTTTTCTACCTTGTGACCGATTGTGAGTAGTCCGTTCAGTAGCTCTTGAATTCGGGCGTGGAGCTGAGCTGCTATTTCATTGTCATTCACCTTGATCGTATACAGCTTGTTCAGGAGGAGATCTCTCTTGCTGATTCGAGTGTCTGAAGTTCCTTCGTGCAGCTCGATCAGTTTCCCCCACAGCTCCTTGGCACTGTTGAATGGACCCACCCGGTTCAGCTCCTCTTTTGTTAAGCCACATTGGAGGGTCTGGGTCGCCTTTGCATCAGCTTCAATCTTCCGTTTCAGAGCGGTGTCCCACTCTGTGTAGGTCTGAGGTACTCCTTCAGTATTCTTTGGAATCTCCAGTCCGGACTGGATGATTATCCATATGTCCACCTGAGTTTTCATGTGGACCTCCATTCTGTTGGTGCAAAAAGCACCCAAGTCGAACATGTATTTTGATAATTGAAAAAGGGTTCAAAAGTTAAGATATAATGTTTATCTAACATGTTACTCAAGTGTGCAGGAAATGTCCTAGCGAAGGACTGCTAGGCACCTGGCGAAGGAATGCCAGGATACAAAGCCCTAGCGAAGGGTTGTTAGGCACCTGACGAAGGAATGCCAAGATAAAAAGCCCTAGCGAAGGACGGTTAGGCACCTGGCGAAGGAATGCCAGGACACAAAGTCCTAGCGAAGGACTGCTAGGCACCAGGCGAAGGACAGCTTGGTACTGAAGACCTAGCGAAGGACAGCTAGGCACCTGGCGAAGGACTGCTGGGCAAAAGTCCAACCGGACGAGCCGGTTGGCATCAGGTAAATTCTCCTGAGAGGAGTAGTTGAGGACGCGTTCCCCGTAGAGGGAACAGTAGGCGTCGATTAGACCAAGGGCTCCATTTAGGAGACTCAAAGTCAGAACCAAGACAGCTAAGGCTGTATAAAACTAACATATTATTGCTCTATGTTATTTTGGACTAACCCTGGATGCAGGACCGAAGGAATGAGTGTCTGCAGCTCAGAGAGCCTCATAAGAGTGAGGCAGAAGCTGAGTAGGGTGCCCGGAGTGTCCCGGGCGCCCCCAAGGTGAATACAAAAGAAGTGGAGTGAATGTACGCTTCGACAGCTCAAAGGCGGGGCGCCCCCGTGCTCCCGGGCGCCCCCGTGCTCCCGGGCGCCCCGAGCTCAAGCTAACGAACCGGATAAGAGGCAAGCCGCGAGAAGCCAACGGATAAAAGTCAACCCGGGCCCCCCAGCGACCCGGGCGCCCCCGTCAAAGTCTGATCCCGAGTTTGAAGGGATCAGAGTTGACGAAGAGGAGCTCGGATCAGATGACACGTGGGGGGGGGCACCCCCGACGTTCCGGGCACCCCCAGGGGCTATAAAAAGGCCCTCGACCTCAAGGCTTCGAACAAGAATTCTTCAAACGCATTCACACTCTTCTGCTCCAGTGCTCTGTCCCGGAAACCTCCCGACTCAAGATACAAGTGTCGACGACGTCCCTCTGCTTCGAAAATACGATCTACTCCGGACGTCGGTAACCAAGAGCGGCTTTCTTTTAGTTTACTGTACTATTCTTGTAATACATTTTGTAAACTGTTTTTCCGCACATATACAATTGCTCGCAGTAAACGGTCAACGACCGTGGGCCTTGGAGTATGAGCCGACCGTGACTCTGAACCAAGTAAAATCTTGGTGTTCGCGTGTGTTTTAATTTAGTTATTTCCGCTGCTAATTCTCTTTCACGAATCCGAACGTTCTACGATATTCACCCCCCTCTATCGTTTCTCTCGATCCTACAAGTGGTATCAGAGTGGAGAAGCTCAAAATTGGTGCAACCACCAGTTTGAGAATTTTTCAGATTTTTTTAATCTTTTTAATATCTTTTTGTTCAAAATTTTCTTTTAATCGAGGTTGGTGCAACACCCGTCGACAAATATTTTTCTTTTACTTCCCGCACTACTATTCCAAGACCAAGTCTTGGGATATCTCTTTCCATTTTTTTGGGTTTCAGATAAATGGCCATGCAAGAAGGCTTCAGCACCGCAAGACTGCCGCTCTTCAGTGGGGAGGGCTTCTCCTACTGGAAGAGCAGAATGGAGGTCCAGTTGAAAACTCAGGTGGACATGTGGATAATCATCCAGTCCTGACTGGAGATTCCAAAGAATTCTGAAGGAGTACCTCAGACCTACACAGAGTGGGACACCGCTCTGAAACGGAAGATTGAAGCTGATGCAAAGGCGACCCAGACCCTCCAATGCGGCTTAACAAAAGAGGAGCTGAACCGGGTGGGTCCATTCAACAGTGCCAAGGAGCTGTGGTGGAAACTGATCGAGCTGCATGAAGGAACTTCAGACACTCGGATCAGCAAGAGAGATCTCCTCCTGAACAAGCTGTATACGATCAAGATGAATGACAATGAAACAGCAGCTCAGCTCCATGCCCGAATTCAGGAGCTAATGAACGGACTACTCACAATCAGTCACAAGGTAGAAAACCGTGACCTGATAAGGTACGCTCTTAATGCTTTCCCGAGAAACACCTTGTGGTCATCTATAGTAGATGCATACAAGGTTTCAAGGGACCTTTCAAAAATTAAACTAGACGAATTGTTTTCTGAACTTGAGTTGCATGAGCAGACTAACTGCACCATGGGCGAGAAAGGTATTGCCTTTATTGCCGGTAAAGATGGAAAGGTATCCAAGAAGAAATCTCAACCGGCACCCGAGTCTAACTTAGACTCAGACTCAGAAGACGAAGAAGGAGATCGACCTAAGCTAGTCCGACTGGCTCGGAACTACTACAAGGAATTGAAGAACCAAACCAATAGAAGGAAAGCCAGCCGGAGAAAGGATGAACCAGCAGAACCCTCAAATGAAAAGAACAAGCCCAACGTGACCTGTTACGAGTGCAAGAAGAAGGGCCACTATAAGACCGAATGCCCCAACCTGAAGGAAACAAAGAAGACGAGGAAGAAGAAGGCACTTCATGCAACGTGGGACGAGTCCACCTCCTCCGAATAAGAAGAGGTCCCACAGTCGAGCCTGGTCGCGCTAACTGCCTCAGAAAAAATTGAGACCGAGTCAGAATCGTAACAGGACGACGACTGACTAACATTTTCAGACGACGGCGAAATTAAGGTAAGTGAATTTTCTAGACATCAGTTAAGTGAGTTAATTTCTTATCTTTCTTGAGATTTGGCGAAAGCTAAACTCCGAGTCGAATCCCTTCGACAGGAAGTAAAAATCCTGAAAGAGGGAGCTGACTCTAGATCCTTAACTGAGAAGGTTCAAGGAGGAATCTCTACTCAAGTTGAAAAACCTGAGAAAGAGAACTCCTCCCTGAAAACTCAGGTTAAGGACCTTAGATCAGCTTTAGAACGATTCACCTCTGGTTCCAAGGGTCTTGACATTATTCTTGAAAAACAGAAATCGGTTCTAAATCGATCCAGACTAAGCTATAGAACCAAATCTAGACAAAGATCCTATTATGCTGTACTAAACCAGTCCAGACCTAAAGCTCAGGCATGGGTACCCAAACTATACCTGACCAAACAAATAGGATCAAATCAGTATTGGTTCCCCAAGGACAAGATTCACATCTTGCCAAACCATTATCGTGGCTATAGTCCAGGGGGAGCCAAATTAAAAACTATATTTATTGTTAGATAGAATTCAATTCTTGTTTTCAAATTGCATGTTTGCTTGTTTATTTAATTCCTGCGATTTACCATGCTTAGACTTATGACTGATTAGTTTAAGGACTGAACCAACTTAACTGAAAATTGACAACATAGTATTGGGAGGAGGTAAGATGATAGTACGTTAGGGAAGCCAATTCTAATAAGGTCAAATATACCCTACTTGGTCTCTTTAGACTAGTGAAACTAGCCGAAGCTACCGATCCAAGACCCAAACTAGTTAGACCAGAATTTTTCAAATAATAATTTTGAAAATGAAATTTCATTAAAAGGCTTTGTCAAGGAAAGAGTTGATGATCCAATAAGGCTACGGCCAAAGAAGGCCTATTGCCTCGCCAAGACCTGGAAGCCGATTTCTGAAATTCAAATTCAAATTATTCTTTGTAAAATTTAAATCTAACACAAATTTTTAGTTACGTGTAGATTCAAACATTTTTTTAACTCAAAATAAATTCAATTATTTTTAAAATTAATTTAAGTTTTTCAAAATAAATCATAACTTTTTCAAGATAATATTACCCACCAAAACCTGTCTCACAAAACCTGTAAGGCTAACGTGATTGTCAATCCTAGATTGGGTGGGACGGCAAACTTAATCAAAATTCAATTAATAACTGCATTTTCTTTTAGAACGACACTAACTTAACGCCAGTCAAACCTTGGTCAAAGTAGTCAAATCATGATCAAAATAGTCAAACCTTGGTCAAAGTAGTCAAACCTTGGTCAAAGTAGTCAAACCATGATCAAAATAGTCAAACCTTGGTCAAAGTAGTCAAACCATAGTCAAATCATTTCAAACCATGGTCAAACCATTAAACCATGGTCAAATGATGAGAAGACAACAAAGATGCCAATCCACACTCAATTCGGGGTGCCCGTCGTGACTCCTCGGGCGCCCCCCCATGACTTTCACTTCTCTCATGGCAAAAAGCTTCCTTTGTCCCTTGACCGAGGCGCCCGGAACATTGTGGGCGCCCCCAATACCAGTCAAAGTAGCAAAGCTGGCATGACCAAGCCTGACCTAGGCACCTGGGCCATTGCGGGCGCCCCCAACAGACATAGGACCCTGCCAATGGCAGAAGGCCCTGACCCGGGCGCCCGGAAGCTCCTGGGCGCCCTGGCTAAAGCCCTATAAAAGGGGACCCGAACCCTCTCTTCTTGCCACACCATAAACCATCCTCCTTCCTAATTTCCTTCCTTCCAAGGAGACCAAGTGACTCACGTGCTTCCTCAACTTCAAGCATGCCTCCCCGAGCGGCCACTCGGTATAATTTTCATTTCCTTTTTCTTTTTCTTTCTCGCATTTATTTTTCATAAATTCCTTCTTCTAAAATGCATGCTTCATAACTTAGAAAACGCCGAGCAAACCAAGCGAACCTCGGTACCAAACCTAGTCCCGATCCTAGGTTCTCGACTCTAGAACTCTGTAATAGGTTTGCTCGAACCACATACAAACCCATAAAAACTAGCTATCTCAATAGATAATTCTTCACTCAATCCTGTCCCTTGGCAATGAATGTTATAAACTTTTACCAACTCGGTAACCTCATATTCTGTACTCATCCTATTAATACAACATTATGTGCAGAATTCTATAATAATATAGTCAGACAAGATCAACTCAGGTTTGACACCACAGTCCAAGGGTTGCCTCTAACCATCACGCCTTCCTTACTTAACCGATTTCTGGGACTACGAGTCTCTCAGTCCACTTTTTGTTGCTATCCACCTAGGGATTCACCATTTGATGCTCCCTACTGTCACATTACCCTAGACACTCTCCACTCCTACTTCTATAGGGAAGCTAGAAATCCCGTAGATTGACGATTCTAATCCGTTGACCTTTAGGCCCAGGACTACTCCCTGTATAGAGTTCTGGTCCGCTGCATCATACCCTTATCCACAAGGGACGTCGCGACCATGCGACCATTTCACGCATTCTTATTGTATGCGTTGATCCACCATCTAGACATTGACATTGGCCTTCAAATGTTCCACGCCATCTTACATGCGTCCAGTGTCACCACTCAGGGTCGGGTACGCACCCCCTTCTGTCACATTATCACCTCCATCCTTCATCACCACGGTCGTAACATTACCGTAGGTGAAATGACCGATTTCGACGAGATAGGATTTAGGAACTTTTTCATAGCTGGTATAGAGGTCTCGACTACCGGGGTTCTGTCATGGAGACGCCAGCGAGCCAAACAGCAGATCGACTCTGACGAGGATGTTGAGGTCGACGTTGGAGACTTAGCAGCCGAGATCCGTGAGCACATAGACAAGCCACCACCACCGACACTGTACGAGAGAGTGACACGGCTTGAGACACAGGTCCAGAGCCTCCGGGAAGAAGTAGAGGCAAATCATGTTGGTGCAGTATGCACCCAAGTCAAACCTGTGTTTTGATATTGGCAAAAAGGTTCAAAAGTTAAGGGTTAATGGTTGTCTAACAAGTTTCTTGAGTATACAGGAAAAGCCCTACCGAAGGAATGCTAGGCACTGGCGAAGGACTGCCAGACAGGACAAGCCCTAGCGAAGGAATGCTAGGCACTAGCGAAGGACTGCCAGAAGAAAAAACCTAGCGAAGGGCTGCTAGGCACCAAGCGAAGGGAAGCTTGGTAACTCAAGACCTGGCGAAGGACTGCTGGGTAAAAGTCCAACTGGAGGATCCGGTTGGCACCAGGTAAAACTCTCCCGAGAGGAGTAGGTGAGGACGCGTTCCCCTCGAGGGAACATTAGGCGTCGGTTCGACCTAGGGCTCCATTTTGGAGATCCAAAGTCAAAACCAAGACAGCTAAGGCTGTTTTAACTAACTTATTATTTGCTGTTTTGGACTAACCCTGGATGCAGGACCGAAGGACTGTGTTTCTGCAGCTCAGAAAGCCTCAAAGGAGTGAGGCCGTAGCTGAGTAGGGCGCCCCGGATGTGTCGGGCGCCCCAGAGTCAACCCAAAGTCAGCAGAGAGGTAAACGCCCCGACAGCAGCGCAATTGGGGGCGCCCCGTGCGTGTCGGGCGCCCCGCATGTCGGGCGCCCCGCGTGTCTCGGGCGCCCACTGTGCCACGCCACTGAAGGCGGCTGCAGCTCACCCTCGCGAAGCCTCGGTGATAAAGTTTGACCGGTCAATCGGGCGCCCCGTGCGCGTCGGGCGCCCCAGTCAAATACAATCCCGAAGATAACGAGATCAGCTTTGACTAGAGCATCGCCGGATCTGCAGCCACGTGGGGGGCGCCCCGAGCATGTCGGGCGCCCCCTGCCCTATATAAAGAGGGCCTCGACCCTCTTCAAAGATCATCAATTCTTCAGACTCTTCCACGCTCTTCTGCTCTCGTACATTGCTCCAGATACTGCCCAACTCGAGCCGACGACGTCCCGCTGCCCCGAAATCTTCGATCTACTCCGGACGTCGGTAAAAGAAGAGCATACTTCTTATTGTATAAGTTTACTGCACTTATTCTGTATTCAATAATTGTAAACTGGTTTACGAACTTATAGAATTGCCCGCAGAAAACGGTCAACGACCGTGGGCCTTGGAGTAGGAGTCGACCCAGGCTCCGAACCAAGTAAAAATCTTGGTGTTCGTATTGTCTGATTTTAATTATTCCGCTACGCAATTGCTCTTTACGAAATCCGAACGAATTGCGACATTCACCCCCCCCTCTCTCGCATTTCTCGATCCAACAAGTGGTATCAGAGCGGGGAAGTCAAACCTGGTGCAACCACCAGTTTGAATATTTTTCGGATTTTTTTTCTCTCCCTCTCATTTTTTTTAAAAAAAAAAAAAAAAAATTTCGTTCGAGTTTTTATCTCAAGGTTGGTGCAACACCCCTTGAAATCTGTGTTTGATTATTTCTTCCCGCACTACTAATCCAAGACCAAGTCTTGGAAATATTTTTGTTGTTTATTTTTTTTCAGTTACAAATGTCTATCCAAGAAGGATTTAGCACCGCCAGACCTCCACTTTTCAGTGGAGAAGACTTTCCCTACTGGAAAAGTCGAATGGAGGTCCACCTGAAAACTCAGGTGGAAATGTGGATAATCATCCAGTCTGGACTGATGATTCCCACCAATGCTGAAGGTGTACCACAAGACTACTCAGAATGGGACACTGCCCTTAAACGAAAGATTGAAGCAGACGCCAAAGCAACCCAGACTCTACAATGCGGACTAACTAAAGAAGAGCTGAACCGCGTAGGACCCTTCAAAAGTGCAAAGGAACTATGGGCTAAATTGATTGAACTCCACGAAGGAACTTCAGATACAAGGATCAGCAAACGAGACTTGCTACTGAACAAGCTCTTCACTATCAAAATGGCAGATAACGAGACAGCAGCCCAGCTCCACGCCAGAATCCAGGAGCTGATGAATGGTCTTCACGCAATAGGTCACCAGGTTCAAAACCGTGATCTGATAAGGTACGCCCTAAATGCATTCCCTAGGACCACCTTGTGGGCATCTATGGTAGATGCATACAAGGTCTCTAGGGATCTTTCAAAAATTAAGCTAGATGAGTTATTTTCTGAACTTGAGCTGCATGAACAGACTAACTCCAATTTGGTCGAGAAAAGTATAGCCTTTTTTGCAGGGAAAACAGGGAAAATGACCAAAAAGAAAATTCAAGTTGAACCTGAATCTACCTCAGATTCAGAAATAGAAGATCAAGAAGAAGATCAATCAGAACTGGTCCGGCTAGCTCGAAGCTACTACAAAAAGTTGAAGAACCAAACTAACACACGGAGAACAAGCCGAAGAAAGGACGGAAAAGATGAACCGGCAACTGACAAACAAAAGCCCAACGTAACCTGCTACGAATGCAAGAAGAAGGGCCACTACAAGACTGAATGTCCAAGTCTAAAGGAGTCCAAAAAGAACAGAAAGAAGAAGGCACTCCAAGCAACCTGGGACGAGTCTTCCTCAGAAGAAGAAGAAGAAGCACCTCAGTCCAATCTTCTAGCCCTGACCGCTTCGGATCAAATCGAGACTGACTCAGACTCGGAACGGGACGACGGCAAGCTGACATTCTCCGAAGACGGCGAAATAAAGGTAACGGGTTTTTCAAAATCGCAATTAAATTCTCTTATTTCCTATCTATCCCGAGATTTGGCGAAAGCCAAACTCCGAATCGAGTCCCTCCGACAGGAAGTAAAACTCCTGAAAGAGGGAGCTGATTCTAATTCCTTAACTGAGAAAATTCAGGAAGAAACCCCTAATCAAGTTGAGAAACTTGAATCAGAGAATTTCTCCTTGAAAACTCAAGTCAAGGATTTAAGAACAGCTTTAGAACGATTCACTTCTGGTTCCAAGAATCTTGATATGATTCTGGGAAAACAGAAGTCTGTTCTAAACCGATCCGGACTTGGCTATAGAACCAAATCTCGGCAAAGATCTTACTTTGCTGTACTGAACCAGTCAAGACCTAAGGTTCAGGCATGGGTGCCAAAACTGTGCCTGACTAAACCAACTGGTTCAAATCAATTTTGGATCCCCAAGGACAAGATTCACCTCTTGCCTAACCCATATAGAGGCTATAGTCCAGGGGGAGCCAAAATCAAAACAATTTTTATAATTAGATAGTTTTTTTTAATTGATTGATTGTGTGTTTATTTAATTTCTTGCAAATTGCCATGCTTAGATTTAAGGAATTCTTAGATTTAAGGACTAAAATTACTTGAAAATTGAAAACATAGTATTGGGAGGAGGTGAGATGATAGTACGTTAGGGAAGCCAATTTGGCGGAACTAGCCGAAGCTACCGATCCAAGACCCAAGCTAGTTAGACCAGAAAATGACCTAATTTAATTTGAAAATGAAATTTCATTAAAAGGCTTTGTCAAGGAAAGGGTGGATGATCCCATAAGGCTTCGGCCAAAGAAGGCCTAGTGCCTCGCCAAGACCTGGAAGCCAATTTCTGAAATTCAAATTCAAGTTAACTTTTGTCAAATTCGAATCTAACTCAAATTTCAAATAATTATAGATTCTAAACTGTTTTTTCAAAACCTCTATTTTTCAAACTTATTATCTTTTCGAAAAACACTTAATCTGTTTTCAAAAGTAAATATCTTTTCAAAATAAATGAAAATTCCCTTTCAAAATTAATTTTTACCTTCAAACCTGTCTCACAAAAACCTTAAGGTTAACGTGATTGAAAACCCTAGACTGGGGTGAGACAGACTAGGAAGTGAAACTCAATCTAAGCTATCCCTAACTCAAATTGGATCCAAATCATCAAAAATTCTTTATGTGTAGGAACATAAAGATTTGGACCAATGGATGTTAGATAGCGGGTGCTCCAGACATATGACTGGGGACAAATTGAAGTTCACCAAACTCAAGTTCAAAAACCTGGGCTCAGTAGCATTTGGTAACAATGCTACACTCAAGGTAATTGGGTCAGGTAATATTGAACTTAAATCCAATTTCATTATTAAGAAAGTTCTATTAGTAGAAAACTTTAATTTCAACTTACTTAGCATAAGTCAGTTATGTGACTCTGGTTATTTAGTTACGTTCAACAATTCTAACTGCCTAATTAGAAACGCACAAGACTCAGAAATCATGCTTAAGGGCACTAGGAAAAACAATGTATATACTATAAATCTTCCCCTTATACCCAAATGCATGTTAACACAGTTAGAACAATCAAAACTCTGGCATAGGAGATTAGGTCATACCAATTTAAGAACTATCTCAAAAATTACCCAACTTGGCTTAGTAAAGGGTGTTCCTAAAATTAAGAGTAATGAAAACCTAATATGTGAATCCTGTAATCAAGGCAAACAAACCAAGTCTAGTCACAAATTGATACAATCTGATCAAACTCAAACCACACTTGAGCTCCTACACCTTGACCTTTTTGATTCACATGGAGCCAAGTCACTAAGTGGAAACCGGTACTGCTTAGTGATAATTGATGACTACTCTAGGTTCACCTGGGTTAGGTTTCTAAAGACCAAAGATGAAACCCTGAACCTATTTAACAACTTTTGCAAATTGATTGAAAATCAAAATGATACCAAAATAAAAAGACTTAGGTCTGACCACGGGGGAGAATTCGAGAATCAAAGATTCGAAGAATTCTGCAAAGTAAATGGATATAAACACGAATTTTCGTGTCCTAGAACCCCCCAACAAAATGGCATAGTAGAAAGGAAGAATAGAACCCTACAGGAAGCTGCTAGGGCTATGCTTAATGAATTTGACCTACCCAACCACTATTGGGCAGAAGCAATTAGCACAGCTTGCTATATCCAAAATAGGACTCTGCTTAATAAAAGGTTAAGTAAAACACCCTATGAACTTTACTACCACAGACTTCCAAACCTACACTATCTTAGAGTCTTTGGATGCAAAGTCCATATTCTTAATACCAAGGACTATCTTGGAAAATTCCAATCCAAGTCAAACCCAGGTATCTTTTTAGGGTACTCTACAACAAGTAGAGCTTATAGAGTCTACAACAAAATAACTAAGAAAATTGAAGAAACAACCAACTTAATATTTGATGAAGAAACGAACCCAAAATCTGACAATTCTGACTTAGCTTCACCAAATACTGATCAAGAAGATAACTCTGAAACCCTAACTGAACCCTTTAATGACTTAACAATTGAACCAAATTCTGAATAGTTGAACCAACCAATGAACCCAGAATTGAACCTATTGGACCAGCTGGACCTGAAGCTGAGCCAAGTACTAGACAAACCAAGAAACCAGACTTAGTCACCCAACTGATCAAATTGTAGGTGATCCAACCTTAGGAGTCAGAACTAGAGCCTCCTATAGAAATCTTAGTCAAATAGCCATGATTTCAAAAATTGAACCCAAGACTATTGAGGAAGCCCTACCTGATCCTGACTGGATTTTAGCTATGCAAGAAGAGTTAGCACAATTTGAGAGAAACCAAGTCTGGGAATTAATACCTAAACCTAAGGGAAAATCCGTAATTGACACTAAGTGGGTATTTAGGAATAAGTTAAACAACCAAGGTGAAATAGTCCGAAATAAAGCCCGCTTAGTAGCTAAGGGATTCAGCCAAGTAGAAGGGTTGGATTATGATGAAACCTTTGCCCCTGTAGCTAGACTTGAATCGATTAGGATGTTACTAGCCTTTGCATCCTATAAAGGATTTAAATTATACCAAATGGATGAAAAGTCGGCCTTCTTAAATGGGCTTATTAAGGAAGAAGTTTATGTAGGACAACCCCCAGGATTTGAGGATTTAGAAAAACCCGATCATGTCTACAAACTTAGTAAAGCCCTTTATGGACTAAAACAAGCACCTAGGGCCTGGTATGAAAGATTATCCAATTACCTAATCTCTAAAGAATTCAAACAAGGTCAAATTGACCCAACCTTGTTTGTTAAAATTTTAGAAAAAGATATATTTGTTGCCCAAATTTATGTAGATGATATAATATTTGGATCAACTAATTCTAAATTTCTAAAAGAATTTGTAACAATTATGGAAAGTGAATTTGAAATGAGTTTAGTTGGGGAACTCAACTTTTTCTTAGGGTTACAAATCAAACAAACTAAGGATGGAAATTATGTACATCAATCTAAATATGCAAAAGAACTAATTAAGAAATTTAAAATGGATAACTCTAAAAGTATAAGCACCCCAATGGCCACAAATGTAAAAATGGATAGTGACCCTGAGGGTAAACCAGTAGACCTAAAACTGTACAGAAGTATGATAGGAAGTCTACTATACCTGACAGCCAGCAGACCTGATATACTTTTTTCAGTAGGAATGTGTGCTAGGTACCAAACCTGTGCCAAAGAAACCCACTTAGCAGCCCTAAAAAGAGTTTTAAGATACATTAAGGGCACCCTAAATGTAGGGATTTGGTACCCTAGAACTTCATCCTTTAAGTTATCAGGATACTCTGATTCTGATTATGCTGGCTGTAAATTAGATAGAAAAAGTACAAGTGGAAATTGTCAACTTTTAGGAAATAGCTTAGTAAGTTGGTGCAGTAGAAAGCAACACTGTGTTGCTTTATCAACAACTGAAGCTGAATATGTAGCCTTAGGAGAGTGTGTAGCTCAACTCCTATGGATGATGCATACTCTTAAGGACTTTCAGCTAGACTACAATCAGACCCAAGTCAATATTGACAACATTAGCTCAATTAACTTAACCAAAAACCCAATACAACATTCTAGAACCAAACACATAGAAGTAAAACATCACTTTGTAAGAGATCACGTAGCTAGGGGTGAAATAGTCCTTAAGCATGTAGACTCCAAGTCCAACCTAGCTGACATATTCACTAAACCCCTACCTGAATCTGAGTTTAGCTCACTAAGAAGGCAGTTAGGGTTATGCTTAGTAGAATAGAAGCATTTGGTTTTTGGATTTTCAATTGAACTTAAAATGTCTTTTAAAATGTTTTTTTTAAAATATTACT
>JAGFNQ010003937.1:76374-140944 GCA_024364735.1 Boesenbergia rotunda
TCTCAATCTAAGCTATCCCTAACTCAAATTGGATCCAAATCATCAAAAATTCTTTATGTGTAGGAACATAAAGATTTGGACCAATGGATGTTAGATAGCGGGTGCTCCAGACATATGACTGGGGACAAATTGAAGTTCACCAAACTCAAGTTCAAAAACCTGGGCTCAGTAGCATTTGGTAACAATGCCACACTCAAGGTAATTGGGTCAGGTAATATTGAACTTAAATCCAATTTCATTATTAAGAAAGTTCTATTAGTAGAAAACTTTAATTTTAACTTACTTAGCATAAGTCAGTTATGTGACTCTGGTTATTTAGTTACGTTCAACAATTCTAACTGCCTAATTAGAAACGCACAAGACTCAGAAATCATGCTTAAGGGCACTAGGAAAAACAATGTATATACTATAAATCTTCCCCTTATACCCAAATGCATGTTAACACAGTTAGAACAATCAAAACTCTGGCATAGGAGATTAGGTCATACCAATCTAAGAACTATCTCAAAAATTACCCAACTTGGCTTAGTAAAGGGTGTTCCTAAAATTAAGAGTAATGAAAACCTAATATGTGAATCCTGTAATCAAGGCAAACAAACCAAGTCTAGTCACAAATTGATACAATCTGATCAAACTCAAACCACACTTGAGCTCCTACACCTTGACCTTTTGATTCACATGGAGCCAAGTCACTAAGTGGAAACCGGTACTGCTTAGTGATAATTGATGACTACTCTAGGTTCACCTGGGTTAGGTTTCTAAAGACCAAAGATGAAACCCTGAACCTATTTAACAACTTTTGCAAATTGATTGAAAATCAAAATGATACCAAAATAAAAAGACTTAGGTCTGACCACGGGGGAGAATTCGAGAATCAAAGATTCGAAGAATTCTGCAAAGTAAATGGATATAAACACGAATTTTCGTGTCCAAGAACCCCCCAACAAAATGGCATAGTAGAAAGGAAGAATAGAACCCTACAGGAAGCTGCTAGGGCTATGCTTAATGAATTTGACCTACCCAACCACTATTGGGCAGAAGCAATTAGCACAGCTTGCTATATCCAAAATAGGACTCTGCTTAATAAAAGGTTAAGTAAAACACCCTATGAACTTTACTACCACAGACTTCCAAACCTACACTATCTTAGAGTCTTTGGATGCAAAGTCCATATTCTTAATACCAAGGACTATCTTGGAAAATTCCAATCCAAGTCAAACCCAGGTATCTTTTTAGGGTACTCTACAACAAGTAGAGCTTATAGAGTCTACAACAAAATAACTAAGAAAATTGAAGAAACAACCAACTTAATATTTGATGAAGAAACGAACCCAAAATCTGACAATTCTGACTTAGCTTCACCAAATACTGATCAAGAAGATAACTCTGAAACCCTAACTGAACCCTTTAATGACTTAACAATTGAACCAAATTCTGAATAAGTTGAACCAACCAATGAACCCAGAATTGAACCTATTGGACCAGCTGGACCTGAAGCTGAGCCAAGTACTAGACAAACCAAGAAACCCAGACTTAGTCACCCAACTGATCAAATTGTAGGTGATCCAACCTTAGGAGTCAGAACTAGAGCTCCTATAGAAATCTTAGTCAAATAGCCATGATTTCAAAAATTGAACCCAAGACTATTGAGGAAGCCCTACCTGATCCTGACTGGATTTTAGCTATGCAAGAAGAGTTAGCACAATTTGAGAGAAACCAAGTCTGGGAATTAATACCTAAACCTAAGGGAAAATCCGTAATTGACACTAAGTGGGTATTTAGGAATAAGTTAAACAACCAAGGTGAAATAGTCCGAAATAAAGCCCGCTTAGTAGCTAAGGGATTCAGCCAAGTAGAAGGGTTGGATTATGATGAAACCTTGCCCCTGTAGCTAGACTTGAATCGATTAGGATGTTACTAGCCTTTGCATCCTATAAAGGATTTAAATTATACCAAATGGATGAAAAGTCGGCCTTCTTAAATGGGCTTATTAAGGAAGAAGTTTATGTAGGACAACCCCCAGGATTTGAGGATTTAGAAAAACCCGATCATGTCTACAAACTTAGTAAAGCCCTTTATGGACTAAAACAAGCACCTAGGGCCTGGTATGAAAGATTATCCAATTACCTAATCTCTAAAGAATTCAAACAAGGTCAAATTGACCCAACCTTGTTTGTTAAAATTTTAGAAAAAGATATATTTGTTGCCCAAATTTATGTAGATGATATAATATTTGGATCAACTAATTCTAAATTTCTAAAAGAATTTGTAACAATTATGGAAAGTGAATTTGAAATGAGTTTAGTTGGGGAACTCAACTTTTCTTAGGGTTACAAATCAAACAAACTAAGGATGGAAATTATGTACATCAATCTAAATATGCAAAAGAACTAATTAAGAAATTTAAAATGGATAACTCTAAAAGTATAAGCACCCCAATGGCCACAAATGTAAAAATGGATAGTGACCCTGAGGGTAAACCAGTAGACCTAAAACTGTACAGAAGTATGATAGGAAGTCTACTATACCTGACAGCCAGCAGACCTGATATACTTTTTTCAGTAGGAATGTGTGCTAGGTACCAAACCTGTGCCAAAGAAACCCACTTAGCAGCCCTAAAAAGAGTTTTAAGATACATTAAGGGCACCCTAAATGTAGGGATTTGGTACCCTAGAACTTCATCCTTTAAGTTATCAGGATACTCTGATTCTGATTATGCTGGCTGTAAATTAGATAGAAAAAGTACAAGTGGAAATTGTCAACTTTTAGGAAATAGCTTAGTAAGTTGGTGCAGTAGAAAGCAACACTGTGTTGCTTTATCAACAACTGAAGCTGAATATGTAGCCTTAGGAGAGTGTGTAGCTCAACTCCTATGGATGATGCATACTCTTAAGGACTTTCAGCTAGACTACAATCAGACCCAAGTCAATATTGACAACATTAGCTCAATTAACTTAACCAAAAACCCAATACAACATTCTAGAACCAAACACATAGAAGTAAAACATCACTTTGTAAGAGATCACGTAGCTAGGGGTGAAATAGTCCTTAAGCATGTAGACTCCAAGTCCAACCTAGCTGACATATTCACTAAACCCCTACCTGAATCTGAGTTTAGCTCACTAAGAAGGCAGTTAGGGTTATGCTTAGTAGAATAGAAGCATTTGGTTTTTGGATTTTCAATTGAACTTAAAATGTCTTTTAAAATGTTTTTTTTAAATATTACTTTAAAAAGTTTTTTTTACTTAGTTTTATTTCAAAAACTACCCCTTTCAAAACTAGGGCTTTTTTGAAAATGGACTTAGCCTAGGCTCTAACCCTAGAACTGCATGAACCTATAGATCTAGAAGCCAGCATCTCACAAGCACCTTAGGGCACTTTTTGAATGATAACCTAGAAAGGGTTGAGATGCTTAGGTCTTTGCCTTAACTCAAGATGCTTTAAGTCAGTGCATCTGCAGCAGTTGGGGCACTAAATACAAACTGAACAGCAATCAAGTTAAGTGTCAAGTTTAGACAATCTAACTTGAACAGCTCACTTAACTTGACTAACCCTAGCCAAAGCTACTGTTTATAACAGTTAGTAAGTAGCTAAGTGGGTTAGACAGGTCCCTAAAGGATTAACCAGACTTAGGTCTTATTTTGATTCAGTACAGCAAATGCTCTATTTAAGTTTCTTTTTTTTCTTCTGCATTCTTTTTGATATATGTCAAAGGGGGAGAGTTGGAAAGGAAACAGGAAAAACAATAGTCTTTTCAAAAAGTTGAACTGAAAAATTGGTATAATTTCATTTCTAAGCTCTGAACTATTTTTTGCTTAAAATGATTTTTATTTCTAAGCTCTTTTCAAAAAGTTGAACTGAAAAATTGGTATAATTTCATTTCTAAGCTCTGAACTATTTTTTTGCTTAAAATGATTTTTATTTCTAAGCTCTGAACTATTTTTGCTTAAAATGATTTTTACTTAATGTTTCTAAGTTTGAAATTTTTCCAAAAACTGAAAATTTTCTAAAAGTCTGAAATTATTTCAAAAATGAAAATTTTCTAAAGGTTCCCAAACCAAGAATGTTTTTGAAAAACTTAGCAAAAACTGTAGAGAATTCCTAACTTATTATCAAAACATGAAATCTTCTAAGTACTTCATTCACACCACCTGTTTTTGAAAAACCTAAGGGGGAGATTTCTTCTAGGGGGAGGGAATCTAACTTAGGTTGCCTTAACTTTGTTTCCTTAACTTTTTGAACTAGGTTGCCATATATCAAAAAGGGGGAGATTGTTGGTGCAGTATGCACCCAAGTCAAACCTGTGTTTTGATATTGGCAAAAAGGTTCAAAAGTTAAGGGTTAATGGTTGTCTAACAAGTTTCTTGAGTATACAGGAAAAGCCCTAGCGAAGGAATGCTAGGCACTGGCGAAGGACTGCCAGACAGGACAAGCCCTAGCGAAGGAATGCTAGGCACTGGCGAAGGACTGCCAGAAGAAAAAACCTAGCGAAGGGCTGCTAGGCACCAAGCGAAGGGAAGCTTGGTAACTCAAGACCTGGCGAAGGACTGCTAGGCAAAAGTCCAACTGGAGGATCCGGTTGGCACCAGGTAAAACTCTCCCGAGAGGAGTAGGTGAGGGCGCGTTCCCCTCGAGGGAACATTAGGCGTCGGTTCGACCTAGGGCTCCATTTTGGAGATCCAAAGTCAGAACCAAGACAGCTAAGGCTGTTGTAACTAACTTATTATTTGCTGTTTTGGACTAACCCTGGATGTAGGACCGAAGGACTGTGTTTCTGCAGCTCAGAGAGCCTCAAAGGAGTGAGGCCGTAGCTGAGTAGGGCGCCCCGGATGTGTCGGGCGCCCCAGAGTCAACCCAAAGTCAGCAGAGAGGTAAACGCCCCGACAGCAGCGCAATTGGGGGCGCCCCGCGCGTGTCGGGCGCCCCGCATGTCGGGCGCCCCGCGTGTCTCGGGCGCCCACTGTGCCACGCCACTGAAGCCGGCTGCAGCTCACCCTCGCGAAGCCTCGGTGATAAAGTTTGACCGGTCAATCGGGCGCCCCGTACGCGCCGGGCGCCCCAGTCAAATACAATCCCGAAGATAACGAGATCAGCTTTGACTAGAGCATCGCCGGATCTGCAGCCACGTGGGGGGCGCCCCGAGCATGTCGGGCGCCCCCTGCCCTATATAAAGAGGTCCTCGACCCTCTTCAAAGATCAAATCTTCAGACTCTTCCACGCTCTTCTGCTCTCGTACATTGCTCCAGATACTGCCCAACTCGAGCCGACGACGTCCCGCTGCCCCGAAATCTTCGATCTACTCCGGACGTCGGTAAAAGAAAGAGCATACTTCTTATTGTATAAGTTTACTGCACTTATTCTGTATTCAATAATTGTAAACTGGTTTACGAACTTATAGAATTGCCCGCAGAAAACGGTCAACGACCGTGGGCCTTGGAGTAGGAGTCGACCCAGGCTCCGAACCAAGTAAAAATCTTGGTGTTCGTATTGTCTGATTTTAATTATTCCGCTACGCAATTGCTCTTTACGAAATCCGAACGAATTGCGACATTCACCCCCCCCCTCTCTCGCATTTCTCGATCCAACAAATCATGCTGAAGAAATGGAGACAAATTAGGGCTATTACAATGAGTACATGAATGCCCTGAGAACTGATAGGGAGACCAACGACGCACAATATCAGGAGATGATGGCACTATTTCGATCCTGGCAGCCAGGCTCTTCTGATCATCCGGGTCCCTCCTCTTAGAGTTGATTAGCATTGTACTAGTGACTGTTTGACTTACCCTACTTAGTAGGGTTGACTCGTGTCTGTTTATGGTGTGACTATCCTGGTCTACTACTGTGACCAGTTGACTTATGTAGTTGACTACTTGCCTCTTTCATGATTATCTGATCTTTGTTAGGACTATGCTTAGTAGAATAGGTTAACTCTACTTCTGGTTTTCCTATGGCTTAACTCATTTTAAAATCAGTTTCTGAAATAGTTTTTTTTCAGCTTTTACTTAAGTTTGAAATTTTTTTTTATTTCCGACTTAGTTTTATTTTCAAAAATTACCCCTTCCAAAACTAGGACTTTTTCGCAAATGGACTTAGCCTAGGCCCTAACCCTTGAACTGAATGCACCTATAGATTTTGAAGCCAGCATCTCACAAGCACCTTAGGGTACTTTTGACTGATAACCTAGAATGGGTTGAGATTCTTAGGTCTTTGCCTTAATTCAAGATGCTTTTAGTCAGTGCATCTGCAGTAATTGAGGCACTAAATACAACTTAAACAGTAATCAAGTCAAGTGTCAAGTTTAGGAAATCTAACTTGAACAGAACACTTAACTTGACTAACCCTAGCGAAAACAACTGTTTATAATAGTTAGTAAGTAGCTAAGTGGGTTTGACAGGACCCTAAAAGTGATAATTGAAACTGATTTGGTTTAGCTCAAATTCTAAATTGGTTCAGTACAACAAATTATGCAGTTTAATTTTTTCGCTATTATGCAAATTTTTTTGCTATATTTCTTTATTTTTGATATATGGAAAAGGAGAGAGATAGGAAAGGAGAGATTTTTATGATTTTAAAAATCCGTTTGTTAAATTTTTTAAATCCAAAATTTCAAACTCTATCCTTTATTCATTTTCAAAAGTACATTAAACTTAAGTTTTCAAAATTTTCCTAAGCACTTAAACTTAAGTTTTCCTAACTTAAGTTTTCAAAATTTTCCTAAGTAAAAATTTTCTAATAGTACACAACCAAAATTATTTTGGAAAATATGTCTTTAAAAGTTTCTGTTGAAAATTGTTCTAAGTAAAATCCATCTTTAGACTTAGAAGTTAGTATCAAAACCCCATGAACTTTTGAAAAATCTAGGGGGAGGAAACAAAATTTCATTTTATATGTTTTGATTAACTTAACTTTTTGAACCAGGCTTGCCATAAATCAAAAAGGGGGAGATAGTTGGTGCAAAAAGCACCCAAGTCAAACCTGTATTTTGATAATGGCAAAAGGGTTAAAAAGTTATGATATAATGTTTATCTAACATGTTACTCAAGTGTGCAGGAAAAGTCCTAGCGAAGGACTGCTAGGCACCTGGCGAAGAAATGCCAGGATACAAAGCCCTAGCGAAGGACTGCTAGGCACCTGGCGAAGGAATGCCAGGATACAAAGCCCTAGCGAAGGACGGCTAGGCACCTGGAAAAGGAATGCCAGGAGACAAAGTCCTAGCGAAGGACTGCTAGGCACCAGGCAAAGGACAGCTTCGTACTAAAGACCTGGCGAAGGACAGCTAGGCACCTGGCGAAGGACTGCTGGGCAAAAGTCCAACTGGAGGAGCCGGTTGGCATCAGGTAAATTCTCCTGAGAGGAGTAGGTGAGGACGCGTTTCCCGTAGGGGGAACAGTAGGCGTCGGTTCGACCTAGGGCTCCATTTAGGAGACCCAAAGTCAGAACCAAGACGGCTAAGGCTGTATAAAACTAACATATTATTGCTCTATGTTATTTTGGACTAACCCTAGATGTAGGACCGAAGAAACGAGTGTCTGCAGTTCAGAGAGACTCAAACGATTGAGGCAAAAGCTGAGTAGGGCGCCCGGAGTGTCCCGGGCGCCCCCAAGGTGAATACAAAAGAAGTGGAGCGAATGTACGCTTCGACAGCTCAAAGGCGGGGCGCCCCCATGCTCCCGGGCACCCCGGATGGTCCGGGTGCCCCGAGCTCAAGCTAACGAAGCAGATGAGAGGCAAGCCGCGAGAAGCCAACGGATAAGAGTCAACCAGGGCGCCCCCAGGGACCCGGGCGCCCCCATCAAAGTCTGATCCCGAGTTTGAAGGGATCAGAGCTGACCGAGAGGAGCTCTGATCAGATTACACGTGGGGGGGGGGGGCGCCCCTGACGTTCCGGGCGCCCCCAGGGGCTATAAAAAGGCCCTCGACCCCAAGGCTTCGAACAAGAATTCTTCAAACGCATTCACACTCTTCTGCTCTAGCGCTCTGTCCCGGAAACCTCCCGACTCATGATACAAGCACCGAAGACGTCCGTTTGCTTCGAAAATACGATCTACTCTGGACGTCGGTAACCAAGAGCGGGTTTCTTTTAGTTTACTGTACTATTCTTGTAATACATTTTGTAAACTGTTTTTGTGCACATATAGAATTGCCCGCTGTAAATGGTCAACGACCGTGGGCCTTGGAGTAGGAGCCGAGCGCGACTCCGAACCAAGTAAAATCCTGGTGTTCGCGTGTATTTTAATTTAATTATGTCCTCTGCTAATTCTCTTTCACGAATCCGAACGTTTTACGATATTCACCCCCCTCTATCGTTTCTCTCGATCCAACGCATTCTGCTCTTCCAGTAGGAGAAGTCCTCCCCACTGAAGAGCAGCTGTCTTGTGGTGCTGAAGCCTTCTTGCATGGCCATTTATCTGAAATAAAAAAAAGGAAAGAGATATCCCAAGACTTGGTCATGGATTAGTAGTGCGGGAAGTAAAAGAAAAATATTTGTCGAGGGGTGTTGCACCAACCTCGATTAAAAGAAAATTTCGAACGAAAAAAATATTAAAAATATTTCGTAAAAATTTAAAAAATTCTCAAATTGGTGGTTGCACCAATTTTGAGTTTCCCCGCTCTGATACCACTTGTTGGATCGAGAGAAACGATATAGGGGGGTGAATATCATAAAATGTTCGGATTCGTAAAAGAGAATTAGCTGCAGAAATAATTAAATTAAAACACACGCGAATACCAAGATTTTACTGGGTTCGGAGTCACAGTTGGCTCCTACTCCAGGGCCCACGGTCGTTGACCGTTTACTGCGGGCAATTCTATATGCGCAAAAAGGTTTACAGAAATAGATTACAAGATTAGTACAGTAAACTAAAAGAAAGTCGCTCTTAGTTACCGACGTCCGGAGTAGATCGTATTTTCGAAGTAGAGGGACGTCGGCGGCGCTTGTATCTCGAGTCGGGAGGTTTCCAGGACAGAGTGCTGGTGCAGAAGAGCGTGAATGTGTTGGAAGAATTGTTGTCAGAAGCCTTGGGGTCGAGGGCCTTTTTATAGCACCTAGGGGCGCCTGGAATGTTAGGGGCGCCCCCCCCCCCCACGTGACATCTGATTTGAGCTCCTCTAGGTCAGCTCTGATCCCTTTAAACTTGGAATCAGACTTTGACGGGGGCGCCCGGGTCGCTGGGGGCGCCCGGGTTGATTCTTATCCGTTGGCTTCTCGCTAGCTTGCCTCTTATCCGCTTTGTTAGCTTGAGCTCTGGGCGCCCGGACATCCGGGGTGCCCGGGAGCATTGGGGCGCCCGGGAGCACGGGGGCGCCCCGCCTTTGAGCTGTCGAAGCGTACATTTGCTCCACTTCTTTTTGTATTCACCTTGGGGGTGCCCGGGACACTCCAGGCGCCCTACTCAGCGTCTGCCTCACTCCTTTGAGGCTCTCTGAGCTGCAGACACTCGTTCCTTCGGTCCTGCATCCAGGGTTAGTCCAAAATAACATAGAGCAATAATATGTTAGTTTTATACAACCTTAGCTGTCTTGGTTCTGACTTTGGGTCTACAAAATGGAGCCCTAGGTCGAACCGATGCCTACTGTTCCCTCGACGGGGAACGCGTCCTCACCTACTCCTCTAGGGAGAATTTACCTGATGCCAACCGGCTCCTCCGGTTAGACTTTTGCCCAGCAGTCCTTCGCCAGGTGCCTAGCTGTCCTTCGCCAGGTCTTCAGTACCAAGCTGTCCTTAGCCTGGTGCCTAGCAGTCCTTCGCTAGGTCTTTGTATCCTGGCAATCCTTCGCCAGGTGCCTAGCAATCCTTCGCTAGGGCTTTGTATCGTGGCATTCCTTCGCCAGACGCCTAGCAGTCCTTCGCTAGGGCTTTGTATCCTGGCATTCCTTCGCCAGGTGACTAGCAGTCCTTCGCTAGGACTTTTCCTACAAACTTGAGTAACATGTTAGATAAACATTATATCTTAACTTTTGAACCCTTTTGCCATTATCAAAATACAGGTTCGACTTGGGTGCTTTTTGCACCAACAGGTTGATCCCATGCCTGATGGAAAGATAACCTTTCTTGGATTCCGACATGCTAAACCTTTCTAGCACACGGTCTATATATGTAGACTGCGAAAGACCAAGCAACCGTTTTGATCTATCTCTATAGATTCTAATCCCATGGCTATAGGTTGCTTCTCCTAGGTCTTTCATGGAGAAAGTTTTGGACAACCAAATTTTAACTGACTGTAAGACTGATATATCGTTTTCTATAAGTAAAATGTCATCGACATATAACACTAGGAATACGACTGCACTCCCACTAACCTTCTTGTATACACAAGGTTCTTCAGGATTTTATGAGAAATCAAACTCTTTGATTGTCTCATCAAAACGGATGTTCCAGCTCCTGGATGCTTGCTTTAGTCCATATATGGATCGTCGATGCTTGCATACTTTAGTTTTATTAACCAATGTGAAACCTTCAGGTTGTGTCATGTATACATCCTCAAGCAGGTTTGCATTAAGGAAAGCTATTTTCACATCCATTTGCCATATCTCATAATCATAATGAGCTGCTATGGCTAGGAGCATCCAAATGGATTTGAGCATAGCTAGTGGCGAATAGGTTTCGTCATAATCAATTCCTTGTTTCTGACGATATCCTTTTGCCACTAATCTAGCCTTAAAGGTAACAACATTACCTTCCATGTCGATTTTCTTCTTGAAAACCCACTTGCACCCTATGGGCTTAATCCCTTCAGGCAGGTTAACCAAGTCCCACACTTGATTTTCGTACATGGAATCCATTCCCGACTTCATGGCTTCAAGCCATTTATCCCTTTCTGAATTTATCAGAACATCTTCATAACTGATAGGTTCGTCATTGTTAACGAGTAACACGTCGTTCGATTCACTTATGAGAAATCTATATCTCTCTGGAATATTGCGTGTCCTATCAGACCTACGAAGAAGTGGTGTTGTTTTAGGTTGAACTGATAGCTCATCATTATGAGTTATTGGTTGTGGGTCTAGACTAGGTGTCTCTGTAATGTCTATTGGAGTTTCTTAAACTTCTTCAAGTTCAATGCTACTGTAACACCCCAAAATTTTCCCATAAATTCATGAAACATTATTATTATTATTATAAAATTTCATGATGGGCTTGGCTTAATGGGCTTTGATATGGATTAGTGCAAAATGAAATAAAAAGAAGAAGTAGAAAGGAGGAAGCAAGGATTGAACCTTGAACCTCCTAGTTGCACTAATCATGTCATAACCAATAAACCAAGCCATGTTTCATGTTGAGAGAATAAGAAACATGCTTGTTAAAGCTAGGGAAGTGAAGAGACATGTCCCTTCATGAGAAGAGTATAAATAAGAGAGGGAGAAAGAAGTTACATTTCTTCTTCTTCTTCCCCACTCTAATTTTCGAAACCTAGAGCCCTTCTTCCCCCTTTTCATTTTCAAAAAGTGCACCCTAGGGTTCTAACCCTAGGGAATTTGGAAGGAAGTAGAACCATTCAAGGATCTTGCCCTCTACTAGGGCCAAGAGTGCTAGAGAAGTCTAACAAGGGAAATTCTCACCTCCCCTTCAACCAAGGGTACCCTAAGGAGTAAGAGAAGGAGAAATTCAAGCAAAAGGATGTAAGTATCCCCTCACCTGTAGTGTAATGGTTATTGTATGATTTTCTTTCTCCTTGTTGGTTTCGAAAATGGGGATTTTCCCCTTGAGTGAGTTACGACCACCCCCTTAGGGGAAGGCCTTGGGTTACTCCTTGATGCATGAGAAGACCCCTTGGAACATAGGGTATATGTATATGTTGTATCCTTCAAAATGTGTAAACAAAACCTAGGGTTTTGTTCTTGTATGGGTTTCGGCCACCTCCAAAGGGGAGTCTTTGACTACTCTTTGATACATGAGGAGACCCCTTGGGACTTAGAGTATACCCATAGGTTGTGTCCCTTCATTTTGTGATGACAAAAACTAGGGATTAGGGTTTGTATGGGTTTCGGCCAAGGCATGGAACTAGGGTTAGTGAGGGTTGAATTATCCTATAATATATCCATGCTTAGTGTATTGTATGATAATATATACAAGGTGTTTGTATAAATGTCTGTGTGAATGTTTCATTGCAAAAACCCTAATTCCCCCTACCCTATGACTTTCGGCCAACACCCTAAGATTAGGGTTTGTGAAGGTTAAACTACCCTATGAGATATGATTATGTTTGGGGATGATGATATGTATATGCATGTGATGTTAAAATGGAATGTTTGATTTGAAAACTTTAATTTCCTTTAGCATGACTTTCGGCCCAGGGCATGAACCATTAGGTTTGTGAAGGTTGAGTATCCCTTGATATATGCTATGCTTAGTACGACACATGATATATATATGTGATGCTTGTATGGGATGTACTCTAGGAGATATGCTTATGTTTGGGATGATGATATGTATATGCATGTGATGTTATAATGGAATGTTTGATTGGAAACCTTAATTTTTAGTATGCTACCACTTCCTATGATATGAGTACGATCTATGTGACCAAATCTTGTCATATATAAAGTATATTTGAGTGGTTGAACTATGATGTATGTATGAGCATGTCTTATAGCCCATGGGACACCCTTATGAGATTGCATGTGATATGTATGATAAAATGCTTGAAAGGATACTCCATTAAGTATGGGATCAAGAACACCCTTATGTTGTGAGGTGTGTCCCTATGGGATCAGAAACACCCTTGAAGAGTGGTGTGTCCCTTGAGAAGTGAATTTGGAGTACTCCTTAGCATATATGTAAAGACATGATAAGTATTTTACTTTGTAGGTTGTGTACCCGACTCGTAAGGGGGTCGTTAAACAAATCCGGGGTGCATGTTAACTTAATGTCATGGCTCCGGTAGGACATAAGGGTCCTGCTCTAATGGGATTGGTGGCTCGCTACCTCAACTCATTAGGGAACGCGCATCATGTGGTACACAACTGGGCCCTATATGATATGGATGTATTTTTAAGTAATACCTTTATGGAATTATTTTGAAAACATTCTTTGAAAACATTTATTATACGTGAAGGGTATGCTTAAGATACTTTATGCTGCATGCTTAGAAACTTTGATGTTTAGTATGCTATGATGAACTCATGTTTATGATTTATTATGTGTACATGTTGTATGCTTTCATATGGATTTTGCGAGTAGGACAGGATCCTTACTAAGCTTTTGTGCTTACTAGTTATGTGTTGTCTTATGCTGCAGATAAAGGTAAGGAACACTTGAACTAAAGGAAGAGGTAGGAGGGCTGAAGATGTGTGGGGTGGTGGCTCGGGAAAGAAAGATTTCTACATATCTACTTTATTATGCTTTTGTTAATGACTCCTTGATGATGAATGTTAGTGATTACCCTTATACTTGATTAGGTTTGATTATGTTGTGAGTTGAATTACTGGTGAACTTATCATGTTATAGAATAACTTTGATAATTTTAAACAAGCATGCTTAGTCCTTGAACTTTTGTTCTTATGTTATGTTAAAATTTTATGAATGACTAGTACGTAACCCCGCCCTGAGAGTAGATATAAGGGCGGGTGTTACAGCTACTCCCACTGTTTTCTTGTAAAAGAAATTTTTTTTTCCAGAAATACAGCATTCCATGAATCAAATACCTTTTGTTCCAAGGGATGATAGAATTGGTAACCCTTCGTTTCCTTAGGGTATCCGATAAATAGACATTTATCAGACTTCACATCCAATTTGTCTGATACAGTCCGCTTTACATAAGCAGGACAACCCCATATTTTAAGGTGAGTTAAATGAGGTTTCTTACTATTCCACGTCTCATATGGAGTAGTAGAGACTACCTTGGTCGGGACTCTGTTTAGTAAGTAAACAGCTATCTTAAGCGCATAGCCCCAAAAGGATTTTGGAAGAGTTGCATGATTCATCATAGATCTAACCATGTCCATCAAGGTTCGGTTACGCCTCTCAGATACACCATTGTAATGTGGTGTATATGGTGGAGTCCATTGAGACAGTATCCCATTGTCCCTAAGATAATCTTGAAACTCTTGACTCAAGTATTCACCACCCCGATCGGATCGAAGTATCTTAACACTTTTGCCAAGCTGTTTCTCTACTTCACTTCCGAACTCTTTGAATTTCTCAAAAGATTCAGATTTGTGTTTCATTAAGAACACATACCCAAATCGTGAGTGATCATCGATAAAGGTAATGAAGTAGCTATAACCTCCTTGTGCAAGAGTTGACATTGGCCCACATACATCAGTATGTATTAGACCAAGCAATTCTCCCACTGGTTTACCTTTTCTGGAAAAGGGTAATTTGGTCATCTTGCCTTTTAAGCATGATTCGCATCTATTAAATGAACCGGGTTCAAATGATTCCAGAATTCCACATCGGTATAATTTGGTCATGCGTTTCTTACTTATATGGCCAAGATGACAATGCCACATATAGGAGTCTATTTGATTATCTATTCGAGCACGTTTGTTGCTAACTTCGATATTGAAAACATCACCGGATAAATCTAACGTGTAGATACCATTGCATAAAGTTCCGGTCCCATAAAGAACACCATTTAAAGTTATGTAACAGCAATTGTTACTAAAAGTTAAATGGTAACCTTTTTCATTCAAGCATGAAATAGATACAATGTTCTTTATTAACGAAGGAACAAAATAACAATTATCCAATTCTAAGATAAGTCCAGTAGGGAGCTTTAGCAAATATGTTCCGATGGCAATAGCAGCAATCTTTGCTCCATTTCAAACTCGCAAATTCGCTTCTCCCTTGACGAGTCTTCTTCTATTCCTTAGCCCCTGTATGTCATTACATATATGTGAGCTACACCCAGTATCATGTACCCAGGTGTACGAGGAAATAGAGTGACATTCAATAACGAAGATGCCTGAAGAGAATGGGGTGTCGGATGCCTTCATCTTCAAGGACTCAAGATATACCTTGCAGTTTCTTCGCCAGTGGCCCTCCTTGCCGCAGTGATGGCAAGTGCCTTTTGGTGCCTTTTCAATCCTTTTGGCCTTAGTTAACTTATTGATGTCCAAAATGGAACGCAAATTCAAAGAAGACATCATCAGGTGATTATCCTAGAAATACAAATTGAGGTTATGTGATGAGAATGATAAAGAATGCATCAATATATATTAATTAAATCCTATTTATTTTTCGAATTGAATAACCCTTTTTATCACTTCGGGAGATCGTAGGAACATCTGCAAATAGGTTGATATCCAACCATAGATAAGAACAACCATGACTGGAGTCCATCAAGTTATTCTTAGCTATGAAGGTAGGTAATTATACCAATTACATATTACATATATGTAACTATCACATTATGCTATCAACTAATTGAATGTTTGCATATATCATTGGGTTGTTAACTCATTAACAAGTATGCACCAATATACATAGCACCCAACTGCTGTAACGCCCGCTTTTTTTTTTCATAAAGCGGCGTTACGTTAACATACTTACTTAGGGCATGTAGACATCATAATGCAGCGGAAACCTTTAGACTTACACCTACATGCACTTACTACCATTCCTAGCATCATAACATGGGAACTTGACTTATTAACTTTATACTTAGCATCATATCATACTTAGCATCATGTCATATTTTTGCATCATGTCATACTTAGCATCATGTCATACTTTAGCATCATGTCATAGAGTCATATTCAAGTACTTAATAGTAAAGGTAAGGTTCTATCATAAGACCAGCAAACATATGGTCTCTTGGCCATGTCACTATCACACACATTCTTTGACGCCCTCCTGCTGCTTCCTTACTGTCCCCTTGCATGATCTGTGGTATAAGGACAATAAGACTATAAGCACACAGGCTTAGTAAGACTCTTTCCTACTCACTAAAACCATTCATCAATTATCATGAGCATATGAAACATTAGCATACTTAGTGCTTTACTTAGAACATAAGCCTTATCATCACATAGCATACTTTCATCATGATATAGCCATAGCATCATCACATTCATAGCATGACATAAACATAACCATAAGACATTCATGGCATAGCATAATACTTGGCATAGACATCAACATCGTAAACATTCATAGCACGGCATAATACTTGGCATAGACATAACATAATAAACATAACCTCACAACCATTCTTAGCATGAACCTAAATAAAATCATGGCAATCTATCTTAGCACAAACCTACTTAAATCATGGTTCAAACTTAACATGGGCATAAATAAGATCATGGCATTCTAACTTAGCATAAACATAATTAAATCATGGTATCCTAAACTAGCAAAATATCATGGCATTCTAACTTAGCATAACATAATTAAATCATGGCATAAACATAAATGAATCATGGCATAAACATAATTACATCATGGCATAAACATAAATAAATCATGGCATAAACATAATTACATCATGGCATAAACATAAATAAATCATGGCATAAACATAAATAAATCATGGCATAAACCTAATTACATCATGGCATAAACATAAATAAATCATGGCATAAACATAGATAAATCATGGCATAACCTAATTACATCATGGCATAAACATAAATAAATCATGGCATAAACATAGATAAATCATGGCATAAACCTAATTACATCATGGCATAAACATAAATAAATCATGGCATAAACATAGATAAATCATGGCATAAACCTAATTACATCATTGCATAAACATAAATAAATCATTGCATAACATAGATAAATCATGGCATAAACCTAATTACATCATGGCATAAACATAAATAAATCATGGCATAACCATACCTTCATAAACATACCTTTCATAAACATACTTTTCATAACATAATGCATAACATGGATGGATGCATGTGGCAAATGCATATGTATATAAAAGGATGCTTAATCTTTAAAAACATACTTTTAAATGCTTAAATATATTCATCATATCATTGGGGCCCTGGCTTGTACCACATACATACATCATAAGCGCGCATCCCTAAGTAAATACGAGGTAGCTAGCCTCGACCTACTTGGGTAAGGACAGCATAGTCGGTAGTCCCCGAACCGAGGCGTTCTTAAGGTGTCCATCCCTGTTGCATAGCTTCGGTAGTGCCAGAACCATGGACAGCATAGTCGGTAGTCCAGAACCGGGGCGTTCTTAAGGTGCCCATCCCTTGGACCCATACTTCGGTCCGGTACAAGCCCATTCATAAAATAAAATACTTTACATGCTTCATCATTCATGAGACATTCATGGCATACTTAACATAGCATATTTGTTACGGCTCGACCCGTCTATCGACCCATTTACCGGTCCTTTCGACCGTCGTACCGTCAACCATCGACCGTGCCGTTTAGCATATTTATGCCTTAAAGACATAAGCATCATTTTTCATTCATCATACTTATCATTCATCATCATTCATTTATCATACTTAACATCATCATTATGCCCTAAAGGCATGTACTTTAACCTTATTCATAAAACATGGCATACTTACATCTTATTCATAAAACATGGCATATCCTTCATAAACATGGCATATCATTCGTAAACATGGCATATCATTCATAAACATGACATATCATTCATCATTCATGGCATATCATTCATCATTCATAAGACGTGGCGTACTTACATATTATTCACAAATCATGGTACATATCTAAACATCTATGACTTATCCTATAATTCATGACATACAAACTAAAGGTTTGGTTAACATAGAACTTCTTCCATCTTACTTAAACATATATCTTGGTAACTCATACACATATACTAGGCCATAGGAACCCCTTTGGTTCCCTACTTAAGCCCAACCCTAATCCTTTAACCCTAAACTTGCTCTCGACCGAAACTTCAAGGCCATGGGGGTATGGAGAAATTCCATTAAAACCCCAAATCAATTGCTTAAACCCTACCCATACCTTACCATAGGGCCATTGGGCCCTTACTTGAAATAAGTCCTAGCTTTCCACCCTATTAGGGTACTTGGCCGAAACCTATAGGGTCTCAAAGCTATGTGAAACGTTCACATAATCACCCTCCATCTCTCTTATATCATGTTAATACATCAAACACATGCTTGGGGTTTTAGACCCAACTCCACCCATGAGGTCTTGTTGTTGGCCGAAACCCTAGGCAATCCTAGGGTGCCCCAAAAATTCTTAAAAATTATATTTAATTCCTAAACCTCATAAGAGAACATTATACAACATTATAAATATTTTTAGCATCATTTTTGAACCCTAAACCATGGTGGCCGAAACCCATAGGGTCTCTAGGGTGTTGATTTGTTTCTTTCATGTTGGCCGAAACCCTAGGGTCTCCTAGGGTACTCCAAAAATTCCAAGAAATTATACTTAACCTCTAAACATCATAAGGGAACATTAAATAACATTATAAAGATTTTTGGCATGATTATAGACTTTAAAATCATGGTGGCCGAAACCCTCAATCCTAGGGGTCTTGGTTTTGCTTCTTTCATGTTGACCGAAACCTTAAGGTGTCTTAGGGTACTCCAAAAATTCCCAAAAATTATACTTAACCTCTAAACATCATCAGGGAACATTAAATAGCATTCTACAGATTTTTAGCATATTTATAGACTTTAAAATCATGGTGGCCGAAACCCTCAATCCTAGGGTTCTTGGTTTTGCTTCTTTCATGTTGGCCGAAACCTTAAGGTGTCTTAGGGTACTCCAAAAATTCCCAAAAATTATACTTAACCTCTACACATCATAAGGGAACATATAATAACATTATCATGATTTTTAACATATTTATAGACATTTAAATCATGCTGGACGAAATCCATAAACTTAAGGACCTTGGTTTTTCTTTCCTTTCAACATCACATCCAAAAACTAACCCATATATCATACTAAAAATCATGGAAATCATAGATAACTATTATACCACAGGTGAGGGAGTCTTACCTTGGGGTTTCTAAATTTTTTAGACCTTGGATGGAGAGAAGGAAGAAGACTTGATGTCTCTGGACCACACCTAATCCTTGAATCCTTGTAAGAACTCTAGATCTTGGGTGATGGAGCCTTGGTGGAAGCTTTTCCAAGGGGGAACTCTTCCTTAGAGTTTCAGCTAGAATGTGGAGGGAGGAGGGGAGCAAATGCACTTGATGATGAAGAGAAGTAACCCCCTAAACCCCCTCTTTATAGCTCCTTTAAAGAGGCAAATGAAGAGTTTTCCATGGCCCTTCATCTTCTTCTACTACTTAACCATCATCCACTTCCTTTCCTCATAAGAATTCCTTGCTAGGTGAGTTGGTTAAAGCATTCATGGTTGTACAAGAGGTCCAAGGTTCAATCCTTGGCCCATGCACCTTTATTTTTATTTTTATTTTATTTAAACCCCTTTTTCTTATTTTCGAAAATTCCCCTTTATTTCGAAAATTCCCCTAAAATCCCCCATAATTATGCTAATATTCCTAAATAAAATTCTTTTATATTTACGGGCCAAACTAAGGAGAATATTCTCCTTGGGCAGCCCATCTTGGTTCAAATAAATTACGGGCCAAAATTTACACACAAGAGAATTCAACTCAAGTGATCGGCCAAGTTTTCATTCACACCATAGGTCCATGGTTCAAAACCCACCAATGGATTAAATTTTGTCATCTTTGATTTATTATAAATTTTTATAAAACAAACCAACTCTTTGGTTTATTTAATCCATGATAAAATAATCCCATGGATTATTTTAAGCATATAATAAAACATACCACCTTGGATCAAATCCCTTAATGAATTAAAATTATTTAATTCACCCATTAAGTCTTTAAAAGACTTAGCCATTCTATGCTTCTGATGCGACTGAAAAAAATTCAGTTTTGACTAATCGTTTGGCTGAACCAAACATAGTCTATCTCGATTGGAGAATCCAATTCTCAACTCGTTTTAAATCCTTCGAATTACTCATTATGCGTGTGACCAAATAGGCTTTCAATTTATGTTGGTCGTCCATAATTAACTAATTAATTATAGAACGATCATGAGTAGCACCTTGTTATCATGATCCCCAATTAATTGAAAGATCAACGGTTGATCTCAGAAATGATTCTAAAACCCTTCAGCAGCTATAATGAATTGTGCCCCATTCCCTTCACCATCTTATACCCTCATGGTTCAGGACATGGTCTATGTGTGTCAGTCCCTACTAGGCTGACTACGTCACACCTAGCCCAAGTAACGTTTCCTCGTCCTATGGATTCTAATTACTCTCATGTATTTAAGAGATTCATACTCTGAACATGTCATGCTCTGGCCAGAGGCTTCGAGTAACAATCCGACGATAGGCCTCGGGTATACATCTCCTCGCAAGGAGTGGTAAATCCTTTGTAGGCTGTTCAAACATCTTTGGGCACTACGGCTTATAACCAATCATCCAGGGTCCACACCTCCTTGGAGATGCTTGCTTAAGATGTCAAAGTATAAGTCTCCATGACCAAGATGACTTGAACACCGCAACTCAAAGGAACATCGCACTTAAGCTGCAGTAAGAACATCACTGACATATCTATATGTAGATCACCATATGAAGTTTTACAGCCAGTCACTCCAATAAACTAGTTCCCTTAACTATCATTCATGTTTATCTCTGGACATCTCAATGTCACCATCCAGTGAGAATCAGCTGATTAGAGAATAACTCATGCTAGTCTCAACAGAATTGATAGTGTCTGTATTTATCAATTCATCGACTAGGGACAATTTCAATACTTCACAATTGCACATGTAGAGATAATCACTAGTTATGAATTCATCACAAATTCTCTCATGCTGTGAATTGTATTACGGGCATTCAGTAAATGAGTTTAAGATCTCAATCAAATACACAAACATGTATACTCAAATAGTGAATATTCATTTATTAGAATAAATAATTACAATCATAAGGCGATTGTCTTAGGACACTTCTCTCATATCACTAACAGCCACGTGTCAAGCGCCCCCTTCAACACAAGCGCCCCAGCAACCACTATAAAAGGGGGTTCACCCCCCCAAGGCTTCATTACAACTTGCAAATCTCGCTCTCAACACTTTCGCTCAAGTGCTACACTCCGACATGCTCTGCACTCGCGATTCAAGCGCCGACGATGACCCGCTGCTCTGAAATTCCATCCACTCCGATCGTTGGTAACAGCTTAAATTTCTTAAATGTTGAAACTTCCTTTTTAATTCTATATCAGTACTCCAAATTGTAAACATTCTTTGAATATAGAATTGCCCATCGTAAATGGTCAAGGACCGTGGGCCTTAGAGTAGGAGCCGACCGCGACTCCGAACCAAGTAAAACAAACGGTGTTAGCGACTTTGTTTTACTCTTTCCGCTGCGTAATTTCTCTTAATTGTCCGAAATTTTTCGATCGATATTCACCCACCCCCCTCTATCGATTTACTCTGATCCAACAAGTCCAAGTATTGGAGATGTTATGGATGAGTCTGATGATGGTGAGCCTAGACTACATGGAGCTCAGCTTGACCCTGAGTCTGAGCCTGTGTCTAGTGAAACTATCCAAGAAGCACCTCCAACACCAAGGCAAACTAGGTTAGCCTCTAGTCATCCCCAAGATCAAATTGTCAGAGATATCCATCATGGGGTTAGAACTAGATCATTCTTTAGGAATGAGGCTAATGAGGCCGCCTTGATCTCTGAAATTGAACCTAGAGTAGTTGACGAGGCATTACATGATCCTGATTGGATTATTGCTGTGCAAGATGAGTTAGGTCAATTTGAGAGAAGCCATGTTTGGGACTTAGTTCCTAGACCTATGAAGATCACAATTATCATAACTAAATGGGTATTCAAGAACAAATTGAACCATAAGGGAGAGATCGTAAGAAACAAGGCGCGCTTAGTAGCCAAGGGCTATAGTCAAGTTGAAGGCCTTGAGTACGATGAGACATATGCTCCCGTAGCATGATTGGAGTCCATTCGATTGATGCTTGCATTTGCAGCACATAGAGGTTTCAAACTCTATCAAATGGATGTGAAATCAGCCTTCTTAAATGGTTTCATTAAAGTAGAGGTCTATGTTGAACAACCACCGGGGTTTGAAAATTTTGAATTTCCAAACCACGTGTTTAAGCTAAAGAAGGCTCTTTATGGGCTAAAACAAGCACCTCGTGTTTGGTATGAGCAGTTGTCAACATTTTTGATTGAAAAAGACTTCGTGAGATGTCAAATAGACCCTACATTATTTCAACGTAGAGATAGTGAAAATATTTTTGTAGCCCAAGTATATGTCGATGACATAATTTGTGGCTCCAACAACAAGGACTATTTGAATGAGTTCATTGAGCACATGGAGAGTGAGTTTGAGATGAGTCTAGTGGGGGAATTGACTTTCTTCCTTGGACTTGAAATCAAACAAATAAGAGAAGGAATTCATGTGCATCAATCCAAATACACTCAAGAGATGCTCAAGAAATTCAATATGAGTGACTCAAAGGAGGTAACCACTCCCATGGCGACTAACACGCTATTAGATAATGATGAGAGTGGGAAGCCAGTTGATTTGACCCAATATAGAATCATGATAGGAAGTTTGCTATACCTCACAGCGAGTCGCCCGGACATTCTTTTTGCTATGGGTATGTGTGTTAGGTGTTGGTGCAAGTTGCATCAATGATGTTTCTCTTTAAGTGTTTTAATGTTTGACAATTCACTTAAGTCAGTGATATATTAAACAGACAAAGGGGAGCAAAAGAGAAGCAACCTTAGCTGAAGAAAAGTCCTAGTTAATCTAGGCATCGGAAACCTTAAGACCTAGCGAAGGGCTACTAGGCGCCTAGCGAAGGGCTGCTAGTCATAAAAGTCCCAGCGAAGGGCTGCTGAGCACCTAGTGAAGGGCTGCTAGGTATCGAAACCCGGAAGACCTAACGAAGGGCTGTTAGGCACCTAGCGAAGGGCTGCTAGGTATCGAAACCCCAAGACCTAGCGAAGGGCTGCTAGGCACCTAGCGAAGGGCTGCTAGGTATCGTAACTCTAAAACCTAGCGAAGGGCTGCTAGGCACCTAGTGAAGGACTACTAGGCATAGAAGACCTAGCGAAGGGCTACTAGGCATAGAAGACCTAGCGAAGGATTGCTAGGAACCAGGCGAAGGACCGCTTAGTAACAAAGACCTAGCGAAGGGCTGCTAGGCACCTGGCGATGGACTGCTAGGGAATGAAGACTTGGTCCGAGGGACTAAGCAACTTAGCTGAGCGATGACTAAGGACAGGAGTAGAGACGGGTCAGGGTTTGGGCGTCTCGAGGTCCGGAGGTATCGGAGGCTAAGCAAAAGTCCACCCGAAGGACTGGGTGGCAACCGTCTCCTGAAAGGAGTAGGTGAAGGGCGAGTTCTCGGGGATAGGAACTCGTGCCAATTCGACCTAGGGTTTCGTGCGAATCCAAAGTCAGAACAAAGTCCTTAAGACCACTATTATATGTATCTATGCTTTGTGGTTGTACATCTTGCAGGTACTAAGATTGGAGGATGTTGCAGCTTGCTGGAGGCCCTAACCAGGGCGCCTCCAGTGTTGGGGGCGCCCCCATGCAACCAGGGCACCCCCAGTAAGGGGGGCGCCCCCAGACAGTACTAATAAGGCACTAAACATGAAGCAGGCAAAATAGGTGTCAACCGGGGCGCCCGGAGCGTCCGGGGCGCCCGGATTAGTAGCTATTTTGCTGTTTCGAAGTCAGAACACAGGATAAGCCCTCACGAGGCACCTGGAGCGTCCGGGGTACCCTGGTCAATGATCTTATCACCTGCGATGAGGTAGGCGCAAGGATAAGATTTGACCGAGTCTTCCGGGGCGCCCCTAGCGTCCGGGGCGCCCCCAGGAGGCCTATATAAGGGGCTTGGACCCCTCTGCTTCAGAGACAACATTCCAGAGCCATTCTGATTAGTCCGACCAACAACAACGTGCTAAAGACGAGGCTCTACGACCGGGAGGCTCCAGGAGGAAGTGCGCGGCACTTCGGAGATCCAGATCGGCTGACGCTTCGACATAAGTTGTTTTGGTTTGATTTACATTCTGCAATTAATTTTAATTATCCTTTTGCCTGTAAATCAAACTGTAAGACGGGTTTTCTCCGCCTCCGAAAATTCCGGAAAGGAGACCAATAGTGGACTCACGCCGAGTACATGGGCCTTGGACGTACTGACCCAGGGGGGTCGGGAACCAAGTAAATAAATCCCGCGTGTCCTTCTGTATTACATTTATTTTTCTATTTTTACTTTTCCGCTGTGCTACTAATATTCTAAGTCTAGAACAAACAAAAGCTTTACGAAGATTTCCGAAAGATTTTGAACGGTCGATATTCCCCCCCTCTTTCGACGGCACCGGTCCTACAATTGGTATCAGAGCCGAGCCGCTCTTCACCGGACTAACCGCCGACGGACCAAAGACGCCAGGAGTCGAGGGGGAGCCCAGGGGTGAATCAGGTATATTTTAATTTTAAAATGTCCAATTTTAAATTCCATATTATCTGTTTCACGTGCAAGGAGAGAGGGCACTACAAAAATCAGTGCCCTACTCGTAAGAATCGTTCGTCACCGGCGGCAAAGGAGATACCAGCGCCAGGAGTCTGGAAAAACAAGGATCACGTGCAATGCTTCAGGTGCGATAAATACGGACATTACAAAAACAAGTGTCCGGTGAAGGTACACAAGATTTATGTTCGAAAAATTTTACAAGTTCCTGCACTACCATGTGATAAAGTAGTTAATTTTTTTGATAAAGTAGATTTACTGCACAGTAAAATTAACTTCTTGCATGTTAAATTACAAAACGGGAATATGACCAAAATATTAGAACTTAATTGTTTAATTCAGAATATCAATTCAGAAATTAATAAAATTAACTCTAATAATTTATTTGATAAAAATAATTCTGATAATTTATCTGATAAAATTAATTCTGATAATTTATCTGATAAAATTAATTCTGATAATTTATCTGATAAAATTAATTCTAATAATTTATCTGATAAAATTAATTCTGATAATTTATTTGATAAAATTAATTTTGATAGTTTATCTGATAAAATTAACTCTGATAATTTGTCTGATAATTTTAATTCAGACAAAATTAATCCTAAGGATAAATCTGAATTCAAATTTGAAAATCTTAAGGATAAATCTGAATTCAAATTTGAATATCTTAAGGATAAATCCGTAATTAATCTTGAAAATCTCAAGAGTAATTCAGAAATTAATTCTGAAAATCTTAAAGATAATCTAGAGATTAATGTTGAAAATATATCTAAGGATAATGTTGGATCGAGAAAATCGATAGAGGGGGGGTGAATATCGGAAATCGTTCGGACTTTCGTAAAGAGTACGTACGCACTGGAAAAATAAAATTAAAAGCACATAGCACAAAGACACAGTCGATTTACTTGGTTAGGAGCCTGTGTCGACTCCTACTCCAAGGCCCACGGTCGTTGATCGTTTACTATGGGCAATTCTATATACGCGCAAAATCAGTTTACAAAAATAGATTTAGAAGTATAACACTATAAACTTTTAATAAAAAATCTCTTCTTTTACCGACGTCTGGTTGTAGGTTGACTTTCCGGAGCAGTGGGACGTCGTCGCTCGAGTTGGGCAGTTTCCGGAACAAGGCGTGAGCACAGAAGAGCGTGGAAGCTTTGGATCGAGAGTGTTGTCAAAGGCCTGGGCGTTGGGTGCTATTTATAGCACCCTGGGGCGCCCTGGACGTCGGGGGCGCCCTGCCACGTGTCCAACGATCCACTTTTAGCTCGGTCAAGCGTCATCCCATCCGAATAGGGATAAGTTTAACTCTGGAGGCGCATTGGTTGCAGAGGGCGCCTTGGCTGACTTCTTCCGCGCAGAAATCTCGGCTGTGGATAAAGATGAAGCTTCGCAGTCTTGGGCGCGGAGGCGCCCTGGTTTGTGAGGGCGCCCTGGCTGACGAGGGCGCCTCGGCTGCTGAGGGCGCCCTGCCCAGTAAGCAGCCGAAGCCCTTTTTGCTTCACTTGGTTCTGGTTCACCTTGGGGGTGCCCTGGACACTCAGGGCACCCTGCTCAGCTGCTGCCTCACTCCTTTGAGGCTCTCTGAGTTTCAGACACACGTTCCTTCGGTCCTGCAGCCAGGGTTAGTCCAAAACACAATAAAACAATTAGTTTATACAGCCTTAGCTGTCTTGGTTCTGACTTTGGTCTCCAAAATATAGCCCTAGGTCGAACCGACGCCTACTGTTCCCTCGACGGGGAACGCGTCCTCACCTACTCCTCTCGGGAGAATATACCTGATGCTAACCGCTCCTTTGGTTGGACTTTTGCTTACCCTAGTTCAAAAAGTTAAGTTTAATCAAAAGCAAGAAATTTGTTCCCTCCCCCTGGAAGGAATCTCCCCCTAGATTTTTCAAAAATTCGTGGGGTTAAAAACTTTACTTGTACTTTGAAAACTTAAGTTTTAGGTACTTAGAGATCTTTCAATAACTTAAGTTAAAAGTACATAGGTAAGTTTTTGAAGCATAATTAGAGTACTTAAAAAGGTTTAACGTTTTAAGTTTTGAGGTACTCAAAAGTTTTGAAAGTGTTAACTTAAGTACTTGGTAAGATTTCAAAGGCTTAAGTAAAAAAAACTTTAGTACATTTTGGAAAGCTTAAGTACTTAATAATAAATTTTTGAATATTTAAGTACGTAACGAATTTTGAAAAGCTTAAGTACTTACTTAATTAATAAATTTAAAAAAAAACCTAAGTACTTAGTTAATAATTTGAAGAAGATTTTTGCTTAAGTACTTAGCTAATTTTGAAAAGGTTTTTGAAAAGTTTAAGTACTTAGAAAAATTTAAACTTAAGTATTTTGAAAGCTTTTTGAATAAAGGATAAAGTAAAAAAAAATATTTGAGAAAAATATTTGAGCAAAAATGTTTTACTCTCTCCTTTCCCAAAGAAGATTTTGAAAACTTTTTGAATGAATAGGAAAAAAACTTTTGAAAGCTTGAGTAAAAACTTTGAAAGCTTTATGAACAGCTAAAAAAAATTTCCTTATGCAAACTTTTTGAATAACAAAAATTAATTTTAATTTTACTCTCTCCTTTTCTATCTCTCCCCCTTTGCCATATATCAAAACAGATAAGTGTAGCAAAAAATAAGATTGCATAAAAGAAATAAGTAACATTTTGCTGTACTGAATCAATTCCTAATTTTGACATAAATTAACTCAGTCAATTATCTCTGTAGGGACCTGTCTAACCGAATTAGCTACTTACTAACTGTTAGAAACAGTAGTTTTTGCTAGGGTTAGTCAGGTTAAGTGCTTCTGTTCAAGTTAGATTTTCTAAGCATGACACTTAACTTGATTGCTGTGTAAGTTGTATTTAGTGCCCCAATTACTGCAGATGCACTGACTTAAAGCATCTTGAATTAAGGCAAAGACCTAAGCATCTCAACCCTTTCTAGGTTATCAATCAAAAGTACCCTAAGGTGCTTGTGAGATGCTGGCTTCTAAGTCTATAGGTGCATGCAGTTCTAGGGTTAGGACCTAGGCTAAGTCCATTTTCGAAAAAGCCCTAGTTTTGAAAAGGGGGTAATTTTGAAATATAAAACTAAGTCGAAAATGAAAACTGATTTTGAAATTAAGTAAAGCAGTTTTTCAAATTCTAATTTTTAAAAAAATTTTAAATCAAAAAAATAATCTATTCTACTGAGCACAATCCTAACTGCCTTCTTAGTGAGCTGAACTCAGATTCAGGTAAGGGTTTTGTGAATATATCAGCTAGGTTGGATTTAGAGTCAATATACTTAAGTACTATTTCACTCCTGGCTACATGATCTCTTACAAAATGATGTTTGACTTCTATATGTTTGGTTCTAGAGTGTTGGATTGGATTCCTAGTTAAATTAATTGAACTTATATTATCAATAAATACTTGAGTTTGGGTGTAGTTGAGCTGGAAGTCCTTAAGTGTGTGCATCATCCATAAAAGTTGAGCAACACACTCTCCTAAGGCCTCATACTCAGCTTCAGTTGTGGATAGAGCTACACAGTGTTGTTTTCTGCTGCACCAACTAACGAGACTCTGACCTGACAGTTGGCAGCTTCCACTTGTACTCTTTCTATCTAATTTACAGCCAGCATAGTCAGAATCTGAGTATCCTGTTAAATCAAAAGTTGAGGTCCTAGGATACCAAATCCCTACATTTAGGGTGCCCTTTACATATCTTAGTATTTTTTTAGGGCTGCTAAGTGTGTTTCCTTAGCACAGATTTGGTATCTAGCACACATCCCTACAACAAAAAGAATATCAGGTCTACTGGCTGTAAGGTACAGTAGGCTACCTATCATACTCCTATAGAGTTTAAGGTCTACTGGTTTACCATCAGGGTCACTATCTATTTTTACATTAGTGGCCATAGGGGTACTTATGCTTTTAGAATTATCCATCTTAAATTTCTTTATTAACTCTTTAGCATATTTGAATTGATGAACGTAGTTACCATCCCTAGTTTGTTTAATTTGTAAGCCTAGGAAAAAGTTAAGCTCACCAACTAAGCTCATTTGAAATTCATTTTCCATTATTTTGACAAACTCTTTTAGGAAGTTTGTGTTGGTGGACCCAAAGATTATGTCATCTACATAGATTTGGGCAATAAATATATCTTTTTCTAGGGTTTTAATAAATAAAGTTGAGTCAATTTGGCCTTGTTTAAATTCTTTAGAAGTTAAATAGGTTGATAACCGTTCATACCAGGCCCTAGGTGCTTGTTTTAGCCCATATAATGCTTTGGTTAGTTTGAAAACGTGGTTAGGTTTGTCTAGGTCCTCAAACCCTGGGGGTTGTCCTACATATACTTCTTCTTTAATGAATCCATTTAAAAAGGCTGACTTTACATCCATTTGATATAACTTAAATCCTTTATGGGATGCAAAGGCTAACAACATTCTAATGGACTCAAGTCTAGCTACTGGGGCATATGTTTCATCGTAGTCTAATCCCTCTACTTGGCTGAAACCCTTTGCTACTAAGCGGGCTTTATTTCTGACTATTTCTCCTTGATCATTCAGCTTATTCCTAAAGACCCACTTAGTGTCAATGATGAATTTGCCCTCAGGTTTAGGTACTAATTCCCAGACTTGGTTTCTCTCGAATTGAGCTAGTTCTTCTTGCATTACTATGATCCAATCAGGATCAGGTAGGGCTTCCTCTATAGTTTTGGGTTCAATTTTTGATATCATAGCTATTTGGCTAAGGTTCCTATAGGAGGACCTAGTCCTGACTCCTAGAGTTGGATCACCCACAATTTGATCAGTTGGGTGACTAAGTCTGGGTTTCTTTGTTCTTCTAGAGCTTGGTTCAACCTCAGGTCCAGCTGGTCGGTTTGGTTCACTATTTGATTCGACTCTTTGGGCTAGTTCATTTGTTGGTTCGATTCTTGGTTCAGTTAATTCATTTATTGGTTCGTGTAAGGGTTCAATTAATGGTTCAATAATTTGTTCATTATTTTCTTGGTCAGAGTTTGATGAAATTGGGTCTGGATTATTAGATGTTGAATTGATTTCTTCATCGAAAATTAAGTTTGTTGTTTCTTCAATTTTCTTAGTTTGTTTGTTGTAAGCTCTATAGGCTCTACTTGTGGTTGAATACCCTAGGAAAATACCTGGGTTTGACTTGGATTGAAATTTTCCTAAATAGTCTTTGGTATTTAGGATATGGACTTTGCACCCAAAGACCTTTAGGTAATGTAGGTTTGGGAGTCTATGGTAGTACAGTTCATAGGGGGTTTTGTTGTGTCGTTTGTTAATCAAAACCCTATTTTGGATATAACAGGCTGTACTAGTTGCTTCTGCCCAAAATTGGTTTGCTAGTTTAAATTCGTTGAGCATAGCCCTAGCGGCTTCTTGTAATGTTCTATTCCTTCGCTCGACTATCCCATTTTGTTGGGGGCTTCTAGGACATGAAAATTCATATAAATACCCATTTACCTTACAGAATTCCTCAAACTGTTGATTCTCAAATTCTCCCTTGTGATCACTCCTAAGTCTTTTAATTTTAGTGTCGTTTTGATTTTCAATTAGTTTACAGAATTCAATAAATAGGTTTAGGGTTTCATCTTTGGTTTTTAGGAACCTTACCCAGGAAAACCTTGAGTAATCATCAACTATTACTAAGCAGTATCGGTTCCCGCTTAGTGACTTGGCTCCATGTGAATCAAATAGGTCAAGGTGCAGGAGCTCAAGTGTGGTTTGAGTTAAATCAGACTGGATTAGTTTGTGATTGGATTTGTTTTCTTTACCTTGATTACATGATTCACATATTAGGTTTTCATTATTTTTGATTTTGGGGATACCTTTGATTAAGCCAAGTTGGGTAATTTTTGAGATAGTTCTCAAATTGGTATGACCTAATCTCCTATGCCAGAGGTTTGATTGTTCTAATTGCGTTAACATACATTTGGGTATAAGGGGAAGATTTATAGTGTATACATTGTTTTTTCTAGTGCCCTTAAGTATGATTTTTGAGTCTTGTTCATTTCTAATCAGGCGGATAGAATTGTTGAAAGTAATTATATATCCAGAATCACATAACTGACTTATGCTAAGCAAGTTAAAATTAAAGATTTCAACCAATAGAACTTTCTTAATAATGAAATCAGATTTAAGCTCAATATTACCTGACCCAATTACCTTGAGTTTAGCATTATTACCAAATGCCACTGAGCCTAGGTTTTTGAGTTTGAGCTTGGTGAACTTCAATTTATCTCCAGTCATGTGTCTGGAGCAACCGCTATCCAACATCCATTGGTCCAAATCTTTATGTTCCTACGCATAAAGAATTTTCTTGATTTGGATCCAATTAGAATCAGGAATAGCTTAAATTGAGCTTCACTACCTAGTCTGTCTCACCCAAATCTAGGGTTTTCAATCACGTTAACCTTATAGGTTTTGTGAGATAGGTTTTGATAGTTTTGAAAGTTGAAAGTTTATTTTAAAAATAATTAAATTTTGAAAACTTAATTAATTTTGAAAACGATTAAATTTTTGAAAAACTTAATTTTAAAGATAATTAAAAATTTTTGAAAAACTTAATTTTGAAAACAATTAAATTTTTCAAAAGAAGTTTAAATCTACAAATAACTGAATTTTTGTGTTAGATTCGAATTTGACAAAAATTAATTTGAATTTGAATTTCAAAAATTGGCTTCCAGGTCTTGGCGAGGCACTAGGCCTTCTTTGGCCGTAGCCTTATGGGATCATCCACCCTTTCCTTGACAAAGCCTTTTAATGAAATATCATTTTCAAAATTATTCTTTAAAAAATTTCTGGTCTAACTAGTTTGGGTCTTGGATCGGTAGCTTCGGCTAGTTCCGCCAAATTGGCTTCCCTAACGTACTATCATCTCACCTCCACCCAATACTATGTTGTCAAGTTTCAGTTAAGTGTGTTCAGTCCTTATACTAACCATTTCTAATTTTAAGCATGGTAAATTGCAGAAATTTTAAATAAACAATCAATCAAACAATTTGCAATAAAAAAAATTAAATTTTAATGAACTATAAATATTGTTTTCAGTTTGGCTCCCCCTGGACTAAAGCCACGGTGATGGTTAGGCAAGGTGTGAATCTTGTCCTTGGGGATCCAATACTGATTTGATCCAGTTGGTTGGTTCAGGCACAGTTTAGGTACCCATGCCTGAATTTTTTCTCTGGACTGATTCAGTACATCCAAATAAGATCTTTGTCAGGATTTGGTTCGGTAGCCAAGTCTGGATCGATTTAGAACGGACTTCTGTTTCCCAAGAATCATGTCAAGATTTTTGGAACCAGAAGTAAATCGTTCTAAGGCTGATCTAAGATCCTTAACCTGAGTTTTCAGGGAGGAGTTTTCCTATTCATGTTTTTCAACTTGAGTAGGAGTTCCTTCCTGAACATTCTCGGTTAAGGGTTTAGAGTCAGCTCCCTCTTTCAGGAGTTTTACTTCCTGTCGGAGGCACTCGACTCGGAGTTTGGCTTTTGCCAAATCTCGAGAAAGAAACGAAATTAATTCACTTAATTGAAATCTATTAAAACCAGTTACCTTAATTTCGCCGTCCTCTGTAAAAGTTAGCTCGTCGTCGTCCTATTCTGATTTTGACTCAGTCTCGACTTTTTTTGAGGCGGTCAGGGCTAGTAGGTTTGACTGGGGTGCTTCCTCTTCTTCTTCTGAGGAAGATTCGTCCCAGGTTGCTTGGAGTGCCTTTTTCCTTCTTGTCTTCTTGGACTCCTTCAGATTTGGACATTCTGTCTTCTAGTGGCCCTTCTTCTTACACTCGTAGCAGGTTATGTTGGGCTTGTGTTTGTCATTTGATGGTTCAGCTGGTTCGTCCTTTCTTCAGCTTGTCCTCCGTGTGTTGGCTTGATTTTTCAATTTTTTGTAGTAGCTTCGGGCCAATCGGACCAGCTCAGATTGATCTCCTTCTTCATCTTCTTCGTCTGAATCAGAGTTGGGCTCGGATTGAGGTTGAGGTTTCTTTTTTGTCGATTTTCCAGTTTTTCCTGCAAAAAAGGCAATACTCTTCTCGGCCATATTGCAGTTAGTCTGCTCATGAAGTTCTAACTCAGAAAATAATTCATCTAATTTAATTTTGGAGAGATCCCTTGAAACCTTGTATGCATCAACCATAGATGCCCACAAGGTATTTCTAGGGAAAGCGTTTAGGGCATACCTTATTAGGTCATGGTTTTCGACCTTGTGACCTATCGTGTGAAGACCGTTCATTAATTCTTGGATGCGTGCGTGGAGTTGGGCTGCTGTTTCGTTATCGGCCATCTTGATAGTGTACAATTTGTTCAGGAGCAGATCCCTCTTGCTGATCCTGGTGTCTGACGTTCCTTCGTGTAGCTCAATCAATTTTGCCCATAGCTCTTTGGCACTGTTGAAGGGGCCTACTCGGTTCAGCTCTTCCTTTGTCAGCCCGCATTGTAGGGTTTGTGTTGCTTTTGCATCGGCTTCTATTTTGCGTTTTAGGGTGTTGTCCCATTCCGAGTAGCTTTGTGGTTGTCCTTCGGCGTCATTGGGGATCTCCAGATCGGACTGGATGATGATCCACATATCCACTTGAGTTTTCAGGTGGACCTCCATACGACTTTTCCAGTAAGAAAAGTCTTCTCCACTGAAAAGTGGAGGTCTGGCGGTGCTGAATCCTTCTTGCATGGCCATTTTAATCTGTAACAGAAAAACAAATTTTCCAAGACTAGGTCTTGGATTAGTAGTGCTGGATAAGGGAAATAAAATATCGAGGGGTGTTGCACCAACCTCGATTAACAAAAAAATTAGAACGAAAAAAATAAAACAAATTCAAAAATAATAAGGAAAATTCGAAAAGAAATTTTCAAACTGGTGGTTGCACCAAGTTTGAACTTCCCAGCTCTGATACCACTTGTTGGATCGAGAAAACCGATAGAGGGGGGGTGAATATCGGAAATCGTTCGGACTTTCGTAAAGAGTACGTACGCAGCGAAAAAATAAAATTAAAAGCACACAGCACAAAGACACAGTCGATTTACTTGGTTCGGAGTCTGTGTCGACTCCTACTCTAAGGCCCACGGTCGTTGACCGTTTACTATGGGCAATTCTATATACGCGCAAAATCAGTTTACAAAAATAGATTTACAAGTATAGCACTATAAACTTTTAATAAAAAATCTTTTCTTTTACCGACGTCCGGTTGTAGGTTGACTTTCCGGAGCAGTGTGACGTCGTCGCTCAAGTTGGGCAGTTTCCGGAACAAGGCGCGAGCACAGAAGAGCGTGGAAGCTTTGGATCGAGAGTGTTGTCAAAGGCCTGGGCGTTGGGTGCTATTTATAGCACCCTGGGGTGCCCTGGACGTTGGGGGCGCCCTGCCACGTGTCCAGCGATCCACTTTTAGCTCGGTCAAGCGCCATCCCATCCGAATAGGGATAAGTTTGACTCTGGAGGCGCCTTGGTCGCAGAGGGCACCTTGGCTGACTTCTTCCACGCAGAAATCTCGACTGTGGATAAAGATGAAGCTTCGCAGTCTTGGGCGCGGAGGCGCCCTGGCTGACGAGGGCGCCTCGGCTGCTGAGGGCGCCCTGGCCAGTAAGCAGCCGAAGGCCTTTTTGCTTCACTTGGTTCTGGTTCACCATGGGGGCGCCCTGGACACTCAGGGCGCCCTGCTCAGCTGCTGCCTCACTCCTTTGAGGCTCTCTGAGTTGCGGACACACGTTCCTTCGGTCCTGCATCCAGGGTTAGTCCAATACACAATAAAACAATTAGTTTATACAGCCTTAGCTGTCTTGGTTCTGACTTTGGTCTCCAAAATAGAGCCCTAGGTCGAACCGACGCCTACTGTTCCCTCGACGGGGAACGCGCCCTCACCTACTCCTCTCGGGAGAATTTACCTGATGCCAACCGCTCCTTTGGTTGGACTTTTGCCTGACGGTCCTTTGTCAGGTCTTGGATGCCGAGCTGCCCTTCGCTCGGTGCCTAGCATTCCTTCGCTAGGGCTTCAGTCCCAGGCTGTCCTTCGCCTGGCGCCTAGCAGTCCTTCGCTAGGGCTTTTGACTCTGGCATTCCTTCGCCAGTGCCTGGCAGTCCTTCGCTAGGTCTTTTTACCCTGGCATTCCTTCGCCAGTGCCTAGCAGTCCTTCGCTAGGGCTTTTCCTGTACACTAGAGTAACTTGTTAGACAACAAGTAAGACTTAACTTTTGAGTTATGTTGCCATTATCAAAACACAGGTTTGACTTAGGTGCATTCTGCACCAACAGATAATTCTAAGGATAATGGTAAAGATAAAATTCTCCTAGATAATAATTTAATTATAGATAATATTGAATATTATTATAAAACTTTAACTAGTGGCCCAATTTACTCCACCTACTGTAAGGATATTGAAAAATCTAATCCTAAGGAGGATATGGAACTGTCTAAGATAAAGGCCATAATAAATAAAAATTATAAAAATTCAAATAAATCAAAATTATTAAAAAAACTTGAAAAGAAAGATAAAGATGAAGAAGAAATTTTCGAAATAATGAAAATGATGAATTTAAACCCACAATTATTAATTAATCATGATAATCTTAAATTCAAATTAATTAAATCTTAATTAATCAAATTAATTCAAATTAAATCCAAATTAAATATTAATTAAATTTAAATTAAATTAAATATTAATTAAATCTTAATTAAATATTAATTAAATTCAAATTAAAACTTAATTAAATTCGAATTAAATTAAATATTAATTAAATCTTAATTAAATATTAATTAAATCCAAATTAATTCTTAATTAAATATTAATTAAATTCGAATTAAAATAAATATTAATTAATACTTAATTAAATATTAATTAAATTCAAATTAAATCTTAATTAAATATTAATTAAAATCAAATTAAATCTTAATTAAATATTAATTAAATTCAAATTAAATATAAATTAAATCCAAATTAAATCTTAATTAAATATTAATTAAATTTAAATTAAATCATAATTAAATATTAAATAAATTCAAATTAAATCTTAATTAAATTCAAATTGAATCTCAATTAAATATTAATTAAATTCAAATTTAATCTTAATTAAATCTTAATTAAAGTCAAATTAAATCTTAATTAAATATTAATTAAATTCAAATTAAATCTGAATTAAATATCAAATTAAATTTAAATTAAATGAAATTCAAATTAAATTAAATTTAAATTAAATTAAATTCAAATTAAATTAAATTAAATTAAATTTAATTTAAATTAAATTCAAATTAAATTAAATTTAAATTAAGTTCAATTCAATTAAAATTTTAATTAAGTCAATTAAATCAATTTGATTAAAATAAAGCTAATTAATTCAATCTACTTCAATTAAATTCAACTTTAATTGATTCAAATCAATTCTATCTTAGTTAATTAATTGAAACTTCAACGTCAAATCTTAAATAACTTAAACTCAAACTAAAATAAAATTTTACGCAAACTGTAACAATTAAAATTAATAACATCAAATATGTCAAAGTGGGTTGGCATATTCGCGGGTTCACACGACATGTATCAAATCGAAAATTTAATACATTTTTAGAAACTTAAATAAAGTGCCTTGGACTTGTTTGACTCATACATAATTGTCATGTCATGCATCTGCTACTTCTTTTTATATGACATGTCATTCATGTTTAAATTTTATGCATATATTAGAACGGCTATAGGAAAAAGAATAATTGAAACTTGATCAACCTAGTATTGGGTGGTGGTGATATGATAGTACGTTAGGGAAACCAATTCTAATAAGATCAAGTTCACTTGGTCTCTTTAGACTGGTGAAACTAGCCAAAGCTACTGATCCAAGATCCAAACTAGTTAGACCAGAATTTATCAATAAGTAATTTTGAAAATGAAATTTCATTAAAAGGCTTTGTCAAGGAAAGGGTTGATGATCCAATAAGGCTACGGCCAAAGAAGGCCTAGTGCCTCGCCAAGACCTGGAAGCCAATTTTTGAAATTCAAATTTAAGTTACTTCTTGTCAAATTTAAATCTAACACAAGCTTCAATTAAATCTTAGAATTAAAAATAAATTAAAGAAAAATGATTCAAGCATCTCACAATACACTTATAAGGCAATCATGCTTGTTGTATTGATACATCTAAAATGGGTGAGATGTTAAGGACTAATAAATTAAAAAATGTTTTTCAAAATTGTTTTTCAAAATCATTAGAATATTTTTCTAAAAATATATTTTCAAAATAGTGTCTCAACATAATAATGTTTTTATGGAATTCATGCTTGTCTGATTGAATATACATACTATACGTTTTTCAAAAATTATATCCTTTCAAAAATTGTTTGACTCACTCATTTAGACACAAGCCTCTTAGGACAACACTAAAGTTCCTTAAGGCACTTAGAGTCAAACGGTGTTGGATGCAGGGGGAGTGTTTTATTCTTTTTATTAAAAAATATTTTTCGAATTTGCATTACATATGTTTTCAAAATTATCTTCTTTCAAAATTGTGGCTTCAAAATTTATCTACTTAAAAATTCTCGATTCTTTGACTTTGATAAACCCTAAAGACACAGAGGAAAGGTCCACTTTATGATCTTCAAGGACTCCTAGGACATGTCAAATTTAGGGGGAGTCTAACAAGTTTTAAATTATTTTGAAAATTATTATTCTTTTGATCTGAATCAAACCTTAAGACTCAGAGGAAGAGTACTTGTGGTCAACAAGCTTCCCAGAACTGTGTCAAGTTTAGGGGGAGGTCACATCAAAAGAACTATTTAATAACATCTGATTTGAACAATATCTTTAAAATCTAGCTAAAAACATAAGTATTTTTTTTTTTGAAATACTATCCCTTTAATATATATATATATATATATATATATATATATATATATATATATATATATATATATATATAAATACCAGTATGTTTAAAAATTCATTTGCTTTTGATCAATTTCAAAAAAAAAATTATGTTTATCTTGAGTTTGGAAAATCTTCCAGGACACTTAGGAAAATGTCCTTGTAGTCAACAAGGTTTCCTATGATTGTGTCAGACTGGAAGATAAACCAAATCAAGTATTATGACTTCAAAAATTTATACATTTTTCAAAATATACTTCAAAATGTATTATTCTATTTTTTCAGAAGTTATGTGATTATTTTTATATTTACTTGGGTTGGAGAATTTCCAGGACACTTAGGAAATGTCCTTGTAGTCAACAAGGTTTCCCAGGATTGTGCCAGACTGGAAAAGAATCCAAGTCAAGTAAAACATGATGTTTTAAAAATTACTTATATTTTTCAAAGTTTCATCTTTTTCAAAAAGTTAGTACCTGCAAACTATGCATAATATTTATATTTTCCAAAATAGCATTCTTTTTTCAAAAATTATGCATTTTCCAAAAAGTACTTATAATTTTCAAAAATTACAAAATTACTTGCATTTTTTTCAAAAGTACTTTTCAAAGCACATAACATCTTTTTCAAAATATACATTTGTCAAAATTTGCAATATATCATTCAAAATGCAATGCTTTCAAAATTTTGCACTAAGTATTTTCAAAAAGAAATAAAAGTTTTCATTATTGGTGCAAGTTTTTTTTTGATGTATGACAAAGGGGGAGAGGTGTGCTTAAGTTAGAAAAATTTTCTCACAAAGATCAAAAATATAGTTTCAAAAAATTTATATCTTTTGTTGTTTTCCCCCAAGGATAGTAAATTAGCCCCTTTAAACCAATCTAAACTTAAGTTATTGTGAAACATCAAAAAGGGAGAGATTGTTGGTGCAAGTTGCATCAATGATGTTTCTCTTTAAGTGTTTTAATGTTTGACAATTCACTTAAGTCAGTGATATATTGAACAGACAAAGGGGAGCAAAAGAGAAGCAACCTTAGCTGAAGAAAAGTCCTAGTTAATCTAGGCATCGGAAACCTTAAGACCTAGCGAAGGGCTACTAGGCGCCTAGCGAAGGGCTGCTAGGCATAAATGTAACGCCCGCTTTTTTTTTCCTAAGCGGCATTACGTTCACATGCTTAGGGCATGTAGACATCATAAGGCAGCGGAATAACTTAACTTATACATGCCCTGTTCCATTCTTAACTTATTGACATGGGAACCTTAGCATATTAACTTTGAACTTAAGTATCATATCATGTCTCACATAACATCATATCATAAGGTCATAAGGTTCCATAAGTCATTATTCAAACATATAAGTAAACATATAGTTTCCTGGGCCAAGTCACTACGACACACATGCGTTCTTGCCCTCCTGCTGCTTCCTTCATTGTCCCCTTGAATGATCTGCGGTATAAGGAAATAAGACTATAAGCACACACGCTTAGTAAGACTCTTTCCTACTCACAAAATCATTCATCATTCATCATCTCATAATGAGCACATAAAACATTAACATACTTGGTGCTCTACTTAGAACATAACATCTTTCGTCACTTGTCGTATACATAGCATGACATGAACATAATCATAGTAACATTCTAAGCATGGCATGATACATGACATAAACATAAACATCATAAACATTCTATGCATGGCATAATTCATGGCATAAACATAAACATCATAAACATTCTAAGCATGGCATAATTCATGGCATAAACATAAACATCATAGACATTCTAAGCATGGCATAATTCAAGGCATAATTCATAAACATAGTGAACATAATTCATGGCATAGATCATAAACATAGTGAACATTCTAAGCATGACATAATTCATGGCATAAACATCATAGACATTCTAAGCATGGCATAATTCATAAACGTAGTGAACATTCTAAGCATGGCATAATTCATGGTATAAAACCTATCATAGCATATGAACCTCTTCCTAACATAATCATGGCATAGATCATTCATTCTCATGCATACTTCTTAACACGAAACGTAAGCATAAAATCTTATCATTATAGCATAATGCATAACATGAATGGATGCATGAGTGGAATGCATATACATAAGGGATGCTTAACTTTTAAAACATACTTCTAAATGCTTAAACATAATCATCATACATCATTTGGGGTCCCCGGCTTGTACCACATACATACATCATAGCGCGCATCCCTAGCAAGCCCGAGGTCGCGAGCCCCAACCTACTAGGGTAAGGACAGCATAGTCGGTAGTCCCCGAACCGAGGCGTTCTTAAGGTGCCCATCCCTGTTGCCCAGCTCCGGTAGGGCCAGAATCGTGGACAGCTACGGTAGTCCAAAACCGGGGCGTTCTTAAGGTGCCCACCCCTTGGACCCATACTTCGGTCCGGTACAAGCCCATACATAAAGTAAAATACTTTTCATGTGTCATCATTAATCATTCATTCATAGCATACTTAACATAGCATAACTTGTTACGGCTCGGCCCGTCTACCGGCCCATTTACCGGTCCTCTCGACCGTCGTACCGTCAACCATCGACCGTGCCGTTTAGCATATTTATGCCTTAAAGACATAAGCATCATCTTTCATTCATCATACTTGTCGTTCATCATCATTCATTCATCATACTTGTCATTCATCATACTTAACATCATAGTTGTGCCTTAAAGGCATGTACTTAACTTCATTCATAAGACATGGCATATATACATACATCTTATTCATAAATCATGGCATATATATGTATCATTCATAAGACATGGCATGTATCATTCTTATCATGAACATAAACATAACATACTTAACATGACATCATTTTCATTCTTAAACATGGCATCATTTTCATTCTTAAACATGGCATCATCCTCATTCTTAAACATAAACATAACATACATAACATGGCATCATTCATATCATGAACCTAACATATCATAGCATCATTTTTATCATGATCATAACCCTATCATTCTTATCATGGCATCATTCATATCCTGAACATAAACTTATCATACTTATCATGGCAACACATAAACATATACTTGAAGTTAAAGGCTCAACCCTAACCCTTGGGTCCTTGAGGTTGGCCGAAACATATGGGGTCTCTAGGGTACCCCAAAAATTCTCAAAAATTGTATTAAACCTCTAGACATCATGAGAGTACATTAAACATCATGATTGGGATTTTTATCATCATTTTAGACCCTTAAACATGGCGGCCGAAACCCTAGGGTGTAGGGTGCTTGCTTAGGTTCCTTCATGTTGGCCGAAACCCTAGGGTATCCTAGGGTAGTCCAAATATTCCCAAAAATTACACTTAACCTCTACACATCATAAGGGAACATTAAATAACATTATCAAGATTTTTTTCATAATTATAGACTTGTAAATCATGGTGGCCGAAACCCTTAAACTTAGGGTTCCTAGTGTTGTTTCTTTCATGTTGGCCGAAACCCTAGGGTGTCCTAGATTACTCCAAAAATTCCCAAAAATTATACTTAACCTCTACACATAATAAGGGAATATTAAATAACATTATCATGATTTTTAGCATAATTATAGACCTGTAAATCATGGTGGCCGAAACCCTTAAACTTAAGGTTCTTAGTTTTGTTTCTTTCATGTTGGCCGAAACCCTAGGGTGTCCTAGGGTGCTCCAAAAATTCCCATAAATTATACTTAACCTCTACACATCATAAGGGAATATTAAATAACATTATCATGATTTTTAGCATAATTATAGAACTGTAAATCATGGTGGCCGAAACCCTTAATCATGAGGGTCTTGGTTTTCTTTCCTTTCAACATCAAATTCGAAAACCAACCACTATATCATACTAAAAATCATAAAAATCAGAGGGAACTATTATACCACAGGTGAGGGAGTCTTACCTTGGGTTTCTTGATTTTTCGAACCTTGGAAGAGAAGAAAATGGTAAGATCTTTGGACCCTTGAACACCCTTGTCCTTGTATCCTTGGAAGACCCCTTAGATCTTGGAGATGAGACCTTGGTGGAAGTTTTTCCAAGGGGAAAACCTCTTCTTGGTGCTCGGCAAGAATGAGGGGAGGAAGGGGTTCGAATATGCAAGTAATGGGAAGAAGAGGTAACTCCCAAAACCCCCCTTTAATAGCCCATTAAGAAGGTAAATGAAGAGTCTCTCCATGACTCTTCATCTTTTTCTTAATCTTAACTTACATCCACTTCATTTCCTCATAGAAATCCCTTGCTAGGTGAGTTGGTTAAGGCTTACATGGTTGTACAAGAGGTCCAAGGTTCAATCCTTGGCTCATGCACCTTTATTTTTATTTTATTTTTATTTCATTTATTTTATTATTTTTATTCCTAAAATTCTGAAAATCCCCCCTAAAATCACCCATAATTATGCCAATATTCTTAAATAAAATTCTTTTATATTTATATTAATTTTACCTAATTTATATTAATTTTACCTAATTAATCCCCATTTTTGGAGCCCATTTAAAGCTCATTAGTACCTAGTTTTTCTCAATTTAAATGAGAAAACATGGATTTCTAGGCCCAATTTTACATAATTATTTCTGGGCCCCTCGGAAAATTATCTAGACATGCTCAATATTTTAAGAAAATATTAAGAGAATTTTCCGGATCGTTACAATAAAAGTCCCAGCGAAGGGCTGCTGAGCACCTAGCGAAGGGCTGCTAGGTATCGAAACCCTAAAGACCTAACGAAGGGCTGTTAGGCACCTAGCGAAGGGCTGCTAGGTATCGAAACCCCAAGACCTAGCGAAGGGCTGCTAGGCACCTAGCGAAGGGCTGCAAGGTATCATAACTCTAAAACCTAGCGAATGGCTGCTAGGCACCTAGTGAAGGACTACTAGGCATAGAAGACCTAGCGAAGGGCTGCTAGGCACCTAGCGAAGGGCTGCTAGGCATAGAAGACCTAGCGAAGGATTGCTAGGAACCAGGCGAAGGACCGCTTAGTAACAAAGACCTAGCGAAGGGCTGCTAGGCACCTGGCGATGGACTGCTAGGGAATGAAGACTTGGTCCGAGGGAGTAAGCAACTTAGCTGAGTGATGACTAAGGACAGGAGTAGAGACGGGTCAGGGTTTGGGCGTCTCGAGGTCCGGAGGTATCGGAGGCTAAGCAAAAGTCCACTCGAAGGACTGGGTGGCAACCGTCTCCTGAAAGGAGTAGGTGAAGGGCGAGTTCTCGGGGATAGGAACTCGTGCTGGTTCGACCTAGGGTTTCGTGCGAATCCGAACTCAGAACCAAGTCCTTAAGACCACTATTATATGTATCTATGCTTTGTGGTTGTACATCTTGCAGGTACTAAGATTGGAGGATGTTGCAGCTTGCTGGAGGCCCTAACCAGGGCGTCCCCAGTGTTGGGGGTGCCCCCATGCAAGGGGGGCACCCCCAGACAGTACTAACAAGGCACTAAACATGAAGCAGGCAAAACAGGTGTCAACCGGGGCGCCAGGAGCGTCCGGGGCGCCCGGAGCGTCCGGGGCGCCCGGATTAGTAGCTGTTTTGCTGTTTCGAAGTTAGAATATAGGATAAGCCCTCACGGGGATGCTCGGAGCGTCTAGGGCGCCCTGGTCAATGATCTTATCACCTACGGCGAGGTAGGCGCAAGGATAAGGTTTGACCGAGTCTTCCGGGGTGCCCCCAGCGTCCGGGGCGCCCCTAGGAGGCCTATATAAGGGGCTTCGACCCCTCTTCTTCAGACACAACATTCCAGAGCCATTCTGATCAGTCCGACCGACAACAACGCGCTAAAGACGAGGCTCTATGACCGGGAGGCTCCACGAGGAAGTGCACGTCACTTTGGAGGTCCAGATCGCCTGACGCTTCGACATAAGTTGTTTTGGTTTGATTTACATTCTGCAATTAATTTTAATTATCCTTTTGCCTGTAAATCAAACTATAAGACGAGTTTTCTCCGCCTCCAGAAATTCCGGAAAGGAGACCAATAGTGGACTCACGCCGAGTACATAGGCCTTGGACGTACTGACCCAGGGGGGTCGTGAACCAAGTTAATAAATCCCGCGTGTCCTTCTGTATTACATTTATTTTTCTATTTTTACTTTTCCGCTGTGCTACTAATATTCTAAGTCTAGAACGAACAAAAGCATTACGAAGATTTTTGAAAGATTTTGAACGGTCGATATTCACCCCCCCCCCTCTATCGACGGCACCGGTCCTACATTAGGTACCATGTATGTGCCAAGGAATCTCATTTAATTGCTATTAAGAGGATTTTGAGATTCCTTAGGGCACTATTGGAGTTGGTGTATGGTACCCCGTATAGAGTATTTTGATTTGATAGGCTATACCAATTTCGACTATGCTGGGTGCAAGTTGGATCGGAAAAGCATAAGTGGGGGTTGCCAATTCTTAGGATCATCATTGGTGAGTTGGTCAAGTCGGAAGCAACATTGTGTTGCTCTCTCCATGACCGAGGCGGAGTATATTGCCATGAGGGAGAGTGTATCACAATTGATGTGGATGATACACACCTTAGAGGACTATGGATTATCTTACAAGGGTGTGCAAGTGTTGTGTGACAACATAAGGACCATATGTTAGTAGGAGCCCTAGAGCCAATTATGTGATGATTGACTAGGAACTTTTTGTATCATATTCTATCATTAATAAATGCATGTTTGGTTATTATGCTTACTTTATACTTGTGTCAAATAACTAAGTATAATAATGTCCTTGAGTAGTAGGTTCTTATCTACATTATATCGTTTGGTTGAATCGATAGTGAGATAATGTAGAGAACACTACACTAAACCATTCCTAGTCAAGCATTAATATTCAAGGACAATATTAATGCATGGAGACTAGCATGTAGGTCAATTGATGACTTGAGCTCACAAGTCATGGATATGTGATATCAAGTTGACACATGAGTATACATTAGAGAATGTGTACTGAATTGACCCACCATGAGAAAGCTTCATAGATTGTCATATGAGTGTCATAAACTTTCTTATGTGACAATTAGTATGAATAGTCGTTAGACCTGAAGTCACTACGGTTCCCTACATAAGGAGTTATGTGCTTTGGTATCGTCAAACATCACCCGTAACAGGGTGGACTATAAAGGCGATCACTGGGTATGTAATGAATTATACGGAGGGATGTGAGTGATGTAGATGGGATCTATCCCTCCCATATGACGGGAGTGATATTTGAGGGCCCCTTGATCGAGTAGGACTACTAAAATGCATGATCATGCTCAAATGAGTCAATATGAGATATTGAGCTCATTTGTTTGAGTGAGTCTACTCGGGGATCAAGAAACACAAAGATTGATCGAGGATGACACAGTCTATGCCTCATTGGTCAATCTAGATATCAAAGATAAAAGGGCAAGGTCATACATTATCATAGTCACGGAGGTTTAGTCGGATCTCGCCTTTTCTTGTTACTTGGGTAGCAATGATGCATTGCTAGATGCCGCTCATTGCTTATGTGTCCAAAGTGTTTAGGCGCATTTCCAACGTCGCGAGAACCTATTGGGTCACACACTAAGGACATGATGCTTCAGGAGTTCGGGAGCTCGGGACAGGAGCTCGGGAGACTCGGGTCAGGAGCTTAGGGACTTGGTCGGGAGCTCGGGCTGGGATCTCGGGAGACTTGGTCGGGAGCTCGGGCTGGGAGCTCGGCAGACTGGGTCGGGAGATTGGCGACTTGCTCGGCAGACTTGGTCGGGAGCTCGGCGACTTGCTCGGCAGACTTGGTTGGGAGCTCGGGGACTTGCTCAGGAGACTTGGTCGGGAGACCTGGTCGGGAGCTCGAGAGGCCCGGTCGGAATTACGAGAGAAATTCATTAAATTGTTTAATGAAGGAAAGAGAAAAGTCTCTCTTCATTGGATGATGAGAAGGTGAAGAGTCACATGAAAAGATGTGCTCTTTATTGGCTTTAATGAAGGGAAGCCAAAGAGACAAAAGACACTTCATATTCATGGGATGAGTATAAAAGAGGGTCTAGTCATTTTGAATGACAAATGAGTTTTCCCTTCTTCCCTTCCTCCCTTCTTCCTCCTCTCCCTCTTGGCCGAAACCCTCTTTTGGGTTCTTGGTGATCTTGTGAACTACCTCAAGTTGCTAGAACAACTAAGGTAGTTCTTCCCGAAGTTGAGAGATCGTGTCCATGTGGATACGAATAGAGGCACGGGCACTTGAACATGCAAGAGATTCGACACATCTTGGATGTGCGGGATAAGCGAAAGGGCACGCTCCAAAGGTATACACTTTAGATAGATCTATTAGATAGATGAACTTTGTACGAGTTTTTTCTTTCGCATGGATCACTCAAGGGATCTTGTTTCCACTGTATTTTGTGTTTTGGTGTCGGGAGATCCCAACACCATAAACCTTAGAAAAAATCCAGTCCACCATTCAAGGACCAAACTCATTGAAGTGCGTCATCACTTCATTAGAGATCATGTTGTTAGAGGAGATATTGTACTCTCACATGTTGAGTCAAAATCTAATCTAGCGGACATTTTCATTAAACCACTCCCTGAAAGTGAATTTAGCTTTTTAAGGAGGGAGTTAGGAATGTGTCGTGCACAATAGTATCATGGTAAAAACCTTTCATTGTCATTCCTAATTGGTGGGCAACTTGGGGACATCTCACACAAACTATAAGGGCTAACAAATTATTTTTGTATTGCTAGAAATGGGATGAGATGTTAGGATCAACCAAATTATTCACAATGTATAGTACATCCATTGAATAATGATGTTGAAGAGATAATAATCATGGGTGATATTTGTTTTTTGCACTCATAATAAAATCAATGTCCTAAATCTATTGTGTATGATTGATGACATGGTGCATGGTTATGGCTATAACCCCAACGAGATTGGATATGTGTGTGTATGCATGTTGAAATGTAATTCATAATACGGCCTGCGTATCGTACCTTGTCTCTATTTTCCCTAGTTGTAAATTAGATTTAGACTCGAATGTAACTCGAGTTTTCCTAAATTGTAATGTACAAAATGAGGAGTGGAGTGTCTTGGTGCAGAAAGCACCAAAGTCAAACATGTGTTTTGATAATGGCAACAGGGTTCAAAAGTTAAGTCTTACTTGTTATCTAACATGTCACTTGAGTGTGCAGAATAAAAAGCCCTAGCGAAGGACTGCTAGGCACTGGCGAAGGAATGCCAGAGTGAAAAGCCCTAGCGAAGGACTGCTAGGCACTGGCGAAGGAATGCCAGAGTAAAAAGCCCTAGCGAAAGAATGCTAGGCACCGGGCGAAGGACAGCTCGGCATCCAAGACCTGGCAAAGGACCGTCAGGCAAAAGTGTAACGACCCGGAAAATTTTCTTAATATTTTCTTAAAATATTGAGCATGTCTAGATAATTTTCCGAGGGGCCTAGAAATATTTATATAAAATTTAGCCTAGAAATCCATATTTTCTCATTTAAATTGAGAAATTAAGTACTAATGGGCCTTATATGGGCTTTTTAGTACCATAATTATTGGAGAATTTTAGGTAGAAATTTATATAAATATAAAGGGGTTTTAATGAGAAATATGAACATAATTATGGGGGAATTTTTAGGGGATTTTCGGAATTTTGGAAAAAAAATAATAGAAAATAAAAAGGGAAAATAAAATAAAAATAAGGTGCATGGGCCAAAGATTGAACCTTGGACCTCTTGTACAACCATGTAGGCTCTAACCAACTCATCTAGTAAGGGAATGTTATGAGGAAATGAAGTGGATATTGGTTAAGGCTTAGAAGAAGATGAAGGGTCATGGAGAGACTCTTCATTTACCTCCTTAATGAGTGATAAAGAGGGGGGTTTGGGAGTTTCTTTCTTCCTTCAATCAATTGCATTTACTCCCCTCCTCCCTCCTCATTCTAGCCGAAACCCCAAGGAGGAGTTCTCCCTTGGAAAAACTTCCACCAAGGCTTCATCTCCAAGATCTAAGGTCTTCACAAGGGTACAAGGGCTAAGGGTGGTCAAGAGGCAACAAGATTTCCATCCTTCTCTCAAATTCTAAGGGTATAACCAAGATCAACCAAGGTAAGACTCCCTCACCTGTGGTTTAATGGTTTTCTTCAAGATTTACATGATATGAAAGTTTTGTAAGTAATGTTTATGTTGGAAAAACCAAAGGAAACCCATGAACCTAACCTTATAGGTTTCGGCCCCATGGGTTCTTGGTCTATAATGATGATAAAAATCTAAATCATGTTGTCTAATGTACTCTCATGATGTTTAGAGATTAAATACAATTTTTGAGAATTTTTGGGGTACCCTAGACACCCTATACGTTTCGGCCAACTTCAAGGACCCAAAGGTTAGGGTTGGGTTTTAAACTTCAAGTATATGTTTTATGTGTTATCATGATATAAAGGAGATGGAGGGTGATTATGTGAATTTTCACATGGCCTAGAGACTCTATAAGTTTCGGCCAAGATGGGTTAATGGGGTAAAAGTTAGGATTTATTTCAAGTAAGGGCCCCAAAGGGCCCTATGGTAAGATTTGATTAGTGTTTTATGATTAATTGGGTGTTTTAATGGAATTTTTCCATACCCCCATGGCCTAATAAGTTTTGGCCAGCCCTAGGAAAGTGGCCTAAAAGGTTAGGGTTAACCCTAATCATGTGCCCCAATGACTTCCTATGGTCTTATAAATGATGTATGGTTGTTCCTTTACCTTATGCTATATTACATGTTTATGGAATTGATGGAACTCCACCTTAGAAGTTTCGGCCAAGCCTTGTTATCTAGGGTTTGGGGTGGAGTTAGGGTTCAAAGAATGATGGTTCATGTTTACCATAAAGTATTTATATGTATAGGATCAAGCATGTGGTAGAAATCATGTTAACCATAACCCTAATGTTTAAGCACCATGTTTTATGTTTTATGTTTTATGTTTATGATTGGATGCCATGCTTAAAAGGGTTTATTATGAATGTCTTACATCTTTATGCCATGTATTTGAATGGTAGGTAGAATGTTGTGGAAATCCTACCTATGTATGCTTAAGATAGATATCATGCTCAGGCAAGAAATGCAATGTTTATCTTATGTATCATGATTATACAAGCTCTATGTAGTAGGATAAAATATCTCTGAAATCATGTCATGTTCAATGCAATGCGTACCTTCAATGTTATGATCATGCAAGTACTAGGAATAGGAATGATGTGTAGGTATGCATGCCATGTTTATGTAGGAAGATGAATGTCATGTTTATGTAGGAAGATGAATGTCATGTCTATGTAGGAAGATGAATGCCATGTTTATGTTGGAAGATGAATGCCATGGTTTTTATGAATGATGATGTATACCATGTTATGAATTAAAGATGATGCTTATGTCATTAAGGCATAAATATGATAAACGGCACGGTCGATGGTCGACGGTACGACGGTCGTGAGGACCGGTAAATGGGCCGGTAGACGGGCTGAGCCGTAACAAGTTATGCTATGTTAAAGATGCCATGAATGTCTTATGAATTATGAAGCATGTAAAGTATTTTACTTTATGAATGGGCTTGTACCGGACCGAAGTATGGGTCCAAGGGATGGGCACCTTAAGAACGCCCCGGTTCTGGACTACCGACTATGCTGTCCACGGTTCTGGCACTACCGGAGCTGTGCAACAGGGATGGGCTCCTTAAGAACGCCTCGGTTCGGGGACTGCCGACTATGCTGTCCTTACCCTAGTAGGTCGGGGCTCGCTATCTCGGACTTGCTAGGGATGCGCGCTTATGATGTATGTATGTGGTACAAGCCGGGGACCCCAATGATGATATGATGATTATGTTTAAGCATTTAAAAGTATGTTTTTAAAAGTTAAGCATCTATATGTATATGCATTCCACTCATGCATTCATTCATGTTATGCATTATGCTATGATGATGAGATTTTATGCTTACACTTCATGTTAAGAAATATGCATGAGAATAAATGATCTATACCATGATTATGTTAAGAAGATGTTTATATGCTATGATAGGAAGTATGATTATGTTTAGTCCATACAGGTTGTTTCACACCTTATGGACATGTTTATACCATGTATTATGTCACGTCAAGAATGTTTAGGATGTTATGTTTATACCATGAATTATGCCATGAATGTTTAGGATGTTATGTTTACCATGAATTATGCCTTGCTAGGAACGTTGATTATGTTTATGCTTATGTCATATAGTATGCCATGTTTAGAATGTTATTATGTTATGTTCATGCCACGTATTATGTCATGCTTAGAATGTTTGCTATGTTTACGATTATGTCATGTCTTATGTCATGCTAGGAATATTCACTTATGTTTATGTGCATGCCATGTTATGTATATGATAAGTGATTCAAGATGTTATGTTCTAAGCAGAGCACCAAGTATGTTAATGTTTCATGTGCTCATTATGAGATGATGAATGGTTTTTGTGAGTAGGAAAGAGTCTTACTAAGCCTGTGTGCTTATAGTCTTATTTCCTTATACTGCAGATCATTCAAGGGGACAATGATGGAAGCAGCAGGAGGGCAAGAATGCATGTGTGTAGTAGTGACTTGGCCCAGGAAACCCTATGTTTACCGTTTATGTTAGAACTTTACCTTGCTTACTTATATGCTTGAATAATGACCTATGGAACCTTATGACATGAGGTTATGTATGACATGATATGATGCTTAAGTTCAAAGTGAACCTTATAATATGAGGTTACGTATGACATGATATGATGCTTAAGTTCAAAGTTAATATGCTAAGGTTCCTATGTCATTAAGTTAAGAATGTTGTAGGGCATGTATAAGTTAAAGTTAGTCCGCTGCCTTATGATGTCTATATGCCTTAAGTAGGTTAACGTAATGCCGCTTAGGAAAAAAAAAAGCGGGCATTACAGGTTGGTATCAGAGCAGTAACCATCTCACTACACACACATCAAGCCCTCTTCCTGCAGCTTCCAAGTAAATACCTCTTTACACATCTTATAGTAGTAAGATGTTTTATGGTTTTAAGATTTGCAAGTATGAACGAGAGTAAGATGGAAAAGGACTTTAAGATATGTAACGACGAATGATATTTTATCTTCTTTTATGAACTTAATATTTAGAATAATATAGGAGTAGAAAGAAAACTGATTTTGGCTATACTGTCTTGGGTGAAGAAGAACATGGCTAGAAGACAGAGTAACCGACTTAACGAGGCGACCCCATCGCCTGATCTGATTCAATTAGTGACCCAACATCAGCGCCAAGTCACCGAGCAGCAGCAGACCATTAATACCTTGATGAACCAACAGGAAAATTCTACTACTCCACTAGTGAACCAGACTGCTCCACCAATGAACCAGACTGCTATACCTGTGGCACCTACGGTTACGCACACTCCTCCGCTGGGCTCGACCACTGTAGCACGACAGGAGGCTTACTTGATCCAGTGGTTAAGGCTGAAACCGGAGAATTTCTCGGGTGCTGGCGAACCTTGGGACGCCCAGGCATGGTTCAAGACGATGGAAAGTACCCTGGAGCTGCTGGACTGGCCTGAGTATGAGAAGATCAAGTGTGCCTCATTCTGACTGTCTGGGGATGCCAGAATGTGGTGGGAAAGGGTGAAGGCCAAGAGACCGGTGGACCAGATGGCGTGGGCAGATTTTGAATCAGAGTTTTTCGAGGAATTCTTCAACATGCGGATCACGAACAGACACTATGACGAATTCACGGAATTCCGGCAGGGCGATCTCTTGGTAAATGAAGCTGTGAAGAAATTCAATCGACTGGCGCGACTGTGCCCTGAGTTGGTCCGTACTGAGAAAGAGAGGGTCCGACTTATGCTAAGAATGTTGCGGCCTGAAATAGCTCTGAATGTGGCTGGCGGAGTTAGCAGACCCCAGACCGCCGAGGAACTGTTTAGTAGTGCCCTACTCACCGAGCACTATCTGCACAACATCAATCAGCAACGGAAGGCGATGAATGAAAGAGGACAAAGGTCCCAGGGCAATCACGTTGGCGGAAAAGGAGACCAAGGTGGCAAACTGAAGTCATGGAACAACTCTCAAGGAGGCCCAGCAAATAAACAGACCAAGTCTACCCCCTGCTCGACATGCGGGAAGAATCACTCCGGGGTATTCCACAAGGGTACGAACAGGTGTTTCACCTGTGGGGTGGAGGGACATATGGCAGCTTATTGTCCTACAAAGAACCAGGCCTCTCCCCAACCATTGGCGCAGTACCCGGGGACACCAACGAAGTTGCACTATATGCCAGCCAAGCTAGAAGGGACCCCGATGTTGGAAGCCTCCCCAACAGTGATGAATGCTAGGGATTTCTCAGTTACCAAGGAAGACGCTACGGAAGCTTCTACGGTTGTCACAGGTCAGATACTTATTTTCGGTCAGTATGCTACTGCATTATTTGATACTGGGGCAACGCATTCGTTCATTTCGGTGCCCTTTACTAAGAAGATAGATAGGCTTCCGTGAGTGTTAGACTGCAGGTTCTTAACGACCCTACCCTCGAAAGAAATAATGACATCCACTCATGTGCTGTGTGCGGTGCCGGTCGGAATTGCAGAAATGGAACTTTACTGCGATCTGATAGTACTCGACATGAGAGATTATGATGTTATAATGGGAATGGATTTCTTGGGTAAATACGGTACTTCTATTGAGTGCCGTAAACGGAAGGTGGTTTTTCGACCTGAGGCAAGCCCTATGTTCGAATTCATCGGAGAGCCAAGGAAAAGAACCGGGAAATATTTATCAACTCTCCAAGCTCAGAAGATGTTAGACAAAGGATGTTCTGGATTTCTAGCATATGTGGTTGATGCCAGTCAAGTGAAGAATCGGAAGCTGGAAGATGTCCGGGTGGTATGTGATTACCCAGAGGTTTTCCCAGAGGAGTTACCAGGATTAGCTCCTGATAGAGAAGTGGAATTCGAGATCGAATTAATTCCTGGTACTAACCCGATCTTCAAGGCACCTTACCGTATGGCGCCGGTTGAATTAAAGGAGCTTCAGGAACAGTTACAGGAGTTGCTAGATAAGGAATTTATTCGCCCTAGTCATTCCCCGTGGGGAGCTCCAGTACTGCTCGTGAAGAAGAAAGACGGATCTATGCGCATGTGCATAGATTATCGGGCGCTGAACAACGTAACTATCAAGAACAGGTATCCCCTTCCGAGGAGAGATGACCTGTTTGACCAATTAAAGGGAGCCACTGTTTTCTCAAAGATTGATTTGAGGTCGGGGTATCATCAAGTTAGAGTAAAACAAGAGGATATTCCGAAGACGGCTTTCCGAACAAGGTACGGGCACTTTGAGTTTGTTGTTATGCCTTTCGGCGTGACGAATGTTCCTGCTATGTTTATGGACCTTATGAATCGGGTGTTCTCGCCGTTCCTCGACAAATTTGTGATCGTCCTCATCGACGATATTCTTATTTATTCAAGGACCCAAGAAGAGCACACTGAGCAGCTGAAGATAGTATTAGAGATTCTTCGGGAAAAGCAACTATACGCGAAATTTTCCAAATGTGAGTTCTGGCTCGACCAAGTGGGCTTTTTGGGCCATATTATCTCTAAAGACGGAGTTATGGTCGATCCAATGAAGGTTGAAGCTGTGAATAACTGGAGCCGGCTGAAGAACGCCAGCGAAATCAGAAGTTTTCTGGGGTTGGCAGGCTATTACAGGAAATTTGTGGAGGATTTCTCAAGGATCGCAACCACTTTAACGGCTCTCACCCGGAAGGATAAGAAGTACGAATGGACGGAAGACTGTGAAACGAGTTTCTTGGAACTAAAAAGGAGACTCACCAGTGCACCAATCCTTACCCTTCCGGAATGTAATCAGAACTTTGACATGTATAGCGATGCCTCCAACCTCGGACTTGGGGCTGTACTTATGCAGAATGGAAAAGTTATTGCCTATGCCTCTAGACAACTCAAGGAATATGAACAGAATTACCCCACTCATGATCTGGAATTGGCCGCGGTGGTCTTCGCTCTTAAGATATGGAGGCATTATCTGTACGGAGCGCAGTGTCGAATTTATACACACCACCAGAGTCTGCGATATTTCTTCACTCTGAAGGACCTGAATATGAGACAACGCCAATGGCTTGAGTTGATAAAAGACTATGACTGCGAGATCTTCTATCACCCAGGGAAGGCGAACAAGGTGGCCGATGCACTCAGCCGGAAATCAAGTGCCACCTTGATGTCCATATCTAAATTATCCCGACCACTCGAAAGAGAAATTATGAATTTTGGGGTCGAAGTCATCTCTGGGCGACTTTCCACTATGACAATATCACCCGCGCTATGTGAGGACATATTGGAAAAACAAAATGGTGATCTAAGTCTCCAGAAAATAAAACAGGAGATCCTAGAACGAAAGGGTGAGGGTGTAACGACCCGGAAAATTCTCTTAATATTTTCTGAAAATATCGAGCATGTCTAGATAATTTTCCGAAGGACCTAGAGGTATTAAAATGAACTTTGGCCTAGAAAATCCATGTTTTCTCATTTAAATTGAGAAAACTATGTACTAATGGACCATATGTGAGTTTTTAGTACCATGATTATAGGTAATAATTAATATAAATATAAATAGGATTTAATTAGGCATATTAGCATGATTACGGGTAAGTCTTAGCCTAATTTTTCTATTTTAATGGAGAAATTAGGTACTAATGAGCTTTAAATGGGCTCCAAAAATGGGTATTAATTAGGTAAAATTAATATAAATATAAAAGAATTTTATTTAGGAATATTAGCATAATTATGGGTGATTTTAGGGGGATTTTCGGATTTAGGAAAAATAAAAATAATAAAATAAATAAAATAAAAATAAAGGTGCATGAGCCAAGGATTGAACCTTGGACCTCTAGTACAACCATGCATGCTTTAACCAACTCACCTAGCAAGGGATTTCTATTGGGAAATAAAATAGAGTTTGGCTAAGACTTAAGGGAAGATGAGGGGTCATGAAGAGACTCTTTATTTGCCTTCTTAAAGGGGCTATAAAGAGAGGGTTTGGGGGGTTACTTCTCTTCTTCCATCAAGTCACCTTCTCCCCTCCTTCTTCTTCATTCTAGCCGAACACCAAGAAGGCGTTTCCCCTTGGAAAAACACCACATCTCCAAGATCTATGTACCTTCCAAGGCTACAAGGGCAAGGAGGGATCAAGGGTCAAGAGCTCTACAAGTTCTCTCTCTTTTAAGGTCTAAAAATCAAGAAACCCCAATGTAAGACTCCCTCACCTGTGGTATATTAGTTCTTTATGATTTTCTATGATTTTTAGCATATTATAAGGGTTGGTTTGAGATTTTAAGTTGGAAAAGAAAGAAAACAAGAATCCTAGCCTAAGGGGGGGTTTCGGCCCTAGGACTTTTGGGTCCATAATGATGCTATAAATCCTAGTTATGTTTTCCAATATGCTCTCATGATGTTTAGAGGTTAAATATAATTTTGGGGAATTTTTGGGGTACCCTAGGGTCCCCTAGGGCTTTCGGCCATCCCATGAACTCATAGGTAGGGTTAAATCCAAACCCCCAAGCATATGTGTTGTGTATTATCATGATATAAGGGAGATTGGGGGTGACTTATGAGACCTTTTACAAGGCTTTGTGACCCACATGTTTCGGCCAAGGTTGGATGGTAGGGAAAAAGTTAGGTCTTTCCCCAAGTAAGGGCTCTAATGGCCCTTATAGTAGGGTATGATTGATGTTAATGGTTGATTGGGGATTTTAATGGAATTTTTCCATGCTCCCATGCCCTAACAAGATTCGGCCAGCCCTAGGAAGGAGGGTTAAGGGTTAGGGTTAACCCTAATCATGAGGCCTAAGGGCTTCCTATGGTCATATAAGTAATGTATGTATGATCCTTTACCTTGTGCTATCTTATATGCTTATGGAAATGATGGGAACCTTCCATGTAGGTTTCGGCCAAGGCCATGTAAATAGGGTTTGGTGGAGTTAAGGTTCAAAGAATGATGGTTTATGCTTATTATGAAGTATATATGTAGGTTCAAGCATGTGGTAGAAATTTAAGTTACCTATAACCCTAACTTTAAGCACCATGTTTATGTTTGTATGCTTATGATTGGATGTCATGCTTAGTAGGGTTATTTATGAATGTCTTATGTTCCATGTCATGCACTTGGATAGTAGGTAACATGTTTATGGAAGTCCTACCTATATATGCTTATGTTACGTTAAGAACCATGTCATGTTATATGCATATGTTATGTAAAGAATCATGTCATGTTATATGCTTATGTTATGTTAAGAACCCTACTATGTTATATGCTCAGGTTATGTTAAGAACCATGTTATGTTTATGATAAGAATGATACCATGATAGGTATGTTATGTTTATGATAAGAATGATGCATGCCATGTTTTATATATGAAGATGTATGCCATGTTAATAAATAATGATGCATGCCATGTTATGAATAATGATGCATGCTATGTTATGAATAATGATGCATGCCATGTTATGAATGATGATGCATGCCATGTTTATGAAGAAAGATAATGCTCATGCCTTCCAGGCATCATGATGGACAAGCATGTTTTAAGTCATGCATCATGTAACAAGTTATGCCATGTTTGAATATGCCATGAATGTCTTATGAATGATGAAGCATGTAAAGTATTTTACTTTATGAATGGGGCTTGTACCGGACCGAAGTATGGGTCCAAGGGATGGGCACCTTAAGAACGCCTCGGTTCTGGACTACCGAAGCTGTCCACGGTTCTGGCACTACCGAAGCTGTGCAACAAGGATGGGCACCTTAAGAACGCCCCGGTTCGAGGACTACCGACTATGCTGTCCTTACCCTAGTAGGTCGAGGCTAGCTACCTTGTATTTACTTAGGGATGCGCGCCATGATGTATGTATGATTGTTAGTGAGAGCTCTAGAGCCAATCATATGATGATTACTTTTTTGGACTCATTGTATCATATTCTTGTATATATATTTCTTATATATAAAGACATTTCTTATGGTTATTGTACTTATGTGTATTGGTGCCAAATAACTTAGTATAATAACGTCCTTGAGTAGAAGGTTCTTATCTATATCAATCGATTAGTTGAATCGATAGTGAGATGATATAGAGAACACTACTCATAATTATTCCTAGTCAAGTATTAACATTCAAGGACAATGTTAATGCATAGAGACTAGCATGTAGGTCAACATGATGACTTGATCTCACAAGTCATGGATATGAGATATCAAGTTGACACATGGGTATACATTAGAGAATGTATACTGAATGGCCCGCCATGAGAAAGTATCATGGATCGTTATATGAGTGTCATATACTTTCTCATGTGACTATTAGTATGACTATAGTCCTAGACCTGAAGTTACCATAGTTCCCTACATAAGGAGTTACGTACTTTGGCTTCGTCAAACGTCACCCGTAACTGGGTGGACTATAAAGGCGATTATTGGGTATATAACAAATTATGGGGAGGGATGTGAGTGATGTAGATGGGATTTATCCCTCCTATATGACGGGAGAGATATCATAGTCTTGATAGAGTGAGATCACTAAGTGCATGGCCATGCCCAAATAAGGCAATATGAGATATTGAGCTTATTTGATTATAGTGAGTCTACTTGGAGATCAAGACATATAGATTGATTTGAGGATGACACGGTCTATGCCTCATGAAAGATCAATCTAGATATCGAGGATAGAAGGACGTTGTCACATATTGTGATGGTCACAATTATTAGTCACAATGGTGATGTTGGATCTCGACATTCTTGTAACTTGGGTAGCAATGATGTGTTGCTAGATACCTCTCATTGCTTATGTCCTTAAATAGGTTTAAGGGCATTGCCAACATTACAAGAACCTATAGGGTCACACACATAGAGCAATAGATGGAGAATAAGTCCATATGATGGACTGAGAGTAATGAAGTCAAAGTTTGACTTTGGCTAAATATGGAAAGTCCATAAAAGGCAAGTTTGACTTGACTCAAATTAGACAACTTGAGTTGGACTCGAGTTTGATCCAAGTGTTGGATGAATCTAATCATGGGAGAATAATGAAATCAAAGTTTGACTTTGGCTAAATATGGAAAGTCCATAAAAGGCAAGTTTGACTTGACTCAAATTAGACAACTTGAGTTGGACTCGAGTTTGATCCAAGTGTTGGATGAATCTAATCATGGGAGAATAATGAAGTCAAAGTTTGACTTTGGCTAAATATGGAAAGTCCATAAAAGGCAAGTTTGACTTGACTCAAATTAGACAACTTGAGTTGGACTCGAGTTTGATCCAAGTGTTGGATGAATCTAATCATGGGAGAATAATGAAGTCAAAGTTTGACTTTGGCTAAATATGGAAAGTCCATAAAAGACAAGTTTGACTTGACTCAAGCCACATCACCTTAACTTGACCAAGTGATGAATTGGCATCATCATCAAGGCTAAGTAACCTCCCCATTTGAATTTTGAATTCAAATAGGGGGTTACCAAAGGTGGTGGCCGGCCACTTAATGGCCAATAATGACCATTAAGTGGCCTGCCACTTAAACACACACAAAATAGGAGTTTTGTGGTGGTGGATGATTCATTCTTCTCCTCACTTGGTTTTTGCTCTCCCTCTCCTCTCTTGTGGCCGAGACCCCAAGCAAGTGCTAGCACACTTTTGGGCTCTTCTCTCCACTCTCTTGCTTGTGTGGATACTTCTAGAGGGTTGCTACTTTGCATCCTTGAGATCCGACACCAACCGAGGAGCGAGCGGGAATTGCGGGGCACGCATCGAAGGTAGTTTTTCTCTTCTCTAATAGATCTAGGTTGTAGATCGGTTTTGAAGCATGTAAACGAGCACTCGTAAATTTTTGAAATGGTTTTCTTCGCTCGGATCCTTTCTATTGGGGCTTTCGAGGTTTCCGCGACGTGAAAAAGCGGTTTTCGTGGCCCGAAAAACCCTACATGTGGTACAAGCCGGGGACCCCAACAATGTGATGATTATGTTTAAGTATTTAAAAGTATGTTTTCAAAAGTTAGGCATCTATATATATATATATATATACATATGCATTCCACCCACGCATTCATTCATGTTATGCATTATGCTATGATGATGATGTCTTATGCTTATGATTCATGTTAAGAAATGGGTATGATGGTAAATGATTTATGCCATGATTATGTTAAGAAGATGCCCATATGCTATAATGGAAAATATGCCCATGATATGCTAGATAGGTTGGTCTATACCTTATGTTTATGTTTATACCATGTTCCATGCCATGTTAAGAATGTCTAATGATGAGTATGTTCATACCATGCTTTATGCCACGATAAGAATGTTTAATTATGCCTATGCTTATGTTTATGCTTTAGGCCATGATAAGAATGTTAATTATGACTATGCTTATGTTTATGCGTTATGCCATGATAAAAATGTTTAATCATGTTTATGCTTATGTTTATGCTTTATGCCATGATAGGAATGTTTAGTTATGTTTATGGTTATGCCATGTATCATGCCATGTAAAGTTTAAGTAGGTTTATGTTTATGCTTCATGTTTAAGACTAAATGATGATTATGTTTCATATGATGCCATGTATCATGCCATGTAAAGTTTAAGTAGGTTTATGTTTATGCTTCATGTTTAAGACTAAATGATGATTATGTTTCATATGATTATGAATGAATGACGAATGGTTTTAGTGAGTAGGAAAGAGTCTTACTAAGCCTGTGTGCTTATAGTCTTTTTCCTTATACCGCAGATCATGCAAGGGGACAATGAGGAAGCAGCAGGAGGGCCAGAACGTATGTGTGTGATAGTGACTTGGCCCAGGAAACCAAATGTTTACCGTTTATGCTAGAACGTTACTTTTGATATCCCTATGCTCGAATAATGACTCATGAAACTTTATGTTGTGATGTTAAGCATGATATGATAAGATGTTTAAGTATAAAGTCAATATGCCAAGTTTCCATGACATAATGTTAAGAATTGTAGTAGGGGGCATGTAAGTGTAAAGTTAAAGTTATTCCGCTGCAGTATGATGTTACATGCCCAAAGTATGTTAGCGTAACGCCGTTTTAGAAAAAAACAAAAAGCGGGCGTTACAGAGGGTTTTCATATCGCCAAAGGAGGGGTATTATACCTTAGGGATCGTCTATGTATCCCTAATGATTCGGAGCTTCGAAGGAAAATACTGACGGAAGCTCACGAAACCCCTTATTCGATGCATCCAGGATCCACCAAGATGTATCAAGATCTGAAGGAGAGGTTCTGGTGGTCCGGTATGAAGAGGGATGTGGCTCAGTATGTTAGTACTTGCATGACTTGCCAGCAAGTGAAAGCAGAACATCAGCGACCCGGGGGAGTTCTACAGCCACTCCCGATTCCGGAGTGAAAATGGGAAGACATCTCTATGAATTTTATTTCAGGGCTTCCCAGGACTACGAATGGATATGATGCAATTTGGGTTATTGTGGACAGGCTGACAAAGTTTGCTCACTTCTTGGCGATCAAGATGACTTATTCGATTGAGCAACTGGCTCAATTATATGTTAAGGAAGTACTTAGGCTTCATGGAGTTCCCAAGACCATCATCTCAGATAGGGATGGTCGCTTTACTTCGCATTTTTGGGAATGCATTCAGAAGTCTCTCGGCACTAAATTGCGATTTAGCACCGCCTTTCACCCTCAGACTGACGGGCAAACTGAGCGGGTGAATCAAATACTAGAAGATATGTTGAGAGCTTGTGCCCTGGATTTCAAGGGAAGTTGGTGTCGATATCTATGCTTAGCGGAATTCGCTTACAATAATAGCTACCAAGCTACTATCGGAATGGCACCTTATGAAGCCTTGTATGGGAGGAGATGTAGGTCTCCGATTTGTTGGTACGAGGGTGGTGAAAAGAAGGAGATGGGGCTCACAACGGATGTTATCGATGGCACCACCCGGGCTATACAGAATATTCGACAACAGATAGAGACTGCTCAGAGCCGGCAGAAGAGTTATGACGACGTCCGGCGTAGACCACTGGAATTTAATGTTGGAGATTGGGTATTTCTTAAAGTGGCTCCAATGAAGGGAGTGACCAGATTTGGGAAGAAAGGAAAACTAAGTCCGCGCTATGTGGGGCCGTTCCTGATTCTGAAAAGAGTCGGTAATGTGGCATATGAGCTAGAGCTGCCTCCAGAGATGTCCGCTATCCATAACGTAATCCATGTGTCTCTGCTGAAAAAGTGTATCCCAAATATGGACCAAGTGATCGAGCCACAAACCTTGCAAGTGCAGGACGACCTAAGCTATGAGAGCAGACCCATCCAGATTTTGGATAGGGAAGTCAAGAAGCTGAGGAGTAAGGAAGTACCCTTAGTCAAGGTCCTATGGCAAAGTCAACGGTTCGAAGAAGCTACCTGGGAGCGCGAGGACGAGATGAGGCGCAAGTACCCGGAGTTATTCTAAGTTCGAGGACGAACTTTCACGAGGTATGGGCGATTGTAACGACCCGAAAAATTTTCTTAATATTTTCTTAAAATATTGAACATGTCTAGATAATTTTCCGAGGGGCCTAGAAATATTTATATAAAATTTGGCCTAGAAATCCATATTTTCTCATTTAAATTGAGAAATTAAGTACTAATGGGTCTTATATGGGATTTTTAGTACCATAATTATTGGAGAATTTTAGGAAGAAATTTATATAAATATAAAGGGGTTTTAATGAGAAATATGAACATAATTATGGGGGAATTTTTAGGGGATTTTCGGAATTTTGGAAAAAAATAATAGAAAATAAAAAGGGAAAATAAAATAAAAATAAGGTGCATGGGCCAAGGATTGAACCTTGGACCACTTGTACAACCATGTAGGCTCTAACCAACTCATCTAGCAAGGGAATGTTATGAGGAAATGAAGTGGATATTGGTTAAGGCTTAGAAGAAGATGAAGGGTCATGGAGAGACTCTTCATTTACCTCGTTAATGAGTGATAAAGAGGGGGGTTTGGGAGTTTCTTTCTTCCTTCCATCAATTGCATTTGCTCCCCTCCTCCCTCCTCATTCTAGCCGAAACCCCAAGGAGGATTTCTCCCTTGGAAAAACTTCCACCAAGGCTTCATCTCCAAGATCTAAGGTCTTCACAAGGGTACAAGGGCTAAGAGTGGTCAAGAGGCAACAAGATTTCCATCCTTCTCTCAAATTCTAAGGGTATAACCAAGATCAACCAAGGTAAGACTCCCTCACCTATGGTATAATGGTTTTCTTCAAGATTTACATGATATGAAAGTTTTGTAAGTAATGTTTATGTTGGAAAAACCAAAGGAAACCTATGAACCTAACCTTATAGGTTTCGGCCCCATGGGATCTTGGTCTATAATGATGATAAAAATCTAAATCATGTTGTATAATGTACTCTCATGAGGTTTAGAGATTAAATACAATTTTTGAGAATTTTTGGGGTACCCTAGAGACCCTATAAGTTTCGGCCAACTTCAAGGACCCAAAGGTTAGGGTTGGGTTTTAAACTTCAAGTATATGTTTTATGTGTTATCATGATATAAAGGAGATGGAGGGTGATTATGTGAATTTTCACATGGCCTAGAGACTCTATAAATTTCGGCCAAGATGGGTTAATGGGGTAAAAGTTAGGATTTATTTCAAGTAAGGGCCCCAAAGGGCCCTATGGTAAGATGTGATTAGTGTTTTATGATTGATTGGGGGTTTTAATGGAATTTTTCCATACCCCCATGGCCTTATAAGTTTCGGCCAGCCCTAGGAAAGTGGCCTAAAAGGTTAGGGTTAACCCTAATCATGAGCCCCAATGACTTCCTATGGTCTTATAAATGATGTATGGTTGTTCCTTTACCTTATGCTATATTACATGTTTATGGAATTGATGGAACTCCACCTTAGAAGTTTCGGCCAAGCCTTGTTATCTAGGGTTTGGGGTGGAGTTAGGGTTCAAAGAATGATGGTTCATGTTTATCATAAAGTATTTATATGTATAGGATCAAGCTTGTGGTAGAAATCATGTTAACCATAACCCTAATGTTTAAGCACAATGTTTTATGTTTTATGTTTTATGTTTATGATTGGATGCCATACTTAATAGGGTTTATTATGAATGTCTTACATCTTTATGCCATGTATTTGAATGGTAGGTAGAATGTTGTGGAAATCCTACCTATGTAAGCTTAAGATAGATATCATGCTTAGGCAAGAAATGCAATGTTTACCTTATGTATCATTATTATACAAACTCTATGTAGTAGGATAAAATATCTATGAAAACATGTCATGTTCAATGCAATGCGTACCTTCAATGTTATGATCATGCAAGTACTAGGAATAGGAATGATGTGTACGTATGCATGCCATGTTTATGTAGGAAGATGAATGCCATGTTTATGTAGGAAGATGAATGTCATGTCTATGTAGGAAGATGAATGCCATGTTTATGTTGGAAGATGAATGCCATGGTTTTTATGAATGATGATGTATACCATGTTATGAATTAAAGATGATGCTTATGTCATTAAGGCATAAATATGATAAACGGCACGGTCGATGGTCGACGGTACGACGGTCGTGAGGACCGGTAAATGGGCCGGTAGACGGGCTGAGCCGTAACAAGTTATGCTATGTTAAAGATGCCATGAATGTCTTATGAATTATGAAGCATGTAAAGTATTTTACTTTATGAATGGGCTTGTACCGGACCGAAGTATGGGTCCAAGGGATGGGCACCTTAAGAACGCCCCGGTTCTGGACTACCGACTATGCTGTCCACGGTTCTGGCACTACCGGAGCTGTGCAACAGGGATGGGCTCCTTAAGAACGCCTCGGTTCAGGGACTACCGACTATGCTGTCCTTACCCTAGTAGGTCGGGGCTCGCTATCTCGGACTTGCTAGGGATGCGCGCTTATGATGTATGTATGTGGTACATGCCAGAGACCCCAATGATGATATGATGATTATGTTTAAGCATTTAAAAGTATGTTTTCAAAAGTTAAGCATCCTTATGTATATGCATTCCACTCATGCATTCATTCATGTTATGCATTATGCTATGATGATGAGATTTTATGCTTACACTTCATGTTAAGAAATATGCATGAGAATAATTGATCTATGATAGGAAGTATGATTATGTTTAGGCCATACAGGTTGTTTCACACCTTATGGACATGTTTATACCATGTATTATGTCTTGTCAAGAATGTTTAGGATGTTATGTTTATACCATGAATTATGCCATGAATGTTTAGGATGTTATGTTTACCATGAATTATGCCTTGTTAGGAACGTTGATTATGTTTATGCTTATGTCATATAGTATGCCATGTTTAGAATGTTATTATGTTATGTTCATGCCACGTATTATGTCATGCTTAGAATGTTTGCTATGTTTACGATTATGTCATGTCTTATGCCATGCAAGGAATGTTCACTTATGTTTATGTGCATGTCATGCTATGTATATGATAAGTGATTCAAGATGTTATGTTCTAAGTAAAGCACCAAGTATGTTAATGTTTCATGTGCTCATTATGAGATGATGAATGGTTTTTGTGAGTAGGAAATAGTCTTACTAAGCCTATGTGCTTATAGTCTTATTTCCTTATACCGCAGAACATTCAAGGGGACAATGATGGAAGCAGCAGGAGGGCAAGAATGCATGTGTGTAGTAGTGACTTGGCTCAGGAAACCCTATGTTTACTGTTTATGTTGGAACTTTACCTTGCTTACTTATATGCTTGAATAATGACCTATGAAACCTTATGACATGAGGTTATGTATGACATGATATGATGCTTAAGTTCAAAGTGAACCTTATAATATGAGGTTACGTATGACATGATATGATGCTTAAGTTCAAAGTTAATATGCTAAGGTTCCTATGTCATTAAGTTAAGAATGTTGTAGGACATGTATAAGTTAAAGTTATTCCGCTGCCTTATGATGTCTACATGCCTTAAGTAGGTTACCGTAACGCCGCTTAGGAAAAAAAAATGCGGGCGTTACAAAAAGTCCAACCAGAGGAATGGTTGGCATCAGGTACACTCTCCCGAGAGGAGTAGGTGAGGACGCGTTCCCCGTCGAGGGAACAGTAGGCGTCGGTTCAACCTAGTGTTCCATTTTGGAGACACAAAGTCAGAACCAAGACAGCTAAGGCTGTATAATCTAATATTTTATTGTTTTATTGTGTTTTGGACTAACCCTGGGATGCA